>CM053326.1:14074586-14674586 GCA_028583605.1 Dastarcus helophoroides
ATTGGATTTGAAGATTTAGGTATATTGGGTCGATCAGACAAACCTGCTAATCAGGCTCTTGTATTTATGGTAAGAGGGATCAGAACAAGCTATAAGCAAATAGTTGCACTTGCACATTATTTTACGAATAATACAGTTTCGGCGTATTCTTTAAAAAAGTTAATAATATACCTTGTTGAAATTTTACAGAATATCGGTTTACATGTTGTTGCAACTGTTTGTGACCAGATTCCTACAAATAGACATGTTCTTTCCTCTCTTTGCTCTGACAATAAATATAAACCGTTTAATTTTCATTTTGTAGTTAATGGAAACCCTATCTGTACAATTTTTGATGTACCTCATCTCTTGAAAAATACAAGAAATGCTCTGATCAAGTATAACATCCATTTTGATCAACATAAGGTTGCAAATTTTGATCATATAGTCTTCATTTAGATTGGATCAATTAAAAAGAACTTATAAGCTGCTGACAAAACTCAAGAATGAGCATTTCAATTTCAAGGACTCTTATTTAAAAATGAAAGTTAAAGTGGCTGCCGCTCAACTGAGTCACACAGTAGCTGCCTCAATTGAGACATTTGTAGTATCAGGTGATTTACCTGCAGAATCACTTTATACTGCAGAGTTCGTTTCTTTGGTAGACTCCCTGTTTGACTCACTAAATGGAGCAAATCTGTATTCAGAAAAAGGGAAAAAATTTAGATGTGCATTGTCGAAAGATTCTCCCCATTTAGATTTTTGGTCCGACTTGCTGTTAGAAATTAGGCAGTGGAAACTTATTGATCGTGACGGTAAAGACTGTACCAATTTGGTATATTTTATATCAGGTTGGCAGACTACAATTAGGTCAATAATGTTCCTCTGGAAAAATTTGCAACAGAAGGGTTTGCGGCATTTGTCATTGAGGTCACTAAATCAGGATCCTTTGGAGAATTTATTTTGTCAAATTCGACAGCATGGAATTTGCAATACAAATCCAACTTGTCATCACTTCGTTGCTGCCCTCAAGACTGTTATAGTTAATAACTTCGCAGTTCCCGTAACTAAAGGGCGGAACTGCGAAGATGATTACTGTAGCTCTTTAGGTGATCTATCCTTCATTTTTAGTAAATTGCAATTCTCCTAAGGAAACAGAAGTTAGAGAAATCTTTGATGACTACCCGGATATAGAAATTCATTCAGAAGAAAATCAGACTGCTTCGTATGTAGCTGGTTATTTACTAAAGAAGATACATATTCCTGAGTGTTCAACATGTAAAGAAAATTTATTATCTTTAGATGTAACCGATAGGCATTTGTTTGTTTCTTTCAAATAAGAGTCAGACAATATGCACCATTTAAATTATGCAAGTGACCGTATTATTGATCTCACTAATGCAATCCATGAACGTTTGTGTATCAGTTTCTCAATAAATACCGCCACACTGCTAATTTGACAGATCATTTTAAAAAGTCTAATGCTGAGTTTTTTAATTCCTTTAAATTTTGCGATGAATATGATTTTTGCTTAACCAAATTTATTGATGAATGCATTAAGCTTGTTGTTTATAAATGGATTCGAGAAAAAAAAGAAAGTAAAACACCAAGCAGTGGGCATTTTAATAAAATGAAAAAATTTAAAAGTTAATTTCTTTTCGTCGATTTTTCTAATTGTGTGTTCTTTATTTTTTCATGACTTACTCCTGGGAGTACTACACCTCAAAAAAAGAAAGGACCAGTCAGTCCCTGTTACATTTTTATAGTCTATATAACTGTTTCTTGTTATGTTTTAAGAGCTTTATTTATTTTTCTATTTCTTTTTTTATTTGAGTAGGTAGATCTTTATTTATTGTTTAAATGTTTATATACTTAGTACTTTTATTACCTTTTATTTCAAAATTGTTATGTTTTTGTTTTAAGTAGAAAATGATGAATAGATTATTCAGAAGATTTGAATTCGATGATTCCTGTTCCAAGCATTTCTTCTTTTCTTTTGATTAATTCCTCTGATCCTTACTTCTATTTAATATTTTTATTTATCGGATTTATTATAAAAAACGGTATATATAAAATGTTCTAACTATTTGTTTCAGTATTTTGTTTATTTTGTAAGTTAAATTTTAATGATTCTTGTTTAATTTTTTACAATATGTTTATATTTACCAACTTGAATTAATAAAATATCTGTTTACTATATATTTCGTTTTATTCCTTTTAATATATTAATATTGCTATTCCATAGATTAACCCTTACTGAATTCAATTAAATGTTCAGCAATTTTATCACTAAATTTTCTATTTTAACTAACAATTTTGATGTTTTATTTATTACTTATTTTTATTATTATTATTTAATTAAACAATATATTGTAGCATTTATTATGCAAAAATAAAACATCAAAAAATGTTAGTTATAATAGAAAATTTAATAATTGCACTCTAAATTGAAATTTGAATTTGGCGCGTCTTGCCATCCACTTCTGTCACTTTGTTGCTCTCGCTTTAAATGTAACCTGTCCTTCTTAATGTATATGTTTTGTGCTGTTCAGTTACACACTGGCATTCACTGCGTGCGGTTGTTTATTGGTGCGGCATAGTAGACCAGTGTTGCGAGACATAATAATCGGGTTGGTTTTTTCTCCGCGATTTTCGCGTATTTTGTGTTTGACTTTTTATTTTATCTTGTAACCAGTGTTGTAATTTATATTTTAAACGTACTATCGTATTTGTTTTGAAACTTGTATAAGTGAAAATGAGTGAAAAAGACCAAGCTGGGCCGTCGGCATTTAAACATTCCGTATATGCATTTCGAACCCGTGTCGTTCCTATTGGTCGGTGGCACGGGGGTTCTACTTTGGCACGAAATTCAAATATACTGTTTGTAGCGCCCTCCCATGCAGTAACCGGAACTACCGCCCATTTATACATATATATGTAAATTAAATATATGTGTCTAGTTCCTAAATTTGTGTGCGGTGGCGCCTGAGAACGTAAACAAATTTAACTGTCATTGGATTTGAATGGAATGGTGGACAATATCAACTATCTTCCAGCAAAAAAATAGTGTTAAAAGTAAGGTAAGTGATCTCTGCGAGAATTACTGGTAAGTAGAAAGTATTATTTATTTTTGGAAGTAAAGTATCAATCAGAATGACATCCCTGACTTCAGGAAAAAACTATGCTGCATCCCAAGCTGCCGGAATGTTTATAGAAATGACGCTTATAACAATAAACATTTTTTTAAATTTTCCAACTCAAGAATCGCGAGCTAATGAATGGGTAGCAAAAATAAAAACATATTTTCCAAATTTCATGCCGATAAAATCTGTAAGAATTTGCGAGGACCATTTTAGTAATTCTAATTTTACAAGTTCCTTGAAAAATCACCTATCTAAATTTGCAATACCAGACCTTCTGTCTGAAAGTTATAATGAATCTGATAGTCACATTGATTGCACGCCTTCTTTTTCGAATAATTTTATTTTTAAAACTTCCTGCAGTAGAAGATTCAGCCCGAGTTCAAGTCATTTGAATGAGTGTATTAGTATTAGTGATAATATGGTCGATGTTCATACAACAGTGAAAGTTTCAGATTGCAATATTCCTGTGAGTTCATGTTCAACTAATTTATTAAGAAGAATTGGTGCTGCTCCTCAGAATCAACTCACTCCCAGGAAAAAGTATATTTATGATATTTCAAAGCACCAACAAAGACAACTTTTAAGCTATAAAAATTTGCTTCAAAAGTCTAAACATAAATTGCAAACTGCAGCTACCATTGCTGGATCAAAACTTTTCAAACAACTTGAACAAAGTATGAATAATTGTGGTGTAAATTTTATAAAGTCTCAATTTAAAAATTGCAACATTAAGCCACATGGGCAACGTTGGTCTCCTCAGGACAAATCCTTTGCACTTGCATTTTACAAAAGAGGTCCTCGTAGTATAGCTTTCTACAAAGGTGTCTAAAATTGCCCATCATATCAACTTTAAGGTCAGTTCTTCGATCTGTGCCATTTGATGTTGGAATTAATTCCCACATTTTCAATAAATTAAAACAAAGAGTTCGCAAGATGTCCAAATTGGATAAATACTGCTGTTTAATGTTCGATGAGATGGCTTTATCTCAAGACTTAGTTTATGACCATGGTCTGTGTAAAGTAATTGGCTATGTAGATTTAGGACCTTCAAGACGTTCATGCGAATTAGCTAATCATGCTTTAGTTTTTATGGTTTCGGGGTTAAGAAAAATATGGAAACAACCAGTAGCTTATTATTTTACAAAGGATCAGGTAAATACATCTCAGTTAAAGATAGTTTTAAAAGAAGTAATTAGTTCTTTACAAAATATAGGCCTTAACGTTATATGCTGTGTTTCTGACCAGGGAACTACAAATGCAGCAGCAGTAAAACAACTGATGGAGGAATGTCGTACTGATAGACCAGGCCCTTTTTTCACGGTGAATTCTAAGAAAATCGTTGTTTTACATGATGTTCCGCATTTATTGAAAAATACGAGAACTGCTTTAAAAAATCATGACATTCAGTTTGATGGTAATAATGTTGCGAAATGGAAACATATCGTTCAGTGCTTTGAATTAGACTGTAAAACAAGGTTTCAGATGTTGCACAAGCTTAAGAAAGAACATTTAGATCTGCCACAGTCTCATCTTAAGATGAAGGTATCTATTGCTGCCAAAACTATGAGTCACACGGTTGCGGCAGCACTGGATAGCTTCGCTTACCATTCAATTTTACCATCAGAAGTGTCTCATACAGCTCAATTTGTGAAAGATATAGATTCATTGTTTGATTCATTAAATAGGGTAATGTCCAGTAATAGTGTGAAATTTTAAAAAGATGCTGTCAATAGAAAGAGTGCTCATGTGAAATTTTGGCAAGACATGTTGCAAAAAATTAAAAATTGGGTGTTTTTAGATCCTACAAATGGACATGTAGTGAGGCGTCTACAATGTAAGAAAGGATGGATTCAAACCATCAAGGGTGTGCTCATGATTTGGGATATTTGTCAAAAAGCTGGGTTTGAATGTCTTAAAACTAGATGTTTAAATCAAGATCCTCTAGAAAACCTGTTCAGTTTGATTAGGCAGCATGGAAGAGCACATTCAAATCCATCTCCATATCAGTTTGTAAGTGCCCTGAAAACTAGCATTTTAAATGGTTTTATTGCACCTCAAAGTCGCGGAAAAAATTGTGAAGATGACGATTTTGACCTTCTAGAGGATCTAACAGCCTTTTTGACAACTACTTCTGTGGAGTCTCCTTTGGGGAATGATTCGTTAAAACCAGACACATTTGTTGAGTCTTTAGCACGTCCCTGCTCCAATTTTAGATCTTATTGACTATCAAGCACTGACATATGTTTGCGGTTTTTTCATGAAAAAGATTTGCAGTTACACTTGTACTGATTGTCGAGCAAATCTTTTAACTGAAGAAATTTTGCAACATCACACATTCATCTGGTTTAAAGAGCTTGATCATAAAAAGCGATTAAATTATGTATCAGAACAATTGTCATATTACGTTGTTCATGTACATGATTTAATTATTGCATGTTTTAAAAACCATGGTCATAATTATAACATTTACAACAGACTTCATCGTTATTTATCTGAAAATGTAAATTTTACTTGGTTTACATGTCAGCTGCATAAAGCTGCTATAAAGGACTTCTTACTTTCTTCCATAATTAACACTGTTATGAAAAAATATTTTCAAGAATTTAAGAGCAAAAATGTAAAGCACCGAAAAACAATGAAGTTTCTTCATGTAACCAAGTAATGTTTTGCATTGTTTTTGATTATTTTTTTAATGGCTTTGTTTTCAGAATTTTAGATTTGTTTTGTGTTTCTTTTGTTGCTATATTATTTTATATCAAGTTTATTGCTTTTGCTTATGCTTTGATGGCTTTTTTATTTTCAGGATTCTAGTTTCTTCTACAAGAGAAGAAATAATATATTTATTTTTTGTTGTAGTTTTTGTTTTTATATATATATTTTATGCTAAAGAGTTTATTGTTTTTGCTCATGTTTTAACCGCTTTCTTATTTTCAGAATTCTAATCTCTTCTACAAGAGAAATAATAACATATTTATTTTTTGTTGTTTTTTTTTCATATGTATTTTATAACATATTTATTTTTGTTGTTTTTTTTCATATGTATTTTATATTAAAGAGTTTATTGTTTTTGCTTATGTTTTAATAGCTTTTTTATTTTTTATTGTTGTTTCCTAAAGAGTCATTCATATCCATTTTATTAGTCTCCAAGAACTTATTAGAATAATTATCTATTTATTTATTTTTAAATATATATTGCCAGGTGGATACGAAACGACTATTTTTAAACATTAACATTAGGGCATTGTTTGTTTTTTTTTTTTTCAAAAAGACCATTAATTATCATTTTTATGTTATATTACTTTACATTCAATTACATATTCATATACTTTTGATAACAAATTTATATGACATAAAAAGGAATATTTAATGGGACATGTGTATTTCAGGGTTGTGTTTCCTCTGGTTGGTTTTATTTGTTTAGCAAGTCATGCAATACAATTAATTCCATGATTAAGAGGTATATGTATATTATAGTCTAATGTATTGAGCTTCAAAGATAATCACTTCTACAATTATCTGAATCTCTAGATATACTGACACTACTTTACCTATTTTTTTATGATGTGTTAAATTATATTTGTTTCTATATTCTCTATTAATTTAATATACAATTTTAGTAGGTAATCGAGATTCCATTAAATAACTAAAACCATATTTTTTCCGACTAAAATGTTACAATCTTTTAAACAAAAATCGATCTGTTTCGGCACGCACCCCCTAGAGGTAAGAAAATTGTACCCTAAAAGGTGTCAAACTTTCAAAAAAATCAACCAGAAATTATGTGGGAAAAATTTTCGCTGCTTTAGTTGATTTATTTTAGTTAAATTCACTATCCACTATATTATAAGTTCTCTGTATCAATATTTATTTAACTTCTAGAGAAATCTTGAAGCAGCGGAACTGATAAATATATTTTAAAATTATAAATATTTATAATTATTTATTATTAATTATTATTTATAATTATAAAATATTTAAATATAAACTTATTTACATATTTAATAAAAATATTTATTGTTAAAGTGGCACTTTATTTTTTTACACCTCATACTTGAAATTGTTTTGAAATTTCCATTCACGTTGGTCACTTTTTTTTAATCTTTAAAAACAGTAGTGCAATCCAACTGAATGGACATTTCAAAACAATTTAAAATTAATTTCGGATTTAATTTTGAATTTAAATTTATAAGTCGGTAATGCAGGGTAACTGTAACGTGGCTACAGTCGATAATACAGGTTCCTAATTTTATGGCAATAGTTCCGGTCCCTGCGTGAGATGGCCGTTTTCAAAATAAAAAGCACAGAGTTGACACTCTTAACCTTTCTCTATCACGCGACCTTGTTGGAACCAATAGATGTGGAGCAGTGGCGCGCATACAATATAGGCAGAAAAGCATTGCCTACCTTTGCAAAATGATCAGAAATCATTGTTTTACATATTTGTACTGAATTCATTATAAAACAATATTTTCATATTTTCTTATAGATTTCGTATTAGAAATTCAGTGATAAATCATACCTGCCTGCTACCTTCGCTTAAGCTAACGATATTGTATTTATTACACTTTTCCATCGAGCTTTATATTCGTATGAATGCATTGCATATGCGACCAAGAAAAGCATAGCGTAAGATTTCGACGCTGGCTAATGCATTCGCAAAAGCAGTGCTTTTAACAGATGAGACAGCGATCACTAGGTATGCTTATACATGAAGAAGATGCAATGAACAACGACGAACTGACGCGAGAAGTGCACGAGCGCATTCGTAGTTTCTTGCTAATCAGTTTCGCGCTGCGCTGTCGATATTGTTGTTGATCGTGATCGGTAAACTGGAGTTTTGTATAAAAATTAATAATTTAACTGTCAGAATTAATAATTTAGTTCCATAATGTCTTTACCATCGACATCAGGTCAGTGTGTGATATGTGATTGTGCAGTTGATGTGGTGAATCGTGTCACGAAACTAAAAACTATGCCATTTAATCTGAAAAGTTTTGGAAAAAAACAGACACACCCAGCTTAAAATTAAAACAAGTGCAACAGAAGAAAAATGCCTGCAAGAGATACTTTAATAGTAAGTTTTACGACAATTTTAAGTGGCTTGCCGGTTGCATGCATGATGATAAAATGTATTGTTGGCCATGTTTATTATTTTGTAAAGATAAAACTGTATGGAGTAGCGGAGGTTATAGCGATTTAAATAATTTTTCTACTGCTGCTAAAAAACATGATCAATCAGAAAACCATTTAAAGTGTGTTCTTGCTTTGCACAGTTTTGGATCAAATAGAATAGAAATGAGTATTTTGCGCCAATTTCGAGAAGAAATAGAAAGGCATAATTCAACAGTAGATCAAAACAGAAATATTATGCGTAGGCTTATTGACATTACGTGCTTTTTGGCAAAACAAGAGTTGCCATTTCGCGGTCATTTAGAATCAGCTGAATCTGCTAATCGCGGAAATTTCATAGAATGCGTTAAACTATTGGCGAATTATGATGGTATCTTAGAAGATCACTTTCATTTACAACCAGACACCCAAAATGAACAAAGAGCCGTTTTCAGTGGATTATCAAATAGAATTCAGAATGATTTAATATCCAGCATAGCTTCATTCTGAACAGAATCCGCTACGAAATTGAGAAAACTAATTTTGTTGCTATAATGATCGATGAAACACCAGATGTTAGTTGCAAAGAGCAACTTTGTATTATTTTTAGATATTTTAATGAAAATAATGAAATTGTAGGTAGATTTCTTGGTTTTAGTGATGTTAGTTCCGATCGCACCGCAGAAGCACTAACTGATATTGTCATGAAACATGTAAACGATTATAACTGTTCTGCAAAACTAATTGCCCAAACTTACGACGGTGCAGCAGTTCTATCATCAAATAAAAATGGAGTTCAAAAGAAGGTACATGAAATGTGCCCTGATGCAATGTACGTTTGTTGTAGTGCACATGTTTTAAATTTAGTTTTGTCTAAGTCTTGCCAGAGAATTTCTGAAACAAAATTGTTTTTCACAACAATAAAAAATTTGGGGACATTTTTTCATACAAGCACAAAACGATATGACTTCTATAAACAATTCTGTACATAAAAAAAACTACCGCGTGTTGTACTTACAAGATGGGCATATAACTCAAGAACTGTAAATGTTATTTTCAGTGAACTGAGCAATCTGATTGACATGTTTACAGAAATAACAGAAAATCAAGGAAATTGGGACGACCTCTAAAATGTATTTATTTACATTACAGGATTTTGAATTTAATTTTTTTCTAAATATATTTAATGAAGTATTCAGTCAAACAGATGTCCTTTTTAACATAATACAGTCGAAAACCGCAGATATTGGTTATTGCATGAAAAAAATTAACGATTTCGGTATTTTTTTGGAAAATTTGTTTCAAAATTTTGAAAACATTTATGAAAAATGCAGTCATTTGTGTGGAGAACCAAAAAGAAAAAGAAATATGGGCGAAATGAAGACATACTATCAAAGAATTTTTAAAGAAATATTAGATAACATAAAAATGGAGATTACCGATCGATATGGCGAAATTGATCAGTTAGGATTTTTTCGTCTTTTGAACTCAGATGCTTTCAGCACATTTAAATTGAAGTTTCCTGACGAATTAAAATACAATTCTAAATTTAATTTCGAGCGACTTAAAAACGAATTAAGTTGCTTGTACACATCTTCCGAATTTGAAGGCCTAAATCCATACGAAATTGTTTGTTTCTGCGATGAAAACAATCTTCAAAGCGCTTTCCCCCAATTAATGCAACTTGCAAAATTAATAGTGACTGTACCAGCCAGCAGTGCGTCCGCGGAACGGTCATTTTCAGCTTTAAAACGCATTCATACGTATTTGCGTAATACACAGGCCCAGGATCGTTTAACGGAATTGTCCATAATTGCTTTAGAAAAAGAACTTCGGCTCGATTTAAAACGCACCAACAGTTTTTACGACGATGTTTTAAAAGAATTTTTAAAGAAAGACCGACGAATAAAATTAGTGTATAAGTAATAATTCTAGTGAACGTTTTACTAATTAGTAATTACTATTAATTAACAAGTAATTTTAAAAGTGTTAAAGTGCCTTCTGACAGTCTTCTTTCAAAAACGTAAGTTATTTTTATTATCATTTACCATTATTGTGTAGTTTCCTGCATTGAGCGTGTAACATACAGTATGCGACGATATGGTCTTTCCAAATTCATGATTAGGAACCCTCATTCAACAACTGCCTATCCTACCTCAAATACCACTGCACGCCACTGATGTGGAGGTGTGAAAATGATACATGAAATGTTATTCAGTGCGAAATCCGTATATGCAATGACAAGTTCGCCTTGCCTTTGTTATGCGCGTATTTGGGTACCTATAGGATTTAAGAGCATGGATTGCTAATTAATTTTAAAGCATTCTTATACCTATATTGTATCGTTTCAATTAGGTATATGATAATTATAATTATTAGTGTGTAATGTGGATAGTGTGAAAAAAATGAATCTACCAAAAAGTTTTACACATGTGCTGGTATCTCAAAACCATTACAGGGCAAACATATGCAGTGAAGAAGATATTAATAAGTGGATGGATAAATACAAAATTATTATATTATCACATTGGAGACCAATATTGACAAAAAAGAACACCCCATTTTGTGTGCAGGTAAGAAAATTATTGAATGTAGATACGTCGTAAAGTTTGCAATACTCCTACGAGTATGTTTATTCTAGCAAAACGTTTATTTGCCACCACTCAAGCTACCAGAGGGTAGATAGAAATGCAAACAAAAAAGGGAAATCTAAGAATTGTCATTGTGAAGCCAAAATAAAAATTTCTGTTAAACATAAGACAAAAGATACAATAAAAAGAGATATATGTTAGCGGAATCCCCTTAAACACCCTGTATAGTTGCCAAGTGGTGGCAACTTGGCTACGTCAGGACGGGCGAGCTCAGGAAACGCAGCAGGAATGTATCGCGCAGCAGTACCGAACATACGCCGGAACCGAAGAGCTGCCGCGATAAATCGGTTGTACCTTAGAAAAGAATAATAGTCCTATTCTTTAATATCGACTTTTATTGGGAAAAATAACCCCCCTAATCAAAACCCCTAAAGTTTACATATATATGTTAAGGTATGTTCCATATCATTACAAAACATATAAGTCATAAGACTTTTATTGTTTTAAGGAAGGGCTTCCAGGCGATATCAAAATTCTTGATGCTCATAATCACAATTTGGAATCTGCTGAAAGTCTTTCACTTCTGCGGCCTTCTAGTAACGTTCAAGCAGATTTTATTGGTTATTTCAATAATGGTATGGGCATTAAGGAGTCATGCGATTTTCATGAGTCCAAATTGGAACTTAAATTTGGTCCCGATAGTAAAGAACTGGCAATCGCAGTTATTAATTCAAAATATAGGACTGTGCAACACTGGCACAACATATGGAGAAATACAAATTTAGGGCCTTGCACTGGAGTTGGAGTCTTAGAGGTAAGGTACAATGGTCATCAAGTAAGGTTCATTTGGGGAAAATCGGAATACGTGTACCTAATACCTACCTATATTTTCAAAAACATATGGGGTAGATACCTATATCAGTTTCCTAGAAAACAATAAAATAGTACCTATCTATGATTATTTGTGGTGTAACTTATTATATCAGCCGCCTCGTTTTTGAGATATAGGTACAGGCGTATTTAAAGTTTAAAAAATTGAATTATGTTAGGTTCCTAGATATATAAATATAATTCAGTTAGGCACACACGTAGCCCATTTGATAGAGTTTTCCATCATCTATTGCAGTGTTCTACAATAAAACTAATCACCGGGTATATAAAGATTACCAATTATTATTAAATTTAAAAATATTTACGTTTTTCAGAAATTAAAAGAGAAAATGGAGGCATATCAGAGCGAAGGTATAATAGTGGAATATAACGAACATCCATTTGCCATCGTTGTTATAACTCCAATCATGCAGAGGGCACACAATTTGCCATTCGCAAAAGATATTGTCTTTACAGACAGTACAGCTTCTTGCGATTTCTTGAGTCATTCAGTGTCGTTTGTGTTAACACCATGTGGGATTGGTGCAGTGCCTTTAGCAGTTATTGTGACTAAAGGCCAAACCATTGAGGACTATGTCGCAGGTTATCGACTAGTCAAAGACTCTGTACAGAGTGCTTTTGGTGGAAATGGGCATCCAAAATTGTTCATTACTGATGACAGCGACGCTGAAAGACAAGCTCTGAAAATTGTTTGGCCAGAAACGAGAACACTTTTATGTCGCTTCCATATATGCCAGTCTGTTTGGCCTTGGCTATGTGAGAAGAAACATGGCATACCTCAAGATGAGCGACAACATTTATACAAAACATTTCAGAATATCTTGTTGGCGTCCAATGCTGAACAAGCTGAAAAAGCATATAAGATTATTTTAGAAGAGTCACAATTTACAGAATGGAAGAAATATGTTATGCAGTATTGGAAAGGAAAAGAAGATTGGTGTTTTGCTTATAGGGATTTTTATACACATGGCCACCAAACGAATAATTTCAGCGAAATTACCGTCAGACTTTTTAAAGACATAATACTGCGTAAAAATAAAGCATATAATGCGGTATCTTTGATTGATTTTTGCTGTACTGCATTAGAAGAGTATTACAGAAGACACTTAAGAAATTTTGTTAATAATAGGGATGCAGTTCCCAGATTACTTTTTAAAGACAGGTTGAAAAAATCAAATATCTGAAAAAAGAGAGTATCATTAAAATATCGGACGAGTTATATAAAGTACCTAGTGAGCAAAATAGCGATATATTTTACGAAGTGGATATAGCCTCCGGATTTTGCAGTTGTGAAGTAGGCAGACTTGGATCTTTTTGTAAACATCAGGCCGCAATTGCATACTTTTTCAATATTTCTTTTTGTAACGTACCACCTACTAATGCTGAAGATCAATATGAATTAGCAAAATTGGCATTTGGTGAAAAAGCTTAGCCATTAACATTTTATAATGCTGTCAGAACCTTTGCCATCTACTTCAAAAATTTTTGAGAACCAAAATGTATGCCCAACTGAAGAGGTAGTTACATTAAGCGAATTAAGCGAAAGCCAGGAGCTTGAGAAACAAGAATATACCTTTTCAGATATTTTGGATACACAAAAAGAAAAAAATTTAGAGTTTGGCACAAGTTCAACAACGCTACAAGTTTTGAAACAGCGGTTGGCACACATTAAAACAAACACAGCTTGGGAAAGTTTCTTAAATACGGCCGAAAGTTCTTCTGCAATGCGTTTTAAAGGTAAAGCTAATATAAGGGTACAACCAACTGCGATAAATAGGAGGAAAGTAGGTATAACAAGGGGTTCTAAGAGACTCGCATATGGGCGACCAGCCAAACAAGAACCTGTTAAAAAAAGAATAAAACGACGGCATAATCTTTTTGGGAATATTGCAGCAAACCAGTCAAACGCGATAAAACACGGCGATAAACATTAAGGAAAATTCATACATGTAGAATATAAATTTTGTTTTTTTTTTGTAATAAATAAAAGTATTCTGAATTTGGCATACCTATATTCTTACGCTTGCTACTTAATAACATTCCATATATGAATTTCGCACCGAATAACATTCCATGCATCATTTTCGCACCTTCACATCTATCGGTTCTAACAAGGTCGCGTGATACCACCGACCAATAGGAACGACACGGGTGCGAAATACGGAATGTTTAAATGCGAGCCGTCGCAACCCAAACGAGCGTGTTCGCGACGTTCAAAATGGGCTATGAAAAAACCCCTAACTTTAGAAGAACTCGAATATGAAGCCAATCGATCACTAAGTGAAGATGAGGTATTTTTATCGAGTGAATCAGAATTTCAATCGTCTGATAATGCACTTTCCGAGTCGGAAGACGATGAAGATGCCGAACTGGCTCAGCAGCAACAAGATGTTGATTTGCAAGGAACTACCAGTCCGCAACTTCCACAAACACCCTCACCGACTGGACCTACTCATAATTTGGGCTGGGCAAGTGACGCACAATTTCCAAATGATCTTAAAATTTTTAATTTTATGAAAAATAAGGAATTGTTAGTACCGATTAGGGGAAACACTCCAATTGATTTTTTTTCGTTACTATTTGACAATGATTTTATGAATTTTATTGTGCATAAAACCAATAAAAATGCGTTCAATGTATTGGCAATGTCATCTTCAGAAAAATCACGCATTAGTGCATGGAAAGATTTGACCGTTGACGAACTGAAGGTATTCCTGGGACTTCTTCTTCATATGGGGATGATAAGACTTTCCAGAATACAAGACTATTGGAAAACTGATAGATTATTCAATTTTCCGTTATTCCGTGAGCACATGAGTAGGAATAGATTTCTGTTGATTCTGCGATGCCTACACTTCTATTCCGATGATGACAGTTCGGAAGAAACAAGTAAAGATGTGCTGAAACGAATCAGACATGAAATTAATTATTTCAACAGTAAAATGGAAAGTTTATATTATCCAGGAAAAGAGCTTTCCTTAGACGAAAGCATGGTGTTGTGGCGACACAAATATGGCATCAAATTGTATATGTTGACAGAACCTAATGGTACTGTTTTACGATTCCGGGTTTATACAGGAGCCAACGATGCTGAACTCAGTGGCACCGGTCATGCTGCAAATGTGGTTACTAAACTTATGGAAGGATTGCTGGTTTGGCCATGCTCTTTTCATGGATAATTTTTATAGCAGTATCGGTCTTTCAAGAAAACTGCTGGAGAAGAATACATATTGTACGGGTACTTTGAGGACCAATCTTAAAGAAAATCCCAAAGAAGTAGCAAAAAAGAAATTGAAAAAAGGAGAAAATGTATCCGTTTTCAAAGAAGGGGTACATGTTGGAAAATGGAAAGATAAGAGGGAAGTAATGTACCGGGTGGTCAACTAAGAAAGGACGCCGGCTATATCTCAGCAATGAACCATCCCACAGTTTTGAGAAAAAAATCTCAGTGAGAAAAGTGGGCCTGAAAAATCGCTGGAAAATATTTTTGAGGTTCTAAAATGACCGCTAGGTATCCAAGGGACGTTCTTCAGTTTCTCAACAAGGTTGGGTGGCTGAATGAATGACCAAGGACACCTCAATCACGGGGATAGCACAATGGGCCCGGAAAGGGTGGCCTAAGTGCTGGCCTAAAACTTTTAGACAACCCACAACGAATCCAGATGACCGCTAGGTAGCGTAATACGTGAAGCTAAATAAAAAATTAGGATTTTCTCGAAATTTTGCTTAAAGTATATTAAAAATGCATGCATTGTAATTCTAGAGTAATTTCAATATGTTTTTGTTCTACACTCTTTCTTTTATCTCTAAAAATAAAGTGGTGGGGAGAGGTCGAAAAAAATTTTTTTTTAATACCATTTATTTTAGTTAGCCTCAATAAAATTTAACAAATTTAGTCTCTATAGAAAGAGCGTTATTTAGTCTATCGAAAGCACTTTCATATGTTTTTATTTTAAAATTATTGTCGTTGCTACAGCGCGTTATATAAAATGGTAACAAATTTCGCCGTTTTTCTACAAAAAATTAAATAGGACGATATGTCAATTTTAATATCTTAAAATAGAGAATTGAAAGCCCTAGATATCAGTAAAAACCGCAACTCGATATCTTTTATCTAACCGGAGATATTGGCAAATAAAATTTCAGTAACGTAAAAGCTCGATGACGTTGTTTACCATTTAGAATACGAAATCAGAGGAGGTTTAGAATTTGTCTTACATAATATAAAAATAAGTAATTAACATACCTACAATGATCTAATAGTAATAACAGTGAATAATGTAAAAAAATAAACCGAAGAAACAATCTAATATTCAAAAAAGTAAAAAAAAAGACACTGCATTACATTAAAAATGTTAAATTAATATCCTCTATTGACTGGAGCCCTAAGTGTTCAAACTATTTGCAGCCCATCATTTTCATGAAGTGAATCCTCTGACGAATCAACAACACTGCAATTTTAATTTTTACCATTGACCATTCTACCCCTCTAAATATTTTCTTATTCTTTCGATCATGCCCTTTCTTTTGTAGGCTTGTTGGCAAAAACAAGGTCTTCTATTCGCCTGACAAAATAAAATCAAGGCAAGGCAAGTCAGATCTGGGGACCTGGATGGCCAAGAAAACTGACTTCCACTTCCTATCTACCTGCCACGTGGACCTGATTTTGAACGGTGGTTCAGCATATCTCCAAGTCATTAGCTATTGTCCTAGCACTTAAATGAGGATTAAATTTCACATATTCTAAAACATTTATAATATTTTGTTCGACGCGACCTCTACACAGCAACATGCACATTTCCTGTGGTGCGTATGCGATGTATCAGTCGAAGGAAAACTCTTTCACTTTGATTATGTTTTTCGGGATACTGCACGCGTAGATTTAGCAGCATCACTTGCATTTTCATACATTCGAAATAAATGGTTAGTTAGCATGTCAAATGTTTCTTCATTTGTTTAAATCTTTCCCCTGAAACCAATTTTTTATTTTATAAAGAACTGTATAAGCGGAAATAACAATTCAGTTAGAAGAGCAGGTAGTAAACACATTTGCAACCTTAAAGATTTGCACTTTTATATTTCATTTTCGTAGTTAACTTTTTTCAAGGGCCACTTTACCAGTTTTGTAGACAAACTATTTGATTATTTATAACTTAAAATTTGTTTGTCAATATCTTCGGTTAGACAAAAGATATCGAGTTGCGATTTTCACTGATATTTAGGGCTTTTAATTCTCTATTTTAGGATATCCAAATTGACATATCATTCTATTTATTTAAAAAAAAAAAACGACGAAATTTGTTACCATTTTATATAACGCACTGTAGCAGCGACAATAATTTTAAAATAAAAACACGTGAAAGTGCCGTCGATAGACTAAATAGCACTCTTTCTATAAAGACCAAATTTGTTAAATTTCCTTAAGGCTAACAAAAGTAAATGGCATTAAAAAAATTTTTTTTTGACGTCTCCCCACCACTTTATTTTTAAAGACAGAACAAAAAGTGTAAAGCAAAACAAATCATAAATATTCTAGGATTCCAATGCATGTATTTTCCATGTACCTTAATTAGGCAAAATTTCGAGAAAATCCTAATTTTCTATTCAGTCTTACCTATTACGCCATCTACCGGTCATTTTAGAACTTCAAAAATATTTTCAAGCGATTTGGCCACTTTTTTTATCAAAAAATTTTCCCCAAAGCTGTAAAGTGATTCGTTGCTGAGATATAGCCGGCGTCCTTTCTTAGTTGGCCACCCGGTACATTTCAACCCAATTTGGCAATGATTTCCAAACAGTGGTAAACAAACGAGGAGTTGAAGTTCAAAAGCCACTAACAATAATTGAATATAATAAATACATGTTAGGTATAGACCACCAGGAGCAACTCCTGTCCTATTATCCTTGCGAAAGGAAGACAATAAGGTGGTATAAAAAGTTATTTATTCACATATTACAACTTTTTATGGTAACCTCTTTCAAGTTTTACAATACTTTTTCTGGAAATAAGAGACTGACGATGTACGATTTTCGGATCTCTGTAATAAATGCGCTTCTTCCTATAAAACCGGGAGTTGAAATTGCGCCTAAACGTACAGTACGGAAACATAAAATTGTAAAAATAACAGAAGAATGTCACGATAAAGGAAACACTAAAAGAATAAAACGAAAAAGGTGTCGCCAATGCTCCAAAGACGGAAAAAGAAGAAAACAACCCATTTACGAATGTAATGACTGTGAAGACAAACCGGGCCTGTGTGTGGAATGCTTCGAAAAATACCACAATTCGCTCTAATTCATAAGTTTTGTTCATCTTTTATTATACTTACCTAATAGTTTTGACCAATATCTTTTTATATATTTTTGGGATTATTCATTGATTTCCAAGATATTCCATATATATATTTGATTTTTATGATGTTTATGTTTTCTTGTTATATTGTTTGTGACCAAAGAGAATCCCAATATTTTGTTTCGGTCGTTTTTTTATGATGTTTATGTTTTTACATAAAGTTTTTTCTGTTTCACGGTTATTTTCAAATTTAAAGCAAAAAAGTTACTTGGCTCCTGGCGACGAACCCATGTTCACTACCGGCAGCGAAAGTGTTAAGAAAGTTTCCTATGATAGTAGAACATTTTAAATATATAATACTAAAAACAAATGTATATTATTAAACCATTTAAGGATGTAAAAATATACAAATCTCCGTTCCGAAGGATTAGTGGACTTATTTTTTTCCGACGAATTTATGACTTTATTAGTTGAACAGACAAATATATAGGCTCGACAAGTTTATAGTCTGGTTCCAGGATGGAAAAAGTCACTATAACCATGGATAACATGGAGCTTATGCTAGACACAACAAAAGGCGACAGTGTTACTCTAAAATTACAAGAAGCAATAGCCAAGCAAAGAGACGGCTACTCTTTTACTAGAGAAGAAATTGAAGAAATTTATCCTTATTATAAGGGGAAAACTTATTCGTTGAACAGACAAATATATAGGCTCGACAAGAAATCACAAAAAAAAACAACTATATTCTAGAATGAAAGAATGGTAGGACACTAATGTAACATAAATGAGACAAATTTTAGGACTTCTCTTTCAGATGGGACCGTCATGATGATTTATACTAATAATATTAACATTAGAAACAAACAACTAACATTGGATGATTGCATGGTAGTGTTTCTTTTTGTAAATTTAGAATAGGAGAACATGTTCAGGACCTTCTCCAATTGGGTGGCAACTTAACAGCAAATCGCCACCCAATTGGAGAAGGTCCTGAACATGTTCCAGGAGTTAAGGGACGAAATTAGGATCGAAAGGCTGAGGGTAGGTGTACTTTACAGCGAGAGAATTCCGGGGCCAGAACACTCATTCCCGATCCCAGAAGCACAAGAGGAAATGGAGTCCCTTTCCTAAGTGAAATTAGCGCCCGAAGCTGCTTCGAGCGGGAAACGCGGCCGCGAGTCGTCGGAAGAAAACAAAGAAGAACTATTCCAGCTAGTTCAAAGGAAGAAGAGCCTAAAGAAAATGGTGACTAAAAAGAGCTCTTCCTCAGGAGAAGAAAATCATGGAAAGTCGATGTAGAAAGTAAGGAAAAATACAATTACGTTATTCATGGGGGAAATAAAGTTTTACGTTTGGGTGATGAAATAAAATATTTTTATTGTTGCAGAAGTGGTATGTACACAGGAATTATGTAATATCTGTTGTTTTCTAGGAAATTTGCATGCATAGAAAAATATGCCAGGTACCGTAACTTTCACTTGCAATGAAGGTTTGAAGTAAAACGAATGAACACTTTGGTTGGTTTGACAAAAAAAAAATGATTTTTTTTAACTCATTAATATGTAGAAGTTTAAGGGATATAAAATCTATCAGTTGGTTTGCAAGTTTCGCTTTAGATTTTACTTGCTTGGTGGACAATTTCTATCTAGCACAATCAGTGGCGTGCATACAATGAAGGCAAAAAGGCATTGCCTACCCTAGCAAAATTAGAAAAGAAAACATAAATGCACTCCTACTCCTAAATAAAATTAATTTTTCAGCAGACACAATATTTCGCTTTATTAATACTTTGTTTCTCATTTTAATTAAAAAAGGGTACAAACTTTTAAAATTAATTCAAGCTTATTGCAAAGTTAACACGGATACGGCAATATTCCAGTGAACAGTCACACTCCATCACAATATTCCCCTGTAGGTGGCCCATAAGCCGAAGGCATAGGCACATAACAACAATACCATAGCGCTTATATGGAGATGTAAAGCCAGCACCTTTTATTTGCTAATGTGTATATTACAGTGGACGTACATTATATTAGAACTCCATTTCGGTAAATCCTCTAGATATTAACTTCTAATGCAATTTGTTAGTCATGTTGTCAATGTCTACGTTCCGTGTGCGTTTTGTAATGTTTATTTAGTACAAACCGAATTCATTCGTTTTATTTTATAACAAGCTTTATTCAAGACATTTAATAAAAAATAAAGTATTGAACTGTTCTGTTACTGTTAGTTTATTGGACTGTGAGTGACGTTAATGCAGTGAAAATGCGATCATGGTGTAAAACGGCTTACAGTGGCTAAAAAACTTTCATTGGTGTTCATAAACACGAAATTACCGCGACAGGACGTCTTATTCCTCTACTTAAACTTGTGTTTGGATATTTTGGTAAAAAAATGTATGATAACTAGAAATAGATTATTTTCAAAAGAAAAAAATACGTGGACTGAAAAGTTTAATAATTCATAAAGTTTAGTTCCACTTTCAAGCATGCGAATAGGATTCTTGCAACGACTTTCTGCAACTGTAAGTACACGATAATTTTTGCTACATTACATTTACTCCAACGTTTACTTTTGTCTGTATCGGAATCATCGGATATGTATTTGCCTACCCTGTCTCAAATGGCACTGCACGCCACTGGGCATGGGGTTGATATTCAACTTGAGGAAGTATTTTTTGAAAAAGAAAACTTTACCATATGTTTTACTGAGTAATAAATGTACTGTGTCTATTTAAGGAAATCAGAAGGGTAATTCTAGCAATTTAAGAAATTTTATTAATCGAAAGCGAAACCTAGTCAGGGCACTGCAAAATTAAATTATGCTTACATCAGTAAGATTACCCTACGGAAGTATCAAGACAAATTTTATGCGAAAAGAATCATCACACACTATGGTCACCCAAATGACATCGAATATTTAAGAATAAGTACATTAGATAAGCAACAGTTGGCTACAAAATTAATAGATGATGTATTTATTATCAACAAAGTAGGTTTTGAAAGCTTTTTTTAGTTTAATAATAGAAGAGGGTAAAAGTCTTATAGGGGAAGGTCGGGTAGCCCCGGCCAGGGGGTAGCCTCGGCCACTGTGAGTACCAAGCTCCCACGCACACAGATAAACTTAGCACACTTGAAAACGTTTGCAGCGCCGCGTAACCGAATAATACAGGATCTTCATTAAGGTCCGAGTCCCACGTGGCCGCATCTCTTCTATCTCCTAGTGATTTTAATTTTTATAGGTTTGGTGCAGGAATATGACAGGACAATCTAGTGACTAAAAATTCTGAGAGTTCATGGGCGTTTTGAGCTTATAATTTATGCAAAATTTTACATTATATAATTATAATTTGTGTAAAATAAAGAAAAAGTTTTTATCAAAACTTTGGATAATTTATAAATACAGCTATTTTAAGGTTGTGCTTAATATTTTACGTGTTTTAGGCTTGGTTTTCTAAACATGCCTTTTACGCCAGAACAAAATGCCTTTATTTTGATGGCGCAGTGGTACACGGAATCCAAATGGAAGCTGGTCTTACTCATTGCAATCCTGTATCGAACAATTCAACGAAAGGTTTCCAGATGCTGACATTCCAAATGATATTTTTAAGAACCACAGATTAGTGCTCATTAAACGTTAAGAGGAGAAACATTGCATTTGCAAGGTAAAGTCTATAGGTGGACGACCAAATGTTGTTGAAAATGTTCGTCAGCACATGCAACAAAGTCCTAAAAAATCTATTTCACAGTTATCTATCCAGACAGGTACTTATTATAAATATTGGTCAAGGTGCGGTTTCGGGTCTTCTGGTTTTCCCGACTTGTTAAAATTACTTTCCTTACGTCTTCAGCTTCCCGTTTCTGTAAAAATTTTCTTTTGGAAACTGCCCGTTCTCTACTTATGCCCCTTTTTACTTTGCCGCATTCAACGACTAAATTGACCCTTTCTGTGCTTCCTATACGCTACAAACATCATGGATATCTAAATAATTAATTTACTATGTCTATTAGAACAGCTTCATTGCATTTCTATCAACAAAACATGTATTTTTCACTTATTTTCTTTTGCGACAGTAGTTCCAATGTACGGGTAGTTCCAACTGATTGAAGGGAGTATGCGCGCTCTGTTTATATGACAAAGGGGAAACCGTTTGTGGCCGTTGGAGATGACATTTTCAAATCTCGATGAACGACCATTGCTATTTTGCATTTCGTACCGTACATACAGTGAATGAACGATCAAGTTAACAGTGCGCTATTAATTACATTTTTTACGTTTACAGCTCCTTTTTGTGTCTACTATGGAGTGTCTCTATCGTTCTTGCGAAGGTTGTTTATCAGGATTATTGGAATTCCCTAGGATCGGGGAAATTGATAAGTTATTGCCGTTTTTATATCTACATGGGGTGGTGCCGTGTCACTATACTTGTCCACATTGCGATAAGGTTTTGCTTCCCGTCGAGTATCGCAATTCTTTCTTTTTTAGGTGTCAAGCTACTAAAAAGCTTGCCAAACGAAAGGTGAAATATAACATAAAGTGGTCCATTTACAAGGATACATTTTTCGAAGCGACGCATTTGTCCATCGAAAAGGTTTTTCAAGTTGTGCAACTTTATATCACCCATACACCGCCGCGTTTGACATTTATTAGTTGTGAACTACAGATTCGTCGAGCTACACTTGTGGATTGGTTTTCATTCATTGGGAAAGTCTTTATTTATTGGGCTGATTTCAATAGTACGAACCTTGGAGGTGAAGGGAAAATTGTTGAAATTGATGAAGCTAAAATGGGAAAAAGGAAGTACAATAAAGGGCGATATCTTGAGGGTCAATCAATGGATCTTCGGAGGCGTAGAACGTGGCACCCAAGAATAAAAATTCTTTGATGTGGCTGTGCCTGACCTAACAGCTGAAACTCTTCGAAACATTATTAAGGAACGGATATTGCCGGGAACCACTATCCTTAGTGACTGCTGAAAGGCCTACCATGATTTAGATGATGATGGTTTCCGGCATTACACCGTTAATCATTCTTTAAATTTCGTAGATCCTGAAACTGGGGCGCATATTCAGAACATCGAAAGGAGATGGGTGGAACTGCGCAAATTGGTGCCAAGGTTCGGTCGTGTAAAAAAACGTTTCGAGGGATATTTGTCTGAAGCACTTTTCATGATCCATTTCTCACAACATCGAGATCGATATCACGCCTTCTGGACTACAGCGGCAAGTTTGTACAAGGGGTTACAACATTCGTCATAACTCTCTTATCTACTTCATCTGTTGCTTTCTTTTTTCCATTTCCCTTTTTACTTATAATTCTTCACCAATGTCTCACTGCTGTGTTAGGCTTTTCTTTTATAGCTATTAACTGTCTTTCCTACTCTACTAACAAATTCCTTTTCCATCCTTTTCCCTGGTGGGTATGTTGTCACCTCTCTGTGATTCCACTAGAAATGCACATTGTGCATTACCAAAAGACAACAACTCTTTCATTTTCATCTTCTGCTATTTATATCTTACATTCTTTTTATGATACATATTATTCATATAACATTTCTTTTCCACGACAGCAGTATGTGATTGCTCACATTACTTATTATTCATGTGAGATACATCACACTGATAAGGCTCAATAAGGCCGAAACCGCTCTCATTTCAACAATTCTAATACCCACGTACCCAAGTTGGAACGAAGAACGAATTTCCACGCGAGGTTAGCAAGTTGGAAGTTTATTTGTGTCGTTTTAACAATTCGCAGCGTCATATCCACGCGAGTGTTAGTATGTTGGAAAATTTTATTTGTGTCGTTTTCAGAATGGCCAGCATAATATCCACGCAGAACGAAAATCCACGGGAGGTTGCCTACTTCCAAATTTATTTGTGTCATTTCGCAGCGACGTATTCACGCTGAATGAATTTTACAATTCCCATGCACTATTCCAAGGTTAAACAATTTCCAAGGTGCTGTTACATCATTCCATATTTTAACAAACAACATGTTCACTATTACGACTAGACCATCATTAACGGTATCCCATAAGGACAACGCCATCTACTCACCATTTCCTCAAACATTTAATATTTTCCATTTTTCTTTTTTATACCTACTCGTCAGATGTCGTTTAGACTACTGCTAACTCACAATAATTCGTTTCTTATTTATTACTCTACTTACTCACTATTTCATATTTACTTGGATTGTGGATTTCTCCGCTGAGAAATCTACAGCGCGAATAGTGTCTACCCTGCTCAACTGCTGGCAACATGCGGGAGCGCCCGCTTGTCGCTGGCATGCGTAAGTGGACTCTTTCCACCGTTTCTGGGAGAATCCTCGCGCTGCACTCTTGCGAGGAATTCTTCCCCAAGGTGCAACTTGACCCCCTGTCAGGGGGTTCCTGCGCCCCAAAGGCGCAGGCAAAGCCCTCTTCCGAAAGGGGCTCTAACCTTACAATAGATTCAAACAAATTTTCCATTTCAAACGGCTTTTTCAACTACCGTACATTCAACCTGCCGTTCAATTTACCTACTCACGTCAATTACTGACACGATTTCCCCCACTCAGCACCCCTTTCTCTCCCCACCCTCTAAGCTTCTTGGGGGAGGGGATTTTCCGTTAGAAGACCCGAAACAGAATTTGCGTTGCATAAATTTTTAAATAAACTAATGTTATTGATAACTTTAAAAACACATTCACCTTCTTTTGAAAGCAATAAGATTTTCATGAAGAAATGTTATGCTGCAACTATAATTTATTTTCTAATTTTTTTATAAGTCTGTCCATTGAAACTTGTCACAAAGCATTAACGAAGCAGTTGCATATGCATCCCTATAAAATGAATGCCGCTCAAGAGTTAAAACCACCAGATTATAATCAACGAGTTCAATGTTGCCATTGGTTTAATGAACATTTAAACAATAATGATACATTAGACTTGACTTTTGTTTCTGATGAAGCCTGGGTACATTTGTCTGTGTGAGGATAGTCAAAACTATAGCATTTGGGGTACAGAAAATCCACATAATTTTATTGAAACACCTTTACATTCCCAGAAGATTGGTGTATGGGTAGCAATTTCAAGAAGAAGGATAGTAGGGCAATTTTTTTTTTTTTCGAGACAATAAATGGAGAACAATACCGGGCCATTTTACAACAAGCTCTGGAGATTATGCACAATGATGAACTGCAACTTGGATACTTTCAACAAGATGGCGCTACAGCACATACTTCGGCACAAACGTTAAGATATTTGAAATAATTATATGATGATCGTTTAACCACAATGTATTTAAAAATCATTTGCACACAACTGAGGAAATAGAAGTTGCAGTTCAGCATGAAATAGACTCTATATCACCAAATAAACTCCAACATTTTTTTGATTGCATGAAACGCAGAGTAAATTTATGTTTACAAAATGAAGGTGGACACTTTGAACATATTTAATTTAAAAAAGCCTTTTTTATCAATAGATGATTGTTGGTTGATAATTATTTAAATGTTGTATAGTATATAATTGAAAATGCATATTTCTGTAGAGAAGATACTGTTTTTTTTAACTTTTTTTCTGTTTAGTTTTCTTACATGTAATTGACTCCTTGAAATAAATGAAATGCTAAGTTCATTACTGTCTTTTTTTATTTCCAAACTTTTTTCATATTTTATGTAATGGACAATTAAGTTGCTGGAACTTTTATTTGTATGTAAACACAATTTGAGTTTTTTGTGTCCTGCTCTTAAGTATCAGGAAAAGAAATCCGAAAACAGATAATTTATTTAATTCTTTAAGACAAGCAGCTGTTCAATCACGTCTTGTTCGATCTAATAGGACGAACTACTTTCCCATTTGACCAAAATTGAAAACTGAAATTGTTATTCCAACGTCTTTCCCCTTGTTTTCAAGTTTTTTGTTTTTGTTCATAAAAGGTTTTAATAGATGACAACTTGTGAGTTGTGTCAATTTTTAATTTTTGGTAGGATTAGTTATAGCGTTGAATTTTAGATCAAACAACTATCGATTGGGCAGCTGTGAAAGTAGTCAATTACATGAATTGTCGACTTTCAGAGTTTTTCCTAGTAATTAAAAACAAGCTGCAAAAAAACTCAATTTAATTATGCGGCAACGAACATTCAAAAGTTATATATTTCTGTAATTTGTCACCATTGAAGAATAGTAATAAATTATTTGAAACATTAACAGTACTTGCAGTTTTTAAAACAATATTAAAACTATTTAATACCAAAAAATATTAAAACTATTTTTCAATATAGCGCAAAAGTTCTTTCATCCTTCCACTAAAATTTTCTAAATTTAGAAACAAGAGTTTGCAGTCGGAAATCTAAAATTAGTATTCAAAAGACATTAAAAGATGTTACTATGAAACATTTCAACAGTTTCAACCTAAAGAGGTCCTGCTAGGCCTATCAGAAACAATATTCATTTTAGTAAAGTGAATATTTTATGTTTACTAACCAATAATCTTAAAGGTCACGTTTAAATATATCTTTATTTAATCCCAGTGCCCCCAAGAATGAAACGCCACTGACAGGCAGGGAATATTGAACAGCTGACAGGGATTTTATTATTTATTTTATGCATAAATGTGTGTTTGGTTGCCTACAAGATCGTGATATTTGTTTTGTTTTGATTGGAATTCGTAGTGATTATTAATTATAATTGTTACAACCATATGTGATCAAGCAAGCAGAAATGTTGCTGGCCTAAATTCTTTAATGAAGGATACCAAAGGCAAATATATTAAATTACTTTATAAAAAAGAACTGATATTTTACTGTTAATAATATAAGAAAAGTGGCAAAGTGGGAGCATATTGAACGACTCTTTGAGAATGATAACAGTCCAACTGCAATAGAAGGTTTACAAGCCTTGCCCCACATTACCGACGAACATATCCATCAAAATAAATTTTAAAAAATAACGGTAAAGCATGCCGCGCAAATCTTTAGCCACAGATTATCCGCAACTTTAATGTTGGCCAGTAAAATAGGTAATACATGATTGCAACTATACTATTATATACAACTGGACCATAAGTAATGGTGCACAGAGCAATGGCGGACTTTTCGAATAAAAATAATGTGATTTAGCTACATTTACCTTATACCAAAAGTTAATATTAACAGAGATGCAGGGTGTTAAAGTTGAAAAAAAAAATCGATTTTTTCGTATAACTATGGCATGAAATGTAATATAGGCACGAAATTTGGCACAAGGGTGTTCCTTAAGTCGACAAACTCTAATATGCTAACATATTACCAATAGCTGATAGGGGGCGCTACCTGCGCTATCCTGCATAATTTTAAATCATCATAACATTTTTGTGCACCCACGTATATTAATTTTAAATGAATTATTTTATTTCCCCACATTTTTTACGTAAAAAAGGTGTACTTTCTAAAAGCTGAGACGAGCAATCGTTTCCAAGATATTTGCCTTTAAAGCTTGACGTGCCTTGGTTTTAAATTACTAAGATATTAAATTTCCGAAGTAGGCTTAAAAAAAAGTAATCATAAGACAGCTTTGAAAGTTATTTATGTCAAATATTACTTTGCTGGTAATATTACTTTAATTTTGAAAATATCAATAAAAATCCAAAAAATTAAGACGTAATTTATTTTCTAACATAGAGATGTGAGATATGATGTCCGAGTCCGCACAAGAAAATTTTAATAGTCTGGGTGGTCAAAGCAGATATTTGGAGATGAATTTCAATAAAATACAGCCTGATTTTTAATTGTTTACAATTCTTTTACATATAAAAGCCATTTCCCACATACTTATTTTTGAAAATAAATTTTGTTTTGGTATTTTATTTAAATTTGCTTTAGAAATTTAAAAAATATGTGTAATAATAATGTGAGTAGAGTAATATATGATATAAACTATTTTAGAGTCAGTTTTATTACTTTTATTTTGAAACCTACTGCGAAAAATTCACATTTACATAACTTAAAATAAACGTACTGCAAACTTTGAAGGCAAATATCTTTAAAACGGTTGTTTTTACGTAAAAAATGTATGTAAACAAAAATATCTATTTAAAATAAGTGTACATAAAGGCACAAAAAATTTAGAATAATACAAGGTAGCGCAGGTGGCGCCCCCTATGAGTTACTGGTAATCTGTTAGCAAATTAGAATTTCTTGACTAAAGAAACCCCCCTATGCCAAATTTCTTGTCTATAGCGAAATGTATTCATCAGTTATGCGAAAAAAAATCACAATTTTTTTTTCAACTTTGACACCCTATATCTCTGTTAATATCAACTTTTGGTATAAGGTAAATGTGGCTAAATCACGTTATTTTTATACGAAAAATCTGCCCTTGCTCTATGTACCATTACTTACGGTCCACCCTGTATATTTATATCAGTTTTTTTTCAGATGCTCAAAAAACTCTTGGGGACGGCGCAGTCCACACAGCAGAATTGCTATATTTTTTCAACAGATTATTTGATTCTGTGAATGAGAGTATGAAGAATCCCAGATCTGGAAAAATATTAAGGTGCGGAATCAGCGATTCTACTAGTCATGTGGACTTTTAAACCAAGGAAGCTCTGCCATTACTAGCCTCCATGGAATTTGAAACACAAACATCAAAAGATCAAAAGAGACCTTCTAGTTTGAAAAATTGGACCTTTACGATACAAAATCTTATATCTAATTGAAGTGTCATAAAAAAGATGGTTTCCATTACATGTTAGGAAGAAATTTCAATCAAGACCCTCTCGAAAACATGTTTGGTCAAGTTGTTGTGGTGCTTTATATGTTAATCCATCCCCTTCAGCATTTATAGCAATATATAAATCCATTACAGTAAACTCTACATTATCAGTTCATAAAAAAACATTCAATTGTGAAGATGACGGATGCCTTGCTGTATTTAACACAATAAAGAAATTTATTAATAGAGATACAAAAAATAGTGAAAGTAATAGTGAGATTAAAAGAATACCATTTCCTACTTTAATATGACAATCAATAAATATGCCAACAGCATTGAATGAAAAATTGAATCAACTTTCACAAAATTTTGTTGCAGGATTCATTTTAAAAAAAATCAAAAAGCTCTGTGTCAATTGTGGAGAATGCAGAAGAAGCTTATTTTGTGATAAAGTTACTTTTGAGAATCAACTGATCCGTGTAAGAGAATATGGGAATGGTTGGGCAAAACGATTATGTTATCCAGTTTTGCAATTTGCAGAATGTTTTTATCAAATGTACCAAATTCTTTTGATATGCCTCCATAACTGGCCACATGCAAGCAATTTTATCAATAATGCAAAACATCATATTGTTGAGAAAGAGTAGATTTTCAATTTATGCATTGCAATGAGCACAAAATTTCTATAATTAATTCAATATTAAAAATATCAATTCGAACATTAGTGCATGCTTGGTGCAAGGATGTGAACAAAAAAATTCAAGGAAAGGATAGTAGCCCTTATTTAGGTAAAAATATTACAAAAAAAGAAGCTCTTCAAATAAGTGCCGTCAGAAGGAAACGCAAATATGTAAAAAAAGCTAAAAAATCCTTATAATTGTTAACATATTTTTATTGGTGTCCTATTTTATTTGTGTTCGTTTTTTAAAGGCATTGCCTACCCTAGCAAAACCAGAAAAGAAAATATAAATGCACTTCTACTCCTAAATAAAATTAATTTTTCAGCAGAGACAGTATTTCGCTTTATTTCTTTTTTCGATCATTAAAAGAGGGTACAAACTTTTAAAATTAATTCAAGGTTATTGCAAAGTTAACACGAATACGGTAATATTCCACTGAGCAGTCACACTCCATCACAATATTGCCCTGTAGGTGCTCCATAAGCCAAAGGCATAAGCACATTACAACAATACCATAGCGCTTATATGGAGATGTAAAGGCAGCACCTTTTATTTGCTAATGTATATATTGCAGCGACATCTTTGTTACAGTGGACGTACATTACATTTGAACTTTCCATTTCGGTAAATCCCCTAGATATTAACTTATAATGCAATTTGTTAGTCTTGTTGTCAACGTCTATGTTCCTTGTGTGTTTTGTAGTGTTTATTTAGTACAAACCGAATTCATTCGTTTTATTTTTATAACAAGCTTTATTCAAGACATTTAATATATACATAGTGTTGAACTAATCTGTTACTGTTAGTTTATTGAACTGTTAGTGAGGAAAATGCAGTGAAAAAGCGATTATGGTGAAAATTGCTTATAGTGGCTAAAAAACTTTTATTGGTGTTCATAAATATGAAATTACCGCTACAGGACGTATTATTCCTCTACTTAAACTTGTATTTAGATATTTTGGTAAAACAAATGTATCATAATTACAAATAGATTATTATTTTCAAAATAAAAAAATACGTGGACTGAAAAGTTTAATAATTCATAAAGTTTAGTTCCACTTTCAAACTTGCGAATAGGATTCTTGCAACGACTTTCTGCTATGTAAGTACACAATAATTTTTGCTACATTAGATTTACTCCAACGTTTACTTTTGTCTGTATCGGAATTATCGGATATCTATTTGCCTACCCTGTCTCAAAGGGTACTGCACGCCACTGTCCATTGGTTTAGTTGTTTATGTAATATGTATGTATGTGTTTCAGGAACAGGGTCAATGACCATGAGGCGAGTTTTTTTTTATAAAAATTGTTCATCTAGTGCAGTGATTCCCAACCGGTGGTTCGCGAAAATAATATTGTAATGGGAGATTTTTTAAAACGCTATTAAAATCAAAAGCAAAAAAAAAACAAAACAAAAACACAAAAATTAAAGAACACACCCACTGTAAGGCCGTTTTTAGAGTCACGCGGGATAGCACCCGCGAAGTTTTTTGTAATCGTCGGCACCCGCGTGAAATTGTCTTCGTTTTGTATTTAGTGTCACGCGGGTAAGAAAGTATTTTGGGTTTATCATGAATCGGAAACAAATATTATTGTGCTATTTAATCACGTCGCGACGACGACGCCGCAAATGCACGAGACTACATGTGCATCCAATGATAGCCACCAGATTACTAAGCGGAGCATTTGTTACAAATTACATGAAATTACGAGAAAATCATGACAAATTTTTTAACTACTTTAGGATGTCTATAACATCTTTTGACGAGTTATTATGTAAATTGGAGCCATCCCTCCAAGTGTCAAGTTTGCACCGAATTTGTATATCGCCAACCGAGAGACTTGCAGTTACACTAAGGTAAGTAAAGAATGCATGTTGTTATTTATAAATTTTTCTTTCTTCATTCTTTTTTGTTTTTTTTATCAGGCTGCAAATTTGCGCCACTCCACTGATTATCCCATTGGCGTTAGGTCGAATCTTGTAACTGAGTAACTTTAGAATTTAATGTACACCGCAATATTTTCAAAATTTACCACCAAAGACTACAAAGTCACTAATTTGTTGGACTTATAGGAGTACACATAACTCTGCAATATGACATGTAAAACTGTTTAAATAACTTTAGAATTTATTTAAGGCATAATCTTATAAATCTGTTAAGGCATATTCACTGTAACTTATTTCTCTTTCAACATCCATCAAAAAATTTAGCATCTTTGTCCTAAACATCAACTTCTGATAAGGGCTTAATTTCTTAATAGTGGGCATAATAGACTGGAAAAAAGCCCAATCTTCATCTTTCGAAATATCTTCGCCTTTTAAATGCGTTAATACTTCTTTTTCAAAATCTGTCATATCCGATTGACAACGTTTTCTTTTGCGTTTTGTTGCTGTTGCGGCAGATCCAGAGGCAGCAGTGGATATTTTTGACGTCTCTGTATCTTCTGTTGTAGAAGTGGATGGCTGGATTTTGGTATCTTCTACAGATATATTGGGATCGCCTTCCCTTTCTGGGGTTATATTTTGGGTTTCTGACTCAAATGGTTCTTCTATGTTCTTAGAATGATCCAGGAAGGTCATCATATTGAGGTAAATATAAGTTTTCCCCTTTTTGCCGCTTGATCCAGATTTTTTATTTTTTAGAGCTAATTTAGATTTAACGTAACAATCTCGCGCGGTCTTCCAGCGTTGTTGTATTTTTTGTTCTGCAACAATATTTAAAGTAAATAGTTGTAATTAATAAGGAAATCAATATTTTCTCTTTCAGATACTTGGCCACTGGCAACTCTTTCACAGATATACATTACACGTATCAAATTGGGATAACAACTATAAGTGGTATTGTAAAGCAAGTATGTCAAACAATATGGATAGTTCTTAATGAACAATGCATGCCGAAGTTAACTATTACTAAACTTGAAGATATTGCTCATGGCTTTTTAGAAAAAACACATTTTCCCAATTGCATTGGTGCTATTGACGGAAAACATGTCCGCATTATCAGACCTCCACACAGCGGTTCCCTAAACTATAACTATAAACATTTCTATTCAATAGTATTGCTTGCTGTGTGATGCCAACTACTGCTTTACATATATTAATGTTGGTTCTCAAGGAAGAGAATCTGATTCAAATATCTTCAAAAATAGTAAATTTTATGCAGAACTGGAAAAAAATTTATTAGTACTACCGAATCCTAAGATTTTGCCTAATCTTGAAAGCAACAGTCAAGCAACAGCTTCAAGTATTGAACCGGTACCATATGTCATTGTCCGAGATGAAGCTTTTGGATTATCTACTACAGTTATGCGCCCATATGTTAGAAGCAATCTGACATATAGGAAAAAAATTTTCAACTACAGATTAAGCAGAGCTCGAAGATTTATTGAATCCACATTTGGAATATTGTCCAATAAATTTCGCATTTATCATCGAGCAATGAATGTAAAAACTGAACTGGCATGTCAGATAATTAAAGCAACATGTATACTACATAATTTTATCAGATTAAGAGACGGGTATGATCCGAAAGATACCCTTACCATAGTTGGGTTTTCTAAAGATCGTCAGCAGTTTGGTGAAACTAACAGAAGCGCATATATGTTGCGAGAAATATTCGCCCAATACTTTGTTACTAATGGCAAAGTTTCATGGCAGGATCAATGTATATTTGAGAATGAAGAATAAAATAAAGTGTCACTTACCTACATTATGTTTTTCTTTAATACTCAGTTCCTTAAAATTATCAACAATGTTTTCACATATTTCAATCCACGCTCCCTGACGAGCATCTGTGTTTCTGTACATTTCTTGAGATGCATCCCATAACACTGGGTGTAATTGCACTTCTACAATAACCCTTTCGGTATCTATCTCCATGTCCATGCTATGAATAAAATTAGCAAAGACACGTGTGACCCGTGTCGCACTAAACTGCATCATATGTACAATGGCTCTCACGCGAGCGGGTCTCCGCGGGGCGTGAGAGTAGGCGCGGGTGCAAAAGACACCCGCGACGGATGACGCACCCGCACGCGATCACCCGTTCCACTCTAAATAACTTGCTGCAAACAAATGTATTCTGCCTACCCGCGCGCGGGTGACGGGTGCTACCCGCGTGACTCTAAAAACGGCCTAAAACAGAATGTTCGCTGCCTGTTTGTTAAGAAATCTATAATAAATTTCAATATTTTCATTTCTTTTTTCCTTATTTGTTTTTCAAATTTACTTCATCAATATCAAATTATATCAACAATTTTATACATTATAATTTATTCCTCTTATTCAAGTAATCAAATACTATTCTCTTTTTATTACAAACATTTATTTATATTTAAAAAATTTTATCAATGTGATTAGTATCATGTTCTGCTTTATATTTAAAATCATGCAGCAGTTTTCCCTTCTATGTAATATTTTTTTTACAATACAATTTGAAATAAATATCAAATTAAGGCAGTTTACTACAGATTTTAGAATTAGATACTTGTTTACAACCGGGAACTGGGAGAGTAGTGTTGTATTAACCGACGTTCATACATACGGGGGCGGTTCAATAAGTACCCGTGTTAGAAATGAAGACACCATTTTTTCCAAAAAAATGTTTTTTATTTTTCAACATAGTCCCCTTTTAGAAAGATACATTTCTCCCAACGTTCCGGCCATTTTTTTAATCCCTCCAAAAAATAGGATTTGTCGAACTCTCCAAAATACGACTCTGTCTCGGCGATGACTTCCTCGTTTGAGCTAATTTTTTTTCCCGCGAGCCATTTCTTCATGTTAGGGAAGAAGAAAAAGTCGCAGGGAGCCAGATCGGGTGAATACGGGGGGTGCGGCAGCGATTCATAACGCAATTCATGCAGTTTGGCGGCGACAACACCTTTTTTTTTTCGCCAAATGCGGCCGTGTCTCCTTTAATTTTTTGTCGAAGCGGTCCAATAACTCACTGTAGTATTGTCCAGTGATCATTCTTCCTTTTTCTAAAAAATCCACGAGGATGACGCCCTTCGCATCCCAAAAAATCGTCGCCATGACGATGGTACAGTCTTCGCCTTCTTTGGTGCAGATTCACCGGGAGAAATCCATGGTTTTGATTGCTTAGTTTCTGGTGTGTAATGATGAATCCAGGTTTCATCAACGGTGACAACTCGACGCAAAAAGCCCTTCGGATGTCGCTTAAATTGCCCCAAACACTGCTTCGAAGTTAACAGCCGCATCCGCTTGTTGTCCAGCGTAAGCAATCGCGGCACCCATCGGGCCGACAATTTTTTCATCGCCAACTTATCATGTAAAATATTAATTGCCGCTCCGGTCGACACACCTACGGCCTTTGCTACTTCGCGCATTTTCGTTCGTCGATCAGCGAGAATCATGTCGTGGACTTTTTCAATGATTTTCTCGGTAACCACATCTGCCGAGCGTCCTGGTCGTTCCTCATCAAAAACGGATGTTCGCCCACGTTTAAATTCGTTGAACCAATATCTAACTGTGGTCATAGATGGCGACGTGTCCCCATAAACAGCATCCAACTTTGCTTTTATCTCCTCGCATTTTTTCCTATCCAAAAACAAAAAGCGAATTATCGAACGATACTGCTCTTTGTCCATCTTAGCGTAAATCACGAAACACGTCTGACTCGGATGGCTGCCAAACCGAAACTAACCTATCAATCAGTCTGAAATTTGTATTGGCGTCGTCTGATAGGTGGCAGCACACGATGATAACACTAACTTCACTCAGGAACGTCCTCGGTCTTCAAACATGGGTACTTAATGAACTGCCCTCTAGGGTTAGCACTTGTAAAGCTTGAGTGATAGTGATACTGTGACTGTCAAGTTCTCGTGTAAATGATTTATTAATTATTAATTTAATTATTATTACAGCTTATTTTTATTATGGATCGATGGTTAAAAATGGGTCGTTTAGAAACGAGACATGATAATCGAGATGATGGTACTGAAAGCTGTAGTGAGATACCATTTCACCAGACGAAAAGCAAAGATAATGATGATAGAAAAGGGAAAAAGCAAATGAGTCTGAACCTAAACCGCTTTGAGTTATATGTAACAAAGTTCTTGCCAACAGCAGTTTAAAACCATCACTTCTTCGTAGACATATTGAAACAAAACATCCGACACACAAAGATAAACCTCTTGAATATTTCAAAAGAAAATTAGCAGATATCAAAAAGTGTAGCCTTTCTTCTTTCTTTACTTCAAACGAAGATAGTAAAATGGCCTTTGAAGCATCATTTCGAGTAAGTTATAGAATTGCAATACCTGGACAAGCGCATACAATAGCAGACAATTTAATTGAACCATGTGCGAAAAATATCGTCAAATGTATGCTTGGGGAAAAGGCAGCAAAGAAAATTGAGCTAGTTCCCTTATCAAACAACACGGTGTCGCGTAGAATTAATGACTTGGCTAATTATGTAGAGAACGAACTTCTAAAAAGAATAAAATTGAATTATTTTGCAATTCAACTTGACGAATCGACAGAAGTAACAAATGCCTCAGTCTTGCTTGTCTGCGTTAGATATCTTTTTACGAATATTGTTCAAGAAGATGTACTATTTGCAAAACCTTTGAAAACCTACTCAACTGGAGAAGCGAATTTCGATATGATCAATGGGTATTTTGAAAAGAATGGAATAAGCTGGTCTTATTGTGTGGGTGTGTGTACAGATGGTGCAAAATCAATGACAGGAAAATTTTCTGGTTTTGTGGCTCGGGTGAAGAAGGTCAACAAGAAAATTCAATGGACTCATTGTTGTATTCATAGACAAGCTTTAGTATGTAAGCGTATTCCTGCAGAGTTATCTACTACTTTAAGTGATGCTGTGAAAATTGTGAACTTTATAAAATCGCGTGCTACAAATTGCTGTCTATTCCGAACGCTTTGTGAGGATTTTGGAAGTTTCCACGTTTTTTTACTACTTCACACAGAAGTTAGATGGCTTTCCCGTGGTAAAGTTTTGACGCGTTTGTTTAAATTAAAGTCTGAAATTCAAGCATTTTTTATTGATCATCCTTTTTATTTGTCTTCTTGTATATCCGATGTTAGGTTAGATGCAGAACCTGATCTAAGACTGAAATTGTCAGATATTGAGCCTAACTTTGAATTGCTTTGTTCTATCAAACAGCCACAAATATCCCATTAAGAGTATTTCCAAATGTAAAACATAAGAACCAGTTTGTTAAATTTATCTTGTTTTCAACTTTTATAGCCATCATTTTAGTCTTATTAATGTTTTATTTAAATGTTTCACGATTAATATAATCAATTATTCTGCAATATGAAAAATATATATTCTATCAAATTTTATTACTTTTTTTTACCTGTCATTAACGACTACATAGGGGGTTCGTCAAATTTTTTCGGACCTTTCTTTTGGTTCTCGAGGAAAAAAAAGGTCGGGAAACACTGATCTAGTGTATTGCAGCATATCATTACCTCATCACCCCAAATCAAACAAAACTAGTAATATATTCACAACAAATAGAAGCTTGTCGAGTTTTAGTATCCTGATATTTGTAGGCATCATGTGTGCAACATACAACATTTTTCATTCCCTTTACATTAGCACAAAACTATCTTAAGAGTTTAAATATTGTTTTGATCGGAGTTTGTCTGCTTTAGATGATGAAATTAATGTATAAAGACCGACACGTCGGTGAGATGTGGGGTTGCCAGCCCTGCATTTCATACTTTTCTGTTTGGCAACGATGACGTAGAAAATGAAAACGCTGCAGGTCCCCAGCACCGGCTGGGGGCTCCAAATAGATTAGCTCCGCGAAGGCCACACTTGCCACCGGAACCTATCATAGCCGGTAACAGGTATGATCTTTGCAACCGTAACTTCAATACCCGCGTAGGCTTATCTGTGCATCGACGGTTAGCTCACCCGGTGGAATATAACCACGACATTAACATCAATCGGGTTAGGGCAAGGTGGTCAGAGGAGGAGACCAGACTGGTAGCGAGAGCGGAAGCTAAGCTTTGGTCGATGGGAATGTGCGTTTTCCCAACGAGCACCTGGCCAGACTGTTTCCTGATCGGACTCTAGAGGCAATCAAGGGTAAAAGGCGTCAAGCTGATTACCGGCGATTGGTTGTGGAGTTCGAGCAGGAGATTAGGAGGAACGCCAGACCAGTCCGGCCTCCTAGCTCTTCTAGCGACGAAGGCGCGACTATAAACGACCCGGAACAACATGTAGGTCGCCCCGGAGATCAGGGGTTTCTAGACGCCGTTCGCGATCTGATCGCGGATGTCGACTGGGAACACTTTGGTCGATGGGGGGCGTGGCTCCGTGATCTAGCGGATCGTGGAGCAGAGGGGGCTGAAGTCGCGCAGGATATGCTGGATATCCTGCTCGGCTTCATTCCTTGACGTCCTGTCGTTAGAAGACCCCCTGCTGCCAGAGTAGATCGGGAAACGAATGAGGGTCAAGTGAGTAGGCGCGATAAACGGCGTAGGGAATACCGATTAACACAACAGCTTTATCGTAAGTAAAGAATCTTTGGTACATCGACTAGTGACACTTTTATCATGCAACAGTTACAAAAATGCACTTTTTTGCTCAGATAATCTAGTTCTTGAAAATAGTTAACTTATTTCAAAAAGAGTAAAACGACTTTGTTATCCGAGAAAAAAGTGCCCTATGTTTCATAAAGATTTACCAGGCAATCATGGGGATTCCTCGCAATAAATTGTATTTGCCTAATATAGTTAGAATAATAACAGGTAGAATTAAATATGTTGACTTTACCTTTATTCCGTGTTTAGAACACGATAAAGTTATTGTTAGTTATATTATAAGATTTAGTATTAAAACTTTGGTCCATGCACACTGCCAAGACATCAATAAGGAATTTCAGCTTTACAGAAAAGAAAATTTAAAAAGTTAATAAATTATTATTATTAGCTCTCATGAATAAAGTATCTCGATTAACAATAAAAAGGTTTTCTTTGTTTCAGTTTAATGACATTCACAATGGAATCATTGGTATTCTTTATCATAAACCCTTTTATCAAGTATTGTTACAATTATATCATGCTTATAAGTTTAATAAGGAAGCAGTTTGTAAGTAGTACTGTTGTATGTTTGTTGATTACCATTAATTGTTTAATAAGAACTATGCTTATAACGAACAGATTATTTTAGTATTTCGAGGTTCTTATAAAAGGATATCATTGTATAAGGATTTTAAACTAATTGTAAGAAGTTTCCTGTGTACGCCTATTTTTATTGGGTTATAGAGTTTCTTGTTGGCTATTACTATTTTCACTTATTTTTTTGATAACAAATATTTAATATACTTGAGGAAGGATGATTTTTTTTATTGATAACTTACGATTATTCCCTAGTAATGGATTTTAAAAATATTTTAATATGTGTACTATTTTTGTTGTGCAAAATACTTCGCTCAAATGGTCCACATTTGATCGAAGAATTTTTCACAAGATAAATGGAAAACGCATTCAAAATAATTGGATTTAAATTTCCCGGTGGTTCCGCCTTTAATTAGTCGATAATAAAGAGTTCTATAAATTTAAATTCAGCTTCAGCGCCATCTCCGAATAGGGAGTGTAAACTCTGACGTCATCTAGGCCAAGGTCATTATACGGTCGTTGCGCGTCTATTGGCATTTCCAGCTAAGGATCACTCCCTCTGGTGGCGACAATTATAACTACTGCTTGTAGGTCACAGGTTTGTTTACATTTTGATATACCGTTTGCTTTGTGAATGTAGCCATAACAAGCGTTCAATTTTCGGTTAGTTGATGATAAAATCAGAAGTTAATGGTTTGATTAGTTTGTACCTAAGTAGTTGGAGACATTTGTTTATACCTACCTATATTTATAGACTTTTTAAATTTAGTTATTCATTATTGTAAAATATGGAATTTACTTCAAATCAAATAAAAAGCAAATCAAAGATTTTTGGCATTGTTTATGGCTGCATTACACAAAAATATACAAGAGAAAATATTTAGAAGGCTCTTGCTAACATTCTTTGTTTATGAAATTAAAAAACATGATATTTCATATACAGTGCTATTATTTCTCTTCCATAACATTTCTATTGTTGAGACAGTTAATGATTAATTTTACTAAATGTTATCAATTTTAATCATAGTTTTACAGCCAGCTATTCCATTTCTCCTCAAGAAGGCCATTTACGATACCATAACTATGTGGCTAATGTTTTAAATAATTTCCAAACATTAGAAGTATTCCAGAATGTACTTAAATTCTAGTTTAAGCAGCAACATGTCTATGCTGCAGAATAAAAATGGTAAGGGTAACCAAATTTTAAAATTCATCACTGAAATGAATTCTTCTTGGCTGATTACGGTGCTAAAAAACGAACCCTGGTCGTCATATCAGTCACTTGTCAAAATATTGTAGACTTTTTAATATTTATTGTGGCATTTATTGTTAATACAGTTTATTAGTGGTGATTATCACTTTTATCAGTAAGATATGGGGGGCTAAAGCATCAGATAAACAATTTTTGAAAGTAGTAATTTAATTCAGTAGTTAGGAATAGGTGGATGCTATCGTGAAGGAATTTTATTCGATGTAATGTGCAATTCAAACCTTATTACTGTATTTTAAATTTTCTCCATTTTCTTCTTTTACACACCAATAATAAACGTGACTTCCATTCAGAAGCCTTTCCCCTAAAAATATTTTCAATCTTTAACTGAACAACAAAATTAACTAGTGTTAAGTGTTACTACGCCTTCTAAGAAATTATTTAGTTCTTTTCAAATAACTTACGACTTCAAGAAATTTTACATTATCTTCTAACCTATTCGTCACTTACAACTTTTAGAATGTTAAACTGTTCTACTAAATTAAAATAATATTCCTGAGGATTGAGGCTATAATGATAAATTTACCTTTTAACAATTATTCCATACAGAAGTTGAGCTGTAAAAACAAGATTAAGATGCTTATGCACTGCAATCTATCTCGCCCCTATTCCAAAACATAAAAGCTTTTTCCCCGAATCCATTATAAATTGTATAAACAGTCGGCTTGTTTTAATTATCTTAGTTATTGTCCTCCTAATATACATATAATTATTTGAAAATTATAAAAACTGCTTGGCAAAATAAGAAAATATTCATAGGAAATGTCTAATTTTTACATACATATTATAGCCTTAAAGATAGGTTATAAGCAAGCGACCTACTTGCGATCAGCTGATAGTTGGCGCGAACTTTTAATTCGAATCGCCAATAGTGTTAGTGGTGGTGAACATCGAGCGGATAGCAAGTGCCAACGGTTTGAATTTTTGATCAAGATTTTTTTTGTGCGCCGATTACTTTTCGAAAGCAGATGAAATATATCAAATGTAAGTACTTTATCATCACTTATTATTAATGATGTGTGATTATTATTGTAGTAAATGTGCCAGGTTAGATAATTTCGTTAGCGTAGTAGGTGTTTTTTTTTTTTAATAATTGAAGATCGAGACGACCGGGTACCCTTGGCCACACGTTTGTCGGGTAGCTTCGTCCACTTTTTGGGTGACTAGTATGAGTAAATTTAACTTATTTAAGAGTTTATTTTTACAACTGATTGGGTACAATATGCTATGGTATGTATACAAAATATTTTTTTGATATTCAAGTTACTCGGAAATGCCGAAATTTAAGGAAAAAGTTACAAGGGATGATTGTGTAGGCGGCAAATTCAAATTTAAATTTGGCGCTTTGGGTCTGTGACAGCCGACTGAAATGTCACTTGTCAATTAAATAATGTCTATGAATTATGTCTTGTCTTTGAGCGTTGCTATTTCGGAATGAAACACCTGAAAATATAATTAATTTAAAACGGCCATCCACCGTCTTTGGGACGAAAATGTAATGAAACAGACTCTTTTATGAGTCAAAGAAAAAAATATCGATAAGAGAAGCGGCTGATAAATACGGAGTGTCCAGAAGCACCCTTCAGGACAGGTTGAAAGCTCTCAATAGTGGATAAGAGGTAAAATTACAAGTTAAACTGTTACAGAAGAACATTCACAGCGTTACATAATCATATTAAGGATCTCGATAATCGCTTGATGCCACTAACTAGAGTTGAATTTTTGAAATTAATTCACTGAATCAATTCGCTGAAAAATTAAAAATTCTGCATAGGTTTAACAAAGAAAAGAAAATGTCTGGTAAAGATTTTTTGTACAGTTTCTCGAAGAAATATCCAGATATTGTTCTAAGAACCCCAGAATCGACCAGCATTGCTAGAGCGGCTGGATTCAACAAGCCTCAAGTCGATCGTTTTTATGATCAGCTAAACCAATTACAACAAGAATATAAATTTCCTCCCTCGAAAATTTACAATGCAGATGAAACTGGGGTTTCAACTGTCCATAGAAATGAAAAAGTTATTTCTATAAAAGGCAAAAAGCAAGTTGGACATCGGGTGTGAAGAAAATAATGCAAACAAAGCGGAACATTCAAAATTTAACAAGAGACGAATAGACAGAATGCATTATTTGAGGAGAAATCTTTGAAGAAAACTGGATACAGTGCAATAAATGTAAAGACTGGACGCACGAAGACTGTGTATACATCGATTGAGCGCAATCCTTACTATTATTGCGACATATTCACTGCAAGAGAAAAACTTGGTCATCATTAATAGGTGACCGGAGCTACCCGCCAAAATATTTTTTGACGAAAATTAAAGACTGATTGTGAGACTTGATTTAAGCTAAGTTTGTGAAATTATCGGACTGTTATGTTAATTAAACTACTTTTTAAGGTATGTTAAAATTATTGTTTACGTTTAAAATTAAAGTCTAATTCTGTTGATTTCATATTTTTTCTGGAGTTTTGCTTATGTGTCAGTGGCTTCTCCTAAGTAAACCATTATTTACATGGAATTATTTTTTAACTGGAATGTATGTGTTTATCTTATAGAATACTGGATAAAATTAAAGACAACATAGGAGCTGATCTAAAGAGAGTTGATATTGTCACAAAGCAGGACTTGGAAAATATAAAAAGAAGCTACAACATAAGTCAACAAGATGAGGTAAAACATAAAAATGATGCTGTGAGTATAGAACTAGGGGTGGAGGAATCTAAAATAGCACAAAATAATCCAGTTCTAATGTACAAGCCACAAAGTCATTCATATCAAAATCTTACACTCAGATTTTTGTCATCATATGTATGAAATGCAAACTTCATTACTTGCCCAATTTGGAAAAAAATATTTTTGCTGTTGATAGAACACATGGCCTTATAATTATGACTTTGAAATGACTACTGTTATGATAGTAGATGAATTTAATGAAGGGTTTCCTGTTGCTGTCATGTTTAGCAACAAAAAGGATACATTAATCAATGTAATATTATTTGAGGCAATAAAACAAAAAGTGGGTCTTATTGCATGTTAAACCTTTACGAATAACCTTTGTGAAACATTTTATATAATGCTTGGGTACAAGTTATGGGTGCGGCAACATACCAGCTTTATTATTCTTGGCATGTGGATCGCGCTTGGCGCTCAAAGCATTGATAAAAAAAGCATGTGTTTATAAAACTTTAAGGTATCTGCTAATAAAGGCAGGTGAATCCACATTTTAGAGTCAAACAGTGCTTTAACTTGTATGTTTGATGATCCTGATACTAAAAAATTTGCAGAATATTTTTCAACATATTGTGTCTGTAATTATACGAAATGGGCATGTTGCTTTAGAAAAAGTTGTGGAATAATTACTAATATGAAGGTAGAAAGTATGCATAAAGTAGTAAAATATTTTTATTTAAATGGAAAACATGTAAAACGGTTGGATAAAGGTTTACATGCTACTCTGAAATACATTTTATTTTAATACTTCGTTAATTGATGAAAAGAGATTAATAAACTCGGTATAGGTAGCAGAAGGTATGTAGCCGCATATATTGTTTTTAAAAAACTCGCGCTTTGCTGATGCCCCTAACCAATAGAGATTCACGAATCCCCTGAAGAATATTGACTAATGAACGTTTGGAATGCGTCGCGGTATTTAACGTCCTCGTTCAGGAACAGTGTGTGGGTGTTCTCCAGCGAAAAATTGTTTGTTTGGAGTTAGCATTTAATAGTTTGTTGGTAATTACACTAATACTATCATTAGTTAACATTAGTGCACGATTAAATTTAATTTTATCATTAACGATAATAATACTAATACTTGGTGAATTCAAATAATCCTTATAGATTGTTTGCAATTTAGGAGGGTTATTAACTCATATTAACGATTGTTACAAATTGTAACTAATAGTTTGTTTAAAAGTTTACTAATAACAGTAACATTTAAATAAACAGTGCACTGATTAAAAATTTTTTGGTGCATGGTATTTTTCCACAAATTTAGGACAGCCAGGCTCTGCAATTTCGAGGAGATTGCAGGGACATTACCATGGCGGCGGCTATGGAAAAATTCTCCGCCCAGATGGAGACCCTCTTGAAACTGTTTCAAGAGATTAAAACCGAGATAAAGGAGTTAAAGCAAAGCATCGACGCAGAGCAGAGGAGAGTTGACGTTCTCTATTCCGAGAGAATACTTAAACCCGTCAACACGTCGAGCGAAATGAGCGACAGAGATGTAAGCGTTGTCAGTGAAGCGCTCAGCGAGGTTTCTGTAGGGAAACGTGCTCGCTCATCCTCCGAGGAGGCGTAAGATGAAGGAGGATTCCAGGTCGTTGAGAAAAGACAGAGAAGGAAGAAAACCGCGAAACGGCTAGAAATCTCTGAAGAGTCGTCTGGGGACGAAACTCCGACGCCGCCTGAACCAAGAAAGGGGAAGAAGACGTCAGAGAAGTCTCCAAAAACCAACAAGGCAGCCCCCGTTAAACCTCGGGAAGAGGAAACGACGAAGGAAGCCAGCAGAGAAGGAAAACCGAATTCCACCGATTATTATCAGGGATAGCGGTAAGTGGAAGCACATTAATTCTTTAATGTATTCCAGAAAGATCGGATTCACAAAGGCGAAGTGCGTCTTTGAGGGAATCCGAATTCAGCCGGTAACAGAGGACGATTTCAGAGCGCTAACAAGGCTCCTGGAGAACGAAAAGGTGCCTTATCACACCTTCTCTCTCCCAGGAGGCAGAAGCGTCAAGGCAGTTATTCGAAATGTTCCAAAGGACATCCCGGAGAAGATTTTAAAACTGCCCTTGAAGAGGAGAACTTCAAGGTTGTCAACGTGCAAAGAATGAAAAATTCTCGCACGAAGAAGACTCACAGTCTAATGTTCGTGGAGCTGCAACACGGACAAGAAGGTATCTTCCAGACGACAAGGTTAATGGGGCTGGATATCCAAGGTCCAATAACCCGGCGAAGCAATGCCACAGGTGTCAGGCGTTTCCACCACGGACAGATGAACTGTCACACCGAGGCAGTTTGCGTGAAGTGTGCTGGGAAACACCTCACGAAGGATTGTAAGCGGCCGAGGGAAAAACCGGCCAAGTGCGCCAACTGCAAAGGCGACCATGTAGCGAGCTACAGAGGATGCCCTGCCTTTCTAGCGCCAAGGAAGCAAAAGGCCACTCAGGAGAAGACCCCAACTTCGAAAGCCAAACCGACAGTAAAGGCAACAACAACAGTCAATCCTCCAAAGGCTGCGCCGAAACCGGTCGGAACCTCCAACCCAAAGGTAAGTGGAAACACTTATGCCTCAGTTGCAGGTGGCGCAAAGAAGATCCCAAAGAAGACTTCGGAAACGACGAATTAAGTCGTATTGGACTTGATTAGGGCCGTCTCTGAAGCCGGGAACAGCCAAGAGGCCATCGTAAGCATCATGATGATGCTTCCCAAGATAATCTCTCTGAAACAGTAATGGAGAGACGCCAGGAAAGGAGAGTTAACGAAGGAAACCCTGCTCGTCACCAGCATCTCAAGGCAGTTTTCTGGAACTGCAACGGACTCCAAGGCAACAGGAACGAACTCGAAGTTTTCGCAAAGGAAAACGACCTGGACGTACTGATGCTGAACGAAACCAGGATGACGTTCAGATCTAAGGATCCCAAAATCCGAGGATATGTTCTTCACCGCAGAGACAGACCAACTGGCCCAGGAGGAGGTACAGCTATCTATGCAAGTAGAAAGCCAACTCATTTTGCTGCAGGCACCCCGGAGTTGGAAAAACTGGAAGGAATTGGAGTAACAATTCAAATGGCGCAGGGACCTCTGACGCTGGTGTCTTGTTACTCCATAACCAACGCCCTCACAGAGACAGATTTGGCAGGCATCTTCGAAATAAACAATAGCAATGTTATTGTGGCCGGAGACCTTAATGCCAAAAACGTCGAGTGGGGCAGCAGAGTAAACAACAAAAACGGGAGGACACTTCAAAGGTTCACAGCACAGAACGGAATCGATGTAATGGCTCCAGAAGAACCAACCCATCATCATCACGCCACAGGAATACCAGATGTCCTGGACGTTGCACTGATGAAGGATGTTCGAAACACTGTTGAGTTAACATCAGTTAGTGAACTCAGCTCAGACCACAACCCAGTGATGATGACCATCGGAGATGTTCGTGGACCCAAGCCTCCAAAGATCTGCAAGAAAACAAACTGGACACAGTTCAGGGAGTATCTAGCAGACAACTTGGAAGAGCCTGGAGAGATCAACACAAACGATGACAGCAACGCAGCGGTGGAAAGACTGGAAATCACCATGACAGATTCATTTTTGGCAGCGACCAAAACTTTCCGGCGTATAGAAGGAAGGGAACCACTGCCAAATCACTTGGTGGAGCTGATTAGAAGGAAAAATCGTGCCAGGAAGAGAGCAAGACGGACCAATCTGCAAGCAGATAAGGCAGAAATCAACAGGCTCATCCACGAGCTCAGGAGTATGAACTCCGAGAGCACAAAATTTTTAAGTTTCAGGAACACCTAAGAAGTTGCAACCTCGAAACTTCATCAGATCTCTGGCGCACAGCCAAAGCTCTAAGAGGAGTTAGAAAACCTATCCCTCCGATACACGGACCTCAAGGGATGGCTCACTCAGATCAGGAAAAGGTCGCAACTTTTGCTGAGACCTTTGAACGACCCTGTCAGGCCACACTTGAAGAAGTGGACTTAGACTTCGTAGACGAGATGGAAGAAGAGGTTCAAATTCTTCAGGAGGAAGTGCCAGAAGAAGACGTCATCCAGCCGACTAACGAGGAGGAAATCCAAAGCTTTCTGCGCAAGCTAAATGTCAAAAAGTCTCCAGGTCCAGATGGAATTCCAAACCAAGCTCTAAAGTCTCTTCCGGACCAAGCTGTCAAATACTTTGGAGCAATAGTCAATTCCATGTTTAAATACCGGTATTTTCCAACAAGATGAAAAACTGCAAACGTTATCTTCATTCTTAAGCCAGGTAAGGATGGGAAATTTTCCCAAAATTACAGGCCAATCAGCCTCTTAACCAACTTGGATAAGGTGGCGGAAAGGATTTTGAGAAAGCGTCTGCAGAATATCATCAGCGATCGCGACATAATTCCTAAGGAACAATTTGGGTTCCAACCTATGCACTCTACCTCAGACCAACTGCTGAGAGTGGTTGAAACAATCACTCAACGCATGAACTGGAACCAGTAGTTGGAGCTATTTTCTTCAATATCTCCAAGGCATTTGACACAATTTGGCACCAAGGATTAGTCTACAAAATGCACCAGTTTGGAATACCCCTAACAATGGCTCAAATAGTAAGCTCGTTCCTAGACCAGCGCTCATTCAGAGCAAAGGTGCGACAGGAACTATTAAACCAGTTTAGGCTACAGTATGGGGTGCTTCAAGGCTCTGCCTTGTCACCTCTGCTGAATTCTCTGTTCACAGCAGACATCCCGAGAACCAATCCAACAATCGAACACACCTTATTGGCAACTTACGCAGACGACACAGCTTTAGTGGCGAACTCTTTCAGTCCAGAGGTGGTCACCAGACGACTTCAGGAGGCAACAGACAGTCTACTAGATTACTTTGGCCAATGGAGAATCCAAGTCAACGCAGACAAGACCCAAGCAGTCTTTTTTACTCGAAGAAGACTTCAACCAATGGACATGTAAATGTTCATGGGCAAAACGTCGACTGGAGACTTCAGGCAAAGTATCTAGGTGTAATTCTAGACAAAAGACTCACTTTCCAGGCACATATCGATTAAGCAGTGTCCAAAGCCAAAATGCTGAAGGGACTGCTGCAAGCAATGATTGGTAGAAATAGTAACCTGTCCATTGGACTTAAAGTGTTATTATACAAATCAATCATAAGACCAGCGATGACCTACGCATCTGTAGCTTGGTCACAGGCGACGGATAATCAGATGAAGAAACTCCAGGTGTTCCAGAACGTCTTTCTAAGACAAGCCATGGACGCTCCATGGTTTGTGAGAAACAATCAGCTCCACAGAGAAGCTGAACTACCTTTGGTAAGAGAATTTCTTAGGGAAATTAATTCCAGGGCGATGGTGAGAGCGGAAAAGCATCCCAACGAACTAGTTCGACAGGCAGTGGATTATGATCCAAACATCCCAACCAGGATTAGAAGACCAAGGATGGTCCTCTAGGCTGCGACTTCCATTTCGGAATTTCGCAAAACAGCTTGCAATAGAGAGGGATTGGGGGCCAAGGGCCCGGCCCGAAGAAATAGGGGTTTTTAGTCGATACCCGTAGTTTGAGCGGAACTCCGACACTATCTGGGTTATCTTCCCAGATGTCCTTAACGGATTTCCCCTACTAAAAAAAAAAAAAATCAGGAACAACCTACAGTTGCAGCAATTGACTTTTTTTAAGACCAGGCATCCTCAATTCTCAGTAAGTCAGGTAGGTCGTTTTAAACTGTTCTTCTAGGCACAATAATTTAAACCTTTATATTTTTAGCCATTTTCTCTACATGTCGTTCCCTACCCCAAAGCAGCTCCAAGAAAGGTCAATAGATCTAGAAAGAAAACAGGGGAACAACGGAAAAAAATGTCAAATTATATTTAGCAGATACAGAAAAGGAGAACTGTAATGAATCTGACAATAAGCATAATGAAAAGAATATACAGAAACAAGAAACTGGGAGATTTTCTTTTATTCAGCAGTGGCGGATTTACCAGTAGGCTGAGTAGGCTAGAGCCTAGGGCGGCAGATTTTCGGGGACGGCAAATTTGGCCCAACATTTTTTTTATCTTACAGAAATCAAAAAAAACATTATTATATACACAAAGAAACGAGTGATGTAATGCACAGTATACTGAACACTCTTACGTCCGTAATCCGTATATAAAAGATTACTAAACGCACTGTAAAATATAGGTACTTATGCGATCATGAATTTTTAAAATACTCCAAGAGCGTTTCAATATTAATTACAATTTAAATTTAGTAACTTTTACCCATTTTTTAAATTAAATGGGTACTACTTTAAACTATAAAAATGATATTTTAACGTGTAATATATTTCAACATTTAAATATTTATTTTCTACTAGGTAGTATGTATTTGCGTAGTCCTTTTCGGGTTGTGGCGCGGGAACGAATGACATGACCATTCGCTAAGAGTGTCTGGACAAATTCACAGCACGGCCACGCACGAGTGCGTCCGCTCCGCGTCGCGATCGGGTTGCCGCGCGCGGGAGCCAATGTAGGGGGGCATAGGCATTGAGTTCGAGAGTGAGAGAGATAAATATAGAGCGGCGATACAAGCGAGAAAGTCCTGTCCCGTATTTACTTCAAAACAAAAACAAATGAAAATGAATTAAACATATCGAAGCAATATACAACAGGGATCGGAAAAAGACAACCGACAAGAAAAAAAAGATTTGATGAAACATCTGAAGTTATTACAATGACTACGAGTGAAACTTTTAGGGTTAACACGTTTCTCGTCCTCATAGATAGACTCGTGTCCGAGTTAGAAAAACGGCAAGAGGTCTACAACGGATTTACCGAGAAGTTTTCATTTCTAACCAAAATGAGTGAGTTGTTACCATCGACCCTGACGGAAAAAGCCATTTCGTTGGAAAAAATGTATCCTAATGATTTAGAAACTGTACACCAGTGACAAATTGTTCAGTTGAGAGAAGCTTTTCTTGCTTAAGGCGGGTAAAAAACTATCTACGATCTACTTTAAGTCAAGAAAAGCTTAACGCCTTATCTCTTTTGTGCACAGAGTCAGAACTAATGAACAAGATTTCATACGACGATATAATTAACACAGGTCTACAACAAAATTTTTTTGTTTGGTGCCGCTAATTCTATGTTATAATTTGGTTAATTAGCCCGCGAGATATTGTGCGAAGCTGTCAAAATCATGAAGCTACGTTCAGGTTTGTATTGATCGAACATAACCTAAAAAATGTATTTTTTCATAGTTAATGTCATTATAATCGATTAGTTTCTTTTTTTAATTAATAATATCGATATGTCGTAGTCGAGACGGTGTTGCGTAAATAATCCAAATACATTTTGTTACATTTGTGGTGAATATGAAGTGAAAAAGTTTAGAAAACCTATTACAGATTCAGTAAAGAAGACATACGTTGATATAGAGATGAAGGCTCTGAACAAACCGTGGGTTCCAAACATTGTGTGCAAGTTGTGTAGTGAACATTTAAGACAGTAGGCAAATGGTAAACGTAATCATTTAAAGTATAGTGTGCCGATGATTTGGACAGAACCGAAAAATCACATTGATGACTGTTATTTTTGTGTTGTAGAAATACATGGTATAAACAAAAGAAAAATGACATATCCTTATTTACCGTCTGCTAAAAGACCTCGACTATGTTCAGATGCGTACCATCTCCTATGACAGGGCTTCTTAAACTGTGGGTCGCGACCCCCAGGGGGTCGCAAAGATCTGATACTTTTCAATCATTATAAATAAAATTTTAAAATTAGTATACACTACGTACAAATATAAATACAAATAAAAATCATACAAAATACTATTGTAGTTTTATTATAACTATTTTTTGAAAAAAGTGGCAATGCAAAACTGTTATGTAGGGCCTATAAATGAAAATATGGAAGTAGCATTTAAAATAATAAATACAACGCGCTCCTCGATTTTCAACTGAACGTTCGACATTGATGTCTGGCCGCCGGCGTCAGTATTTGCAAGATAACTTAGTGATTATAAGTACCCAGACGCCGCGTCGCCTTACAGCTTACACATACAATACGGAAGCATAATCAAGCTAGGCTAGGCGAATCGGCATATTATTTTTATAAAAGAATAATAAAAAAAATTAAATGAAAGCTTCTTTTTCGGCGTCTTTGTGATACGGTGCCTTTGTGCGCTGCACACTTTGAACACGCCATGCGTCGGGGTTGATCTGATCGTAATTTTTTGTCATTGCACTGGTAAAGATTCAAGTGTAGTTATTTTTCTGTTTGTACTTCAGTTTGGACTCAGCTTTGTCTTCGTAGTGACATGTGTGTATTTACTGTGTAATTTTCAGTTGGTGTTTTTAATTATTACGTTAAAGTTCAACTACATTTTGTTTAATTATTTATTATTATTTAACCATCATGGATAAATGGCTAATTAAAATTCCAACTAATAAGTCTGCCACGCCGTCACAACCAAGTTGCAGTGCTTCAAATCCGACTTCTAGCAAAACAAAAAAAAGAAAATATGACGAATCATATTTGCAGTATGGCTTCACATGCTCTTCTCACAACAATGAAGAACAGCCAGTGTGCTTAATTTGCAAAGAAGTTTTGGCTGCAGAAAGCATGAAACCGTCAAAACTGCAACGACATTTGAATACTAAACATGCAACGTTATCAAAAAAGCCAATAGAATATTTTGAGCGTCTCTTGCAAACATCAAATAAAGAAAAGAACACTTTGGAGAAGTATGTTACTTTGAATGATAAATATCTATTGGCATCGTATGAAGTTTCGTATTTGATAGCAAAAACGAAAAAGCCTTTTACTATTGGAGAGCAACTTTTACTACCTGCAGCTATAAGAATGTCTGAAATTGTTCATGGAAAACAGTATGCTGCTGAAATTAGTAAAATTCCATTATCAAATGACACTGTGTCCAAAAGAATTTCAGACATTAGCAATGATCAATTTCAACAGCTTCTTATGAGGCTTAAAGACAGCTCAAAGTTTGCAATACAACTGGACGAGTCGAGAGACATTTCAAAAATGGCACAGTTGTTACTTTTTGTAAGATATATTTATGAGGGAAGCATTCATGAAGATATACTGTTTTGTCGTCCTCTGGAAGGTCATACTCGTGGAAAAGATATATATAAAAAAGTAAATGAGTTTTTTGAAAAAGAAGGATTAAATTGGAAAAATTGTGTTGGTGTGTGCACGGACGGTGCTGCAGCAATGACCGGACAAGATCTTGGTTTTACAGCATTTGTTAAAGCTGGAAATGATCATATTACATTTACACATTGTATGATTCACCGAGAGGCACTTGTTGTTAAAAAAATTGCACCAGAATTAAACACTGTGTTTTTTGATGCAGTCAAAATCATTAACTTTATTAAAAATCGAGCACTTAATAGTCGATTGTTTAAAAATTTGTGCATTGATATGGATTCGGATTATACAAGTTTATTGCTACATGCTGAAGTTAGGTGGCTATCAAGAGGTCGAAGTTTGAAACGATTATTAACTTTAAAAGATGAAGTTCTTATATTTCTAACAGAGCAAAATTCTAATTTGGCCGATTATTTTCAAGATAATTTATGGCTTCTCAAGCTATGCTATTTGGCAGATATTTTTGATAAAGTCAATGATATGAATTTATCAATGCAGGGAGTCTGCGTTAATATGTTTATGTTAAAAAATAAACTTGAGGCCTTTGTTAAAAAAATTCTTATATGGAAGAACAGAGTGGAAAGTGGATCGCTCGAAATGTTTCCATTTACTGACGAGTATATAATTAGTAACAATATTTCAAAAAAAGATACTCCTATAACAAAAATTATAGTTAATCATTTGAAGGATATGGAAGTTTACATGCATAGGTATTTTCCCAATGATATCGATACACAACAATGGATTTGCAATCCATTTTCAATTGAAATGGAAGAAATTAATTTTTTAAACTTAAAAGCACAAGAAGAATTTGACGAATTAACAAGTGATACTACCTTGCGACTTAGATTTTCTCAAGTGCCTGTGCATGAATTTTGGATAGAAATCAAATCAGAATATCCCCTACTATCGGAAATGGCAATGAACAAATTACTGCCATTTTGTACAACATATTTATGTGAATCAGCCTTTTCCACATTAACTTACATAAAATCAAAATACCGTTCAACTTTAATAAACGTTGAAAATTTATTACGATCTGCACTAACTCAAATTGAGCCTAGATTTAATTATTTGTGTAAAAATAAACAATCACATCCGTCACATTAATATTGTTTGATGTTAATAATATGTTTTTATTAAAAAAATTGTTACAAAAGTTTATTTTTTCTATTGAATATATAGATATAGTTTTATGTTTTCTTATAAAAAAATTGTTACAAAAGTTTATTTTTTCTATTGAATAAATATATATATAGTTTTATGTCATTCTATTTATTGTGTTTTATTAGGACCGATATCCCGTCAACGTTTCCAATTATATATATGTGAAATGAATGGGTACGTATTCTTTAATCCTTATTTTATTTACATTGTAAAATAGTGCGATATTACATCTACATCTATGGTTAATATATATTTCATTATATGGAGGAGGGGGTCGTTTAAAATTTCCTAAGCTTGAAGGGGGTCGCTATATAAAAAAGTTTAAGAAGCCCTGTCCTATGAGTCAAGATCTTTCAGATCTATCAGATTTATCGGACACAGAGATGGTGGAAGTTTTTGCTGATGAATGTGAAGATGATTTTGAAGTGTCCACAGCGCCTTCACTTTTTTCTCAAGATGCTTTAAGTGATTTGATTAGAGCAATCTGAGCTACTAGCATCTAGACTCAAAGAAATTTGTTATCTCAAGGTACAAAAGTAACATTTTATTGTGATCGCGAAAAAGAACTTCTTCCACTTTTTAGTTCAGAAAATGAAATAGTTTATTGTAATAATATTGGTGGCCTTCTAATGAAACTGGGGCTCTCAAGGTACAAAGCTGAAGAATGGAGATTGTTTATGGACAGCTGCAAGCGAAGTTTAAAATGTGTTTTACTAGATATTGGTAATAAACACGCAGCTGTGCCTATTGCTCATTCAACGAAATTAAAAGAGGAGCATCAAAATGTGGATCTTGTTTTAAAAAAACTTAAATACTCGGAGCACCAATGGGTTATATGTTTCGATTTAAAAATGATCCACTTTCTATTAGGTCAACAAAGTGGGTACATTAAGTTTCCATGCTTCATATGTTTATGGGATAGTCGAGCAAAAAAAGACCACTGGATCAAGAAAGATTGGCCTTTGAGAAATAACATGATGGCTGGCAAATAAAATATTATAAAGCCGCCTTTAGTTTCTAGAGATAAACTAAAAGCTGGTATTTTTGATGGCCCACAGATAAGACTTTTAATGAAAGACAACAATTTTATACATTCAATGAATAATTTAGAAGCAGCGGCTTGGAATTTTTTTTAGAAGAATTATTTTCCTAGTCTTTGTTGTGTTTCGATCAAAAATGAGCTCTTGACTTTTTGTCCTATGACGGACGGTTTCCGAATTAAAAAATAAAAATCATTTACTTGCTATGCCGCTGTGGTAGATTAATTTATTAATGAAAATCTAGTAGGCCACAGATTTAGTTTTGTGTTTACAACCAAGTCTCAAATTTTTCACTTCAATACTTTATCTGAATGTGAGTGATTGATAAGTATAAGAAAATGTGTTTGAGAATGCTGCGTTTGCCGATATTCATTACATGTACGGTCTTGCGGATGGAAAGGCGACTGTATGCAGAGCGTTTTCCGTAAAGAATTGTGCCAGATGCAAGAACTTTTTCAAGCGTTCATAGAAGACTACGCAAGAAGGGATGTTTTAAACCCGATCATCACTTAAAAAGGGGCACAAAGAACCGCAAGAACAGAAGAAACTGAAATAGCTGTTCTTAATTCAGTTGAGCAAAATCCCGAAATAAGCACAAGGAAAATTGCTAGTAATTTAAAGACCTTCCATATTTTAGTCTGGAGGATACTTCACGATTTTTTGTTATACCCTTACCATATTCAACGGGTTCAGGCCTTACTGCCTCGGGATTTACCATTTCGTATAAATTTCTGCCAATGGTTTATTCAAAAAATTGTTGAAAATCCACTATTTGACAGAGAAGTATTATTTACTGATGAAGCCAGTTTTTCCCGAAATGCAATTAGAAACTTCCACAACAATCACTTTTGGACTGAAGAGAACCCGCAATGCCATGGTCGAAGTCAATCACCAAGAACAATTCTCGGTAAATGTGTGGGCAGGAATTGTTGACGACTATTTATTGGATCCTTTTTTCTGCCAAGAAGATTAAATGGAGAAAATTATCGTCACTTTCTTGAAAATGATTTACCAGTGCTGTTAGAAGATGTCCCCGTTTTAATCCGAAATCGAATGTTTATGCACGATGGTGCCCCTGCGCATTTAGTGTTTTGGCACGCTGCATATTTGGACCAAAATTACAATAATCGCTAGATAGGCAGAGCAGGAACAGAATTATGGCCTCCTAGAATCCCCTGACCTGAACAGTCTAGATTATTTTTTATGGGGCTATCTTAAAACCTTAGTTTATAGCACCCCAATCCAAACTGAAGAAGAACTGAGAAATCGCATAACAGATTCCTGCAAACTATAAGAAATACGCTAGGAATTTTTCAACGAGTACGCGAATCTATGAGAAGAGTTGAGGCGTGCATACTTGCAGGTGGTGGACATTTTTCAACACCTGATATGATTTAATTAATTTCATTGCTAAGATTTCATTAAAGGTTTCTGGGAAATTGAATATAAACCTCAAGGTAAATACTGCCGAAGCAGAAGTTGAGGCATTGATTGTACCAGACTCCGTACAACAGGTTCCCATTTTAGAAGGACAAACTTTCATAAATTACAATAACGTGGTTATGATCGTTTCAGGAGAAAATGTGAACCTGTTTCCAGCAGGTTGTGATACCAAGCGATCGAAAATGATCGACCGGTTTCTGAACGCAGCCTGTCCCCATTGCTATCAAAACTAATTTCCGTTGTCTAAAATTATCTTCTTTTCCGCGGTCAAATGTGCTATTTTATTTTTTGACAGCAAATGACAGTTCTGTTCATTGGCTTACTAAATTTTTGCGTTTGAGTATTATTTTGTGGATTTATAAGCTTCATTTCGTGTTTTTAAAACAGTATTTTCCAATACTACAGTCGGAGAAGGTGGAATATATAGGTGGGTAATTAATTTATTGGGTATTTTATCGTTTAACCTAATTTGTTTGTTTTAATTTTAGGCAAAGAAAATGGCATTTTCATTAGAACATGATAAGTTTCTTCTGGAAGCTTATTTTCGTAGTGGACAAAACAACGAAAATAATTGGAGTTATTCAATGAACTCGTGTCATTTGCAGTTTGCTGAGGAATTTCCAGGTCATGAAGCTGATTATGAAATTTTTTCTAGACATGTAAGGAGATTAGTTGACCAGGTAGAAGATCTGTTCTTACAGAGGAAACTTTGGAAGATATTGAAAACCGTTTACGAGCAAGTCCAACCAAACCATTACGTCAGTAATCTTCTCAGACAGGCAATGACAAAGATTCATTGTTAAACTTTTATAATAACTCTTAATCATTTATAGGACTATCATATGGATCCTGCCATAAAGCAGTAAGAAAGTTGCATTTTCATCCATATAAAGTTACTGTCGTGCAAGAATTACTACCTTTAGATTTTGGAAAACGTATAGAATACTGCTATTGGTTTAACGAAAATCTGAATGATAACAGAATTCTAGATTTAACATTTTTTTCTGACGAAGCATGGTTCCATTTAAGTGATTATGTAAACTCCCAGAATTATCGCTCTTGGAATACAGAAAACCCCCATTTTACGTGAAACAGCTTTACACCCTATTAAACTTGGCGTTTGGATAGCTATGTCACGTAGGAGAACAGTTGGGCCATACTTTTTTCATGAAAATGTATCTGGTCAGGTATATCGACAGCAAATATTGTTACCATTTATCGAAGAGCTTCACGATGATGAAATTAATCACGGATACTTTCAACAAGATGGCGCAACAGCTCACACTGCTAATGAGACTTTAGAATTAATCAGGGAATATTATGATAATCGCATAATTAGTCAAGATAGGTGGCCACCACGTTCACCGGATCTTACACCCTTAGATTTTTATTTATTTGGATTTTTTTTAAATTCAGTTTTTTCTCAACGACTACACACAATCGAAGAAATGCAAGAAGCAATTACAAATGCAGTTAGAAATATTACACCAAATGTTTTACAGAATGTGTTTAATATGAAAAGAAGAATTAATACATGTTTAAACAACAATGGGCATCATATTGAACATTTACTATGAAAATATATGCATTTATTTAATGTAGTTTGTAATTTTATAATTAGGGATAAAATATTTCATGTGGAAAAAGTGTTAGATAATTACTGTGATATTAGTTTTACCTTGCAATGGATTCCCAAAAAATTTAACTCTATATTATGTAAGTACAAAAACTAATTTTGCAGTTTTAGTTATTGATAAACCTATTGAAAGAGTCCAGGGTAACAGATAGTTTGCCACTGTTAGATTTTCTTGCTTTCGTTGTATCAAGATATTCGAATGTGATCCAGTGAAAACTTGAAAAGGAATTACTTCAAACTCGTCAATCTACAAATTTATTTTTGTACCCAAAGATTCAGCAAATTTAAAATGTTTTGGGGCAAATTTAACCCGACACATCAGCTAAAAATTAATCACATAAGAACCACAACAAGATTTCGTTACATTCTCAATCGAGTTTGAAAACTAAATAAAAATAATGAATTAAATAGTTCTCCGTAATTTTCTCCAATAACACTTAAGTAATTGATAATTTTTAGTGTACATTTCTATTATTATAATAACGTAACTTTATTTAACGTCAAAGTGTTATTTACTTCCATACACATTTCAGAACCCCCATAACCCTAACCTACCTACGCTCGTGATTTTAATACTGGTTTCTAAAATAGGTGCGCGGCACAGAAAAAATTAGTATGAAGCGGCACGGTCAATTATTCTCGATCGCTCTGTATAAGCTGTGTTGATTTGGTGTAAGTATTTTTAAGGCATACCTTTCCCCACCTTATAATTAGTACATGCTGTTGTTTTTAGGTCAACAGTATACTCTTCACTAAATCGTTGATTGCAAAAATAATCTAGAAACTGACACAACTATCCCCTAGTTCACAATCATACTAATAACGGGAAAAAGCCGACGTAATGAGGACGATAGAACACAAATTATAAAGTTGCAATTTCAGAATAAATATGATTGTGAACTAAACTAGCGTATTGAATTTTAAAGGTCAGTAGGTGCGGCAAAAATTGAATAGCCTACTAGCGGCAAATTTGTAAATCCGCCACTGTTATTTAGGTTTTGTAGAAAAACCACTGTGGTGCATTATGTAGACCGAATGGAAAGCGAAATTGACTTAGATAAGTAAAAGCTAAATTTTTGACCAAAAAAAAACATTATTCCAACCGTACCTCGCATTAGCGCCGTACAGAAGCAAAATATCAAATTTTTAAATTTTGTATCTTCCAAGAAAAAACAACCCATTCCTACTCAGCTTCCCCTATTAGATTAGTCTTAATTTTTGTTTTCTCGAGATATGCAGGGTTAGCGCCTCTGGTTTTTGGACGTCATCAAAGAAATATTTGATTGCCAACTGGAAGGAGGAAATTAATTGAAGAATATTTTACGTGCACCATATCTGTATAAAACTGTTCATACATTTTTTGCAAACATATAAATATTAGTACTTTTTAAGATGTCAAATAAAATACCCATTTTTTTTTTTGCATTACGTATTACAAACTTTGGTAAAGCTGACAAATAAATACACTGCATTATTTCGCACCTCTAGTCAATGTAATTATATACAAGACTTTGCTTCTGCAACAGGTTGCGATTTTTAAGCAAAACATCAATCTCAAAAATTCACATTGTACATCAAAATGAACACAACTGTTATATTGCTTTCATAACTTACGTATTTCTAAAATTAAAATACAAATCTTGTCCCCTGAATCCAAGAAACCAAGAAAGATTAAAAAACACAATAAAAATTGCTTTAACGCGATTCGATAGCCAAGTTATCATCTTCAGAGAGATACTCTGTAATTATAAAGAAATAGATTTTTTTTTCTTGACACAATATGAACTATTTTTGATTTACATTATCGAAACATGCAAACAATCAAAGATAATGGAAGGAGATTTAAGCCAAAGTGAATAAGAACAAAAACAAACTTATTTGAAAATGAGTAGGTTGAAAGAAAAATACTGTGAGCATTTCGGTGAGTTTGACAAATAAAAAATAGGCCCATAAGTCTAAACATATTAAAGATAGTAATTAGGGACTGCACTGAGTACTGCTGAATGCAAGGAACCCTTCAGTTTTAACATGCTTGCCAAAGTGTTGGTTTTAAAGAAGGGTGGATAGGGTACGAGATGGTTTCACTGCATACACTTCCGTTGGAATATAATATTTTAGGGAATACTTGCAAATCAAACTAATAACAGGAGATGACAATGGTATTCCATGGTATCCATCTTTATGACGACAGTGGGGTTCAGAACTCAAAAATTAAGACGTCCGAGTGTTCAGAGTGCCGTTTATGTTGATTCTGAAAAGAGAAAACCAATAAATAATTTTATACTACAGTAATTATCTGTTATAAGGCGAACAAGCAGTGTAGTAGCAGATCATTGACAAAGATATTTTACAAAACATCTGACCAAATTTATTTAACTTTCTCAAAAATTTCACTTTTTCTAGAAATTTACAAATTTTAAAAAATTTCTTTTGAAACTCCCACCGATTTATCAAAATTTAAGCCTTTTATTATCATTTTTTAAAAGAACAATTCTTTTCCGATCAAAGTAGAACCTGCAAGAAAATTTCGAATTTAACTTCGAAAGTTGGACCTATTAAATTGTGAGTTTTGGAAAATCGAGTAATGGAAATTTTATATTTCCAAAGTTTAAATTTTGTTATAAATTTTAAGTTTTCCTCCAAGTGTCAGTTTTTCTAGAAAATCAACTTTTTATACAGAGTTTAAGCTTAAAATTTGCAAACTCAAAAATTGGTTAACATTTTCCTACAGATACTTGAACTGATGATTCGATTAAAAAATTCGAAATTTTGACACTTCAAATTTACAGATGAAGCACCAATAAAAGTGTTAAAATTTCGATTTTACACTTGAAATTTTGATTTTTTTCGGAATATGTATTTAGACTTTAAGAGTGGTTTACACTAGACACTTTATTGTGTACATTTCTCTCTGACATAAAATATATAGTCCGTTTCAGATAAATCTGCATAAGAGTACGTCATGAAGTATTAAATTAACCTTTGGAAAGGTCACTAAAGAAAATCACTAGAATCAAAGCTAGCTAAAGGCGCAAAAATTACGATTAATGTGTTGCCTATATTTTAAGGGTTGTTTGGGGGCCGGACTATGCTTTTCTAGTGTATTTTTTCCCGCTGAACATGAATCTGAAGTCAAAAGTGGGGGTCAATGAGCAAATAATCGAGAAAAACCCAAAAAACCGATAAAAATATCGTGACTTTTTTTCCAAAAGCTTCTACCTTTTGTTCAAGATTTCGTAGATTTTTTTGAAATAAGTCATAATTTACGAAAAGTCATAATTTTGAATTTGTTAAAAACGTCCTAACTTTAGAAAAAAATAAAATTCGAAAATAAAATTGAATATCTAAAAATACTCAATATTTTGAGAAAACTCAAAATTTTAATGAAAAATGAGAATTTGAAAAAAATGGAATTTTCAAATGTCGAATTTTTTACAAAAATCGAAATTTTGAAGTCTACATTTTCACTAATAAGTCAAAATTTGGAAAAACAGGTAATTATAAAAAGTCGAAATTTTCGAAATGGTAATTAACAAAAAAATTTCAAATAATTGACATTTCCAAGCCTTACTTCATGGAATTCTTTAATATTCATAACTATTAAACTTTATTAACGATTAAAAAGCAACAGATATTCAAAATTCTACAATGTTTCGATAAATGTTTGCTAACTGCCGATAATGCAGTAATGCGAAACCTGGTCCAGTGTTAGAAAATATTTATAGAAACATTGTGGAATTTTTAATATCTGTTGGTTTTTAATCGTTAATAAAGTTTAATTGTTGTGAAAAAAAATCAAAAAAAGTCGAAATTTTAAAATCAAAATTTAAAAAAAAATGGAATTCTCTAGAAACAAATGGAAATAATTTTCAGAAAAGGTCAACATTTTGGTATCTTAAAAAAACCGAATTTATCAAAAAGTGACAACTGCGGAAAATAATAGAAATTTTGAACATGTCAAAATTTTGGGAACAAATGTTTGAAAGTGAAAATTCTGAAAACGGCAGCAATTTAAAAAAAATGAAAATTTTAAATGTCAACGTTCCAACAAACATTTTTAAAAATTAAAACTTTTCAACATACACTTCTCCACAAAATTAACGCACCACTATCCTTTTATCAAAAATCATGTACATGTGCAAATAATTTAAAATTTTCACATGCATGGACATTAGCATATCATGTAAGCATATGATAAATGCTGCTACCTTTTTTTGTTGGTCCATTTTGCAGCTGGTACCAAGAAAAAAAACAAAATAAGGTATAAACAACATAAAACAGGATTTTGTGTTGTTCCATTAGAGTTCTGTCTAATTGACTGTTTAAGGTTGTTTTGGCATTTTGGATTAAAAAACACTATTTTCAAAAGATGAACCGTGTCTCGCGCAATTTAGGTCGTGATTAGTGTGTCCAGGCTGTAACATTAGCCGGTGAAGGATTAAGTTACCGAAACATTGCCCAAAAACTTGGGGTATGCCATTCAACAATTTCTCGTGTCGTTCAAAGGTTCCGGGAAACAAATACGAATCAAAGAAGACCAGGACAAGGAAGGTCTAGCAAAACAATCGCTCTACAAGATCGTTTTTTGAGACTCCGTGCATTACGTGAGAGATTTACAACCTGTAGAAGTTTGCAAATCCAGCTTGCAACCACACATAATCTGCAAGTTAGCATAGAAACGGTTAGAAGGCGGCTTGCTGCTGACGAGTTGCACCCCAGAATTCCAGCCAGGGGTCCATTCTTAACGGCAGGCCATCGCCGAATAAGACTACAATTTGCTAGAAATCACGTCAATTGGACCAACGCCGAATGGGCTCGTGTCTTATTCACAGACGAGTCCAGATTTTGCCTGTTTAACAATGACAGGCGTGTGAGAGTGTTTCGACGAAGAAACGAACGGTGTGCCCAATGCAACATAAGAACCAGTCCAAGCTTTTGGTGGCGGATCAATAATGGTATGGGGTGGCATCTCTTCAACGGGTCACACAGGCTTGCAGGTGATCAATCGAGGTTCATTGAATAGTCGACGATACATAACCGAAATTGTACAAGAACATGTCGTGCCGTATGGTCCCTATATTGGCGATGATTTTATTCTAATGCAAGATATGCGAAACCACACATTGCTAGAATAGTGAGAGAATACTTTGATTAAGTTGATATTCAGGTTATGGACTGGCCAGCAAGAAGTCCAGAGCTGAATCCCATAGAAGATTTGTGGAACATTATTGGAAAGCGAGTCAAAGCTCTTATGCCCCCTCCAGCTACCCTTGGTGAGGTACAAGAAAGAATTCTAGAAATTTGGGATGGACTAGGTCAAAGGGAGATAACAAGTTTAATAGAGAGTCTGCCACGTCGGTGTGAAGCTGTTATCCGCAGTAGAGAGGAAAACACACGATATTAACCTTAAAAAAAAATTTGAAAAAATTAGAATTTTGCAATATTTTGTTAAGTATTGAATAAATCTTAAAAACTACTGTCATTAAATGACTGAGGAAATAAAAGTCTTTTAATCCTTAAGGTGTTAAAGTTCTGAATATCAAATTTTATGATTTTAAGATAATTGTTTAGTTATCTCGAAATTTCCAAGTGGTGCGTTAATTTTGTGGAGAAGTGTAATTGTCACTTAAAAAAAAATCCAAAATGTCAGAAAATTCGTTTTTTGAAAAAAAAAATCAAATTTTGATAAAGATCAAGGTTTTCAATCAGTTGAAATTTATGAAAAAATTTAGACATTTTCAAAAAATTTTAATATTTAAAAAGTAGAAATTTTCAGATAATCGCAAATTTTGAAGAAGGAAAAAGTATCTACATTTTCAAAAACATGGAATTTATAAAATAAAAAAAAATTCAAAGGAAGTATAGCATAAATAATAGAAATTTAACAAGCAAAAATTCTGAAAAAGTCAAAATTTTTAAAAAAAAGTCGAAATTTTAAAAAAGTAGAAAACTTTAATAAGAACGAAAATGTTCAAACAAAAGCTCGAAATTTTCACACTCCCACTTTTTTCCTCCCAGTGTATGTATAAATTGAAAATTTGCAAACAAATAAATTGACCCACAATAAACAAGTTGAATTTTGTTACTTTACAGATACAATTGATCAAATTTCAACCACCGACGATGATAGTTTTAATTTTATTTTCGAGTTTCTAGTTTACACTTTTGATCTTTCCCCTAAAAAGTATTTACCTTTAAATCCAACATGCACTTTTTCTAGAAATGTTGTCTTTTTTTTCATATAATTTTGATTTAAATCTTAAGATTTATACTCTCTACTTGAAGTTTCAAATTGAAATTGGAATTTTTTTACTTTTACTTTTTTTTTGTAATTTCACTAGATTTTTTAAAATGCGTTTAGCGTTCTCTTGGACTAAAGTATAATTTTTCAACTTCTTTTGGAAATGTCGTCCAATTTTTTTAAAGCATTTAGCATTCTCTAGAAACAATTTTGTATTCAAATTTTCCATACTTTAAATATACATAAGATTTTTAAACTGATTCATTGTATGCTAAATATCAAACTAACCTAAGAAACTTAGGCTGCCTATGCTAATAGCAATCAATCTTATCGTCGCTGCCTGTGGAAAATTATCATATGTGTACTTTTTATGAAAATTGAGTTTTTTTAACCATCTGAAGGGAATTCTGGGTTTCTTTCTTGTCGAAAAATAACGCAGTGATGTAATTTTTTTTTATATATAATTCCTTCTCTTGTGTACAGGGTGAGCGAAACTCTATGTCTCAGCTCTACTGCAAGAAAAGGAAGAGTGATATGAAAAATCTGAAAAAAGGTTCTTAATTGGGATTGAGTAAGGTCAATTTTAAGCCAAACCTGTATAATTTTCAATATTTAAAAACCGAAGTAATGACGTCATCAATTTTTTTTTCTCCAGAAACATACCTCTATTTTTGCACGTTTCAAAAGAACTAATTTTTCTTGACAAATTTTGCAAATTAAAAAATTTGGGATCTTTTCCGTTAAAACGTTATGATAAAATTTATTGTAAAAACAAATATTATCAAAAATTCGAAATCGTTACGATTTAATCAACCAGCCTTTGAAAACAAATCTATTAAATATTTTAAGGCTTGAAATAACATGTTCGGGGTATCTCAGAGCGTATTCATCTGCTCTTCTAGGGTTCTTTGGGATTCCCCATAAACTAATAAATAATATGTCGTTGGCGTGACAATTTTTTTTAGGTCAAATGGCAACAAAAAATGTTTGTTAACCATTAGTTGAATTATTGACGAATGCCAGTATGCTTTGATTTTTGATTTATTGCATTTCCAAAGTCTATTTGTTTAAATCGTATTAATTACGAATTTTTAATAACACTTTTTTTTCCAATAAAACTGCCTACAACTTTTTAACCAAACAAGATATAAGTTTCTTTTATTTACAAACATTTTTTTGAAAAATAAGCTCTATGCAAAAATATAGGCATGTTTCTGTAAAAAAAGTTAAATTACGTCATTACTTTTCTTTCGAAATATGGAAAAATATACAAATTTAGCTTAAAATGAACCTTACTTAATTCCATGTAAGAACTTTTTTTCAGATTGCTTATATCGTTTTTCATTTCCTTTTAATAGAGCTGAGACATCGAGTTTCGCTCACCCTGTACACTCAGTTTAAAAATGTCAGTGATAAAATCTTCTATGTGATTGTTTTATTATCATTATTATGGGTTAGACATAGTGCGGATCAATTAATTTCAGATGATGAGGATATAAGTGACATAAATGAAAATACTAAAGAGCAACCTCATAAAAAAAATGTAAAATTGTAGGCATAAAACAGCAGACTTATCGAAAAATAAAAGATAGAATGGCCAAAATTACTGCCAACGGTTCCTAGTCACTACTATAGAAGCACCAACACCTGCGCATGTGTGGAATCCATTTTAGGTCCTTTTCTCACATGCATATGTTTGTAAATAAAATTCAATAAAACGTTTCAAGAACATTAGTTTTGGATATTTTAAAAAATCAGAATATTCAGATACACCATCCTCGCAAAGACCAATGCGACATCTGTTGTGGTTATCAAGTGAAAATTGTTAGTCAAGATGTGTTCAAAGAATACACTGAGATGAAAAATGAAGCTAGAGGTGCTAAAAACATGGTCAAGACTGAAGCTAATGAAAATCATTTAGTACTGACCATGCACCTTCAAAGTGTGCTACTCTGTCCGAAAACCAAGGCTTCCTCGATATATTACAAACAAAAGTTGCAACAATTTTTGTTCTAAATAATAAAGATGTAACGCTGTACGTAGGGCATGAATCAAACAGTGGCATGAATTTTAATGAATTAGAGTGTTTACGATAATATTTGATGGATGTAACTATCAGAATAGAACCAGAGTATTAGCTAGTGCTCTAAGAAATGTGGCAAGTGAGAAAAAAGTTGAGAAAGCACAAACAATGATAGAATGTGATAGTGTCAACGCTATACTAGAAAAATACTTTCTCTAACACTATCATAGAAACTGCACGTTCTATCACTAAAAATTGTTATAGAACAGATGTCATTCCAGCACCCGTTCAGAATATATTCTACACACCGTTTTAAATGATTCTTATTGGTCGGAAACATTTAGGTCATTTAGAATATTAATATTCTGCACGGCTTTCGGCAAATCAGAAGCCGTTTAGGTTCATTTTAGGGCAGAATATCAAGTAATTTGTTTTTGTTGCTATGGTTACATGTAATAATCAGGGTATTTATTTAAAGCGTCGTGTTTCAAAATTGTAATCTATTTTGAAGTTTTTATGAATATTTAGGGGTTTTTCTATAATCTTGTTAGAGAAAGTATAGTCTACAACACGTTTGGAATGGCATATTCCACACTCGCGAAACCGTAGCCCTCGCCTGCGGCTCGGGCTGCAAACTTTTCGCTCGTGTGGAATATGTGCCATTCCATAACTTGTTGTAGAATATACTATTATTCCGCCTCTGAACTCTCCTAGTGACTATGTAGCCCAGCTGTCAAAACATATAATGTAAAAATTTTGAATTACTCCTTCTTTAAAAACTATGAAAAATTAATGACTGATATCCAGTCATTGCGACCTGGGAAAAAACAGGCGACTCACATGTTACTGATATAAGAGCACCAGAGTATCATCCTAATGGAGATATTTTATACAAAACTTGACTTACTAGCCATTATGAATTGTTGACACAAAGAAAAGTAAATGCAAACGAAGTGGAAAGGTCAATTCAGCTTTATACAAGTTCGGTTCCCATAAGTGAATCAAAATGAGAATGTGTACAAGAATTGAAACAGTTGTAGAAAAAGATCACCATAGTTTTTGTGACAATATTCCGTTTTAATTTCAATTAGATAGAAAAGTTAAAGAAAGAAATAAAAAGTAAAGTACTGTAAATCTAATTTTGTTAAGTAGTAAGTTTTTTAAACCGCTTATGTGCACATATTTAAAAATTGTACAAATTCATGTGTTGTATGTTACTTCGAAATATAAAACTTAGTTGTTTTACTTGTCTCTTAAATAGGTCATATCATCATAATACCAGATTTAAAAGAAAAATGGTTTATCTTTTCACTTCAAAAAAAATGTTTTTTTTTCTCTCCTATAAAATTTACTTTTGAACACATAGAAGCTTTTTTCATGGCAACGAAATTATGTAAGAAAACCATACATATTATACATACCTCAAGTTACTAACTAAAAATCTAACTAATCTTCTGGAATTACAGAAAACCGATAGTCCACCACAAAACAATGAAATATGCCAATCCATGGATTCATGCAGAATAAGATTCAAGAATAGTTTCTGTCTTGATTACTTGATTCTTGATTTACACAGACAATGTTGACAGGAAAAGTTAAGCCAAATTACAACTCTTAGGAAAGTGATTTTTTTCGAATAAATATCATTAGCATTGCTGTGTTTAGTTTTGTTAAACCTTATTAACTACACTGAAGAAAGCACCACTAAGCCAAACATCATTAGGAGGTGCAGTGTAAACTCTTTAACCGCGTTTGTCCGGTCAGCAAATAACCTAACCTGTAATAATAAATACAAATATACATTCCGTTCAAATCCTTACTTTACGTGTATACATACCACATCGCGCACAATTTCCTTACTCCAATCTATTAAGAATGATATTTTATTATTCACTGATATGTGTACAGGGTCTTTATTAACGTCCCACACGACTGGACACAAACATGATCATAACAAAACGACATCAAAGGACAAGATGCAAAATATCAGAAACCAGAAACCACTAACATTATAGACGCGTAACGGCCGTACAATGAACTTGGCCTAGATGACGTCATCAGAGTTTAGACTCCCAATTCGGAGATGGCAGCTGAAGCCGAATTTAAATTTATAAATTTCTTTATTATCGACTAATTAAAGGCAGGACCAGAGGGAAATTTAAATTCAATTATTTGAAATGTTTCTTGCAAAACATTCCTCGATCAAATGTGGACCATTTCAGCGAAGTATTTTGCACAACAAAAAATAGTACACATATTACAATAATTTTTAAATCTATCACTAGGGAATAATTATAAGTTATCAATAAAAAAATCATCCTTCCTCATAAGTATATTAAATATTTGTTATGTACATCAAAAAAATAAGTGAAAATAGTAATAGCAAATAATAAACTCTTTAACCCAATAAAAATAGGCTAACATAGGAAACTTCTTCCACTTAGTTCAAAATCCTTATACAATGATATTAATTTATACGAACCTCAAAATACTAAGGTAATCTGTTCGTTATAAGCAGAGTTCTTATTAAACAATAAATACTAATCAACTAACATACAACAGTAGTACTTACAAATTAGGTTCCTTATTAAGCTTATAAGCATGATATAATTGATACAATACTTGATAAAAGGGTTTATTGTGAAGAATCCCAATGATTCCATTATGCATGTCATGAAACTAGAACAAAGAAAACCTTTTTATTGTTAATAGAGATACTTTATTCATGAAAGCTAATAATAATTTATTCACTTTTAAATTTTCTTTTCTGTAAAATTGAAACTGCTCGCTGTTCTGTAGGGTCATTCACAGATTACAATCTTTTGTCTCGACCATTAATAACTTCATTGATCTTCAAAAACTGAAATACAAATCTTGTCCCCTAAAATACATTTCAATTTTTGAAGATAACCAAGGACCAGTCCGTTTCACCAAAAAAAAACCTTATTGATGTCTTGGCAGTATGCATGGACCAAAGTTCTAATATTAAGTCTTATAATATAACAATAACTTTATCGTCTTCTAAACACGGAGTAAAGGTAAAGTCAACAACATCTTTAATTCTACCTATTATTCTAACTATATTAGGTAAATACGATTTATTGTGAAGAACCCCCATGATTGCCTCGTAAATCTTTATAAAACTTAGGACAAACTTTTTTGTCAGATAACAAAGTCGTTTTACCCATATTCCCTTTATGAAATAGGTTCTTCAAGAACTAGATTATCATTTTTGCAACTGTTGCATAATAAAAGTGTCACTAACTCATGTACCAAAGATTCTTGACTCATTTTTCAAAAATTGTCGGACATTGCACTATACATTAATTTCATCATCTAAAGCACAGACAAACTCCAATCAAAAGAATATGTGAACACTTAAGATAGTTTTCTGCTCACCTAAAGGGTATGCAAAATGTTGGATATTGCCTACAGATACCAGGATACTAAAACTCGACAACCTTCTATTGATTGTGAATATACTACTAGTTTTGTTTGATTTGGGGCGATGAGGTAGTGATATGCTGTAATCACACTACATGATCAATTTTTATTTAAAAAAACACACCTCATGGTCATTGACCCCGTTCCTGAAACACAGACATACATATTACATAAACAAGTGAACCAATGGAATATAGCATCAGGAAGCATTTTCAAAAATTATAATCCACGATGAAAATAAATTATAAATTTCCTAATTGACAGATTGAAAACAAAACGTTCGCGTCGACGCGATTAGTGGATTGAAATTTGTCATTTGTTATGATCGAAAACGCGGAAAGTGCTAACGAAAACAACCGGCTATGAGCGCTATCTTACGATTGGGAGTCTAACCCAAGCGCCGCGAACCACCGAAAATCGTGCCATTTATGTTACCGGTCTATATTGTTAGTGGTTTGTGCAAAAGATGCCTCACTCGCTTAGAAAAAGATGAGGTACTGTTTTGACCGCCATCTGTGGGGATCTCTTTTCTCCATATCTTAACTGTCAATGTCATTGTTAAAGGAAACCGTAGCTTTTTTGAGAACGCGGGAACTTCAAAATATTTTAATTTAAAATTATTGTTTTTCAACTGTTGCACAGAATACATTGTACATTTAAAATATGTTACACATATATAAAATATACGATGCCACATATTTTACATCACAAATATTTAATACCGTGCAATAATATAAAATTGTGGATTTATATTATGGGTATGGGACAAATTATAACGCAATCATTTATAAAATTCTATGTATTAAGAAATTAATTATTTTTGACATTATTTCAACATTTTATTTTAAATTACTATATCTAAAGCTGGATGTACATAAATAAAAATGTAAGTTGCGACTACTATTTGCACAAAAAGTTAGGTTATATTAACGATTTTTGCACTGTATTTGAAGAGTTCCCGACGCACACAAACGGATTTGGTGCTGTAACATTCAAAATAACTATTTACATCACAAAACAATTGACCCTGCGTGAATAACATAACAACACAAATTTTTATTGGTGTGGATCCGGCATAAGATGAAAACATTTTTTGTTTCATAATTGATAGAATTTTTGTTGTGATATAATGTAAACCCTGTTGACAATTGCATAGCTGGTTTTAAATAAGTTCAAAGTACCTAAATATACAAGTAATTCTTCATGGTGGACTCACAACAAAAATTTAAACATTTCCAAACTGGGTCGCAGAAATGTTAGATAAAATTAATAAACATACAAGTAATTATTATTGAAATACATTTTTGTTTGGTTTGGTTGAATTGAATTAGGTTAGGTTTGATTATGTTAGGTTTAATTAGGTTAAATTGGATTACATCGGGTTTGGTTAAGTTATGTTAGTCTGAATAGAATTAGCTTACGTTTGATTGTGTTAGGTTTCATTAGGTGTAACTAGATTAGTTTGGGTTTGGTTAGGCCGAATTGAATTAGGTTAGGTTTGTTTGTGTTAGGTTCAATTAGATTAAACTGGATTAGATCGGGTTTGGTTAGGTTATGTTAGGCTCAATTGAATTAGCTTAGGTTTGATTGTGTTAGGTTTAATAAGGTAAAACTGGATTAGATTGGGTTTAGTTAAGTTGAATTGAATTAAGTTAACTTTGATTGTGTTAGGTTTAATTAGGTTCAACTGGATTAGATTGGGTTTGGTTAGGTTGAATTGAATTAGGTTAGGTTTGATTGTGTTAGGTTTAATTAGGTTAAATTGGATTAGATCGGGTTTGGTTAGGTTATGTTAGGCTGAATTGAATTAGGTTAGGTTTGATTCTGTTAGGTTTAGCTAGGTTAAACTGGATTAGATTGGGTTTGGTTAAGTTGAATTGAATTAGGTAAGGTTTGATTGTGTTAGGTTAAATTGGATTAGATCGGGTTTGGTTAGGTTATGTTAAGCTGAATTGAATTAGGTTATGTTTGATTGTGTTAGGTTTAATAAGGTTAAACTGGATTAGATTGGGTTCGGTTGAGTTGAATTGAATTAAGTTAGGTTTGATTGTGTTAGGTTTAATTAGGCTAAATTGGATTAGATTGAGTTTGGTTGGGTTATGTTAGGCTAAATTGAATTAGGTTAGGTGTGATTGTGTTAGGGTTAATTAGATTAAACTGGATTAGATTGGGTTTGGTTAGGTTGAATTAAATTAGGCTAGGTTTGACTGTGTTAGGTTTAATTAGGTTAAATTGGAATAGATCGGGTTTGGTTAGGTTATGTTAGGCTGTATTGAATTAGGATAGGTTTGATTGTGTTAGGTTTAATTAGGTTAAACTGGATTAGATTGGGTTTGGCTAGGTTGAACTGAATTAGGTTACGCTTGGTTGTGTTAGGTTTAATTAGGTTAAATTGGATTAGATCGGGTTTGGTTAGGTTATGTTACGCCGCATTGAATTAGGTTAGGTTTGATTGTTGTAGGTTAAACTGGATTAGATTGGGTTTGGTTACGTTGAATTGAATCAAGTTAGGTTTGATTGTGTTAGGTTTAATTAGGTTAAATTGGATTAGATCGGGTTTGGTTAGGTTATGTTAGGCTGAATTGAATTAGGTTAGGTTTGGGTTGGTTAGGTTGAATTGAATAAAGTTAGGCTTGATTGTGTTAAGTTTAATTAGGTTAAATTGGATTGGATCGGGTTTGTTTAGGTTATGTTAGGCTGAATTGAATTAGCTTACATTTGATTATGTTAGGTTTAATTAGGTGTAACTGGATTAGGTTGGGTTTGGTTAGGCCGAATTGAATTAGGTTAGGTTTAATTGTGTTAGGTTTAATTAGGTTAGACCGGATTAAATCGGGTTTAATTAGGTTATGTTAGGCTGAATTGAATTAGCTTACGTTTGATTGTGTTAAGTTTAATTAGGTGTAACTAAATTAGATTGGGTTTGGTTAGGCCGAATTGAATTAGGTTTGGTATGATTGTGTTCGGTTTATTTAGGTTAAACTGAATTAGATCGGGTTTGGTTAGGTTATGTTAGGCTGAATTGAATTAGCTTACATTTGATTATGTTAGGTTTAATTAGGCGTAACTGGATTAGATTGGGTTTGGTTAGGCCGAATTGAATTAGGTTAGGTTTGATTGTCTTAGGTTTAATTAGGTGTAACTGGATTAGATTGGGTTTGGTTAGGCGGAATTGAATTAGGTTAGGTTTAATTGTGTAATTAGGTTAAACTGGATTAGATCGGGTTTGGTTAAGTTATGTTAGGCTGAACTGAATTAGCTTACGTTTGTTTGTGTTAGGTTTAATTATATGTTACTGGATTAGATTGGGTTTGGTTAGGCCGAATTAAATTGGGTTAAGTTTAATTGTGTTACGTTTAATTAGGTTAAGCTGGATTAGATTGGGTTTGGTTAGGTTGAATTGTATTAAGTTAGATTTGATTGTGTTAAATTTAATTAGGTTAAATTGGATTAGGTTAAGTTTGGTTAGATTATGTTAGGCTGAATTAAATTAGCTTAGGGTTGATTGTGTTAGGTTTAGTTAGGTGTAACTGGATTAGATTGGGCTCATTTAAGCCGAATTGAATTAGGTTAGGTTTGACTGTGTTAGTTTTAATTAGGTTAAACTGGATTAGATCGGGTTTGGTTAAGTTGAATTGAATTAAGTTAGGCTTGATTGTGTTAAGTTTAATTAGGTTAAATTGGATTAGATCGGGTTTGGTTAGGTTATGTTAGTCTGAATTGAATTAGCTTACGTTTGATTGTGTTAGGTTTAATTAGCTTTAACTGGATTAGATCGGGTTTGGTTAGGCTAAATTCAATTAGGTTAGGTTTGGTTGTATTAGGTTTAATTAGGTTGAACTGGATTAGATCGGGTTTGGTTAAGTTATATTAGGCTGAATAGAATTAGCTTACGTTTGATTGTGTTACGATTCATTAGGTGTAACTGGATTAGATTGGGTTTGGTTAGGCTAAATTCAATTAGGTTAGAAATCTAACCTAAATTTATAGCAGTATTTGAAAATCATCCCTGAAGAAGTGCTTCAATGACGTATATTTTAAAAATACTTGCATCATTGGTGATAAAAATTCAAAAAAAGGTATTTCTAATTTTTTCAAATAAATCAAAAATTTTAAACTTTTTTTCAGATTTGTTTTTTATATAATTGTGGAGTAATAAAATAAGAAAGTTTGCCTTAATTTTAAACATCGCAGCTCTTCAAATAAGCGAATAACCATACACGAGTATTTTAATTCGAAATGTACGACTTGCACAATCCACTCGCAGACAACTTCCAGCAAAATGGAAATGAATCTGAACTTACCTCTCTAGGTAAGTTCAGATTTATTTCCACGGCTGTTTACGCGTGCAAGTAATTGTTGCGACAAGCACTTGTCGCAAGTGCTCTGGGAGCACAGTAAAATAACGTAACACCTTTATTTTTATTACGCTTGGAGAAGATCTCTTGGAGATACTGCAGTATCTCTCTGAAGATGATAGCTTGGCTGCCGAAACGCGTTAGAGCAACCTTTGTTGTGTTTTTTAATCTTTTAGGGAACAAGATTTGTATTTCACTTTCTGAAGATAACCAAGGACAAGTCCGTTCCACCAAAATAAGTAGGGGGGAAAGAAGTCTAGGTACCATCGGCTAAAATTGTACGTTGGATTGTATAACTATAGGTAGTAGAATTTACCGATTGCACCAAGCTTTCAACTTGTATATTTCAATTTAATATCTTGAAATGCTCTTTTCAGCAAATTTATTACATTCATAGGATTGACAGTCATTTTTAAAATTAGAAACACATAATCAAAACTAAACTTTCGTTTACGAGAAGAAAGGAACAATGATGCATTTAGTTGAATAGCGGATACTCATCCAATTCGGTCAAGTCTGGACAGGCAAGATACGCTTAATTCATAAATTGCCATACGATTAGTTAAAGATTTCGCGATTTGTCAACTTACTTTTTATATGTATTTAAAAGAAAAAAGAAAAATACAACAGGCTCCCCACTAAATAAAATTGTGTTCTGCCATAGTGCCTTAAGTTTGTACTATATGTGGTACTATTTTTGGAATACATAGAGTGAGGTCCCAAAGTAACGCATATAAATAATTATATCCCTCTCCCTTCAACTCACTTGCAGTGACAGCTACCGCTCTGGAATTTTTAAATTGAACTAGGATGCGTGTGATTCCTCATTTAAAATGGTTTTTAATTATCTATTCAGCAGACTTAGCCTTTTTTGAATTTTGCTAATATTCGTCAAGGAAATAAAATTTAAACATTTTTAAATGTATTTAAAATCCATACAATCAAATATACTTTAACCTATGCATGTGTGCCACATATCTGTCACATTTGTCATTCCTAACAGATTTTGTTTCATACTTATTGATTTTCGTTTCCTTTACGCAACTGAAGATACATCCAACAAGAAGAAATAGGTAAAAAGAAATTTTTTTCACATACCTGGAAAAATTGTACATTACAATAAAATATATAAAAATACAATAACAATAATTCATGCATAATTTAATAATGATTAATTCCATGGGAATCGCAATCCTCTTAAAAATGAAATTTTATGCTTTTTCACTTCTATTGCAAAATGTATGTCAGAATCAACGTTTGCAACCATATGTTGTGATTAATTTTCTATATTACTACAAATAAAAAATTAACTCTTGGAGTAAATCACCCCTTTTGATGATTTTTTTTACAAAACTGGAAGAGTTCAACGTTGGTTTGTCATATTTTTAATATTTCTATATTGTCTCAAATGATCGGTAAATGTAGATTTTTTTTCAGCACAATATGATGTTTCGAGACTTTGTTCACTAAATAACATTTGTTTTCCTTCAATCAAAAATATAAATTTTAGGGGTGAGACCCTAAACAATAAGTATTTTTAAATTAAAACATAATTGTTGACATATTATATTGTTGAAATATGAACATGTAATAAGTTAAAGGTGACAATGAAATATGACACCCTCTATGCAAATTTAGATATATTCCCAAGCGTATCAAAAAAGGAAAAAAACCGTTATTTTGCTGACACAATTTTTTTGTTAAACGGAAACGATGAAAAAATTGTTCGACCTCCTGCTTTTAACAATTAAAACGAAAAATACTGGACCTTTTGCGGTTTTTTGTCACTGATTCAGAAAATTGGTAGAAAGCAAAAATAAATGTTACTTAGTAATGGGTTAATAAGGATTGTTGTAAATAAATACTGTTGTATTAATTACGATCCCAAATTCTGAAGTTGCCCAAAGTGCTCCGGCCGAGTCAGGTGGGAGAAATTGCACCCATTGACCCCCTCCCCCTTTATGTATCCGTGCCTGATTATTCGTGAACTATACTTAAAAAAAAAGTAGCTTAGACTTTTCCCTAATGAATACAATCTTTAGAAATGCATTGGTAGTTTTTTTGGAGAAGTCTAAATTTGAAACAAAAGGCTAAATTTTGAATATAATAAAACTTTTTTAACAGATTGAAAACATGAGAAAAAGTGGAAACAACAAAATTTTTAAAAAATGCAACCTCTCAAAAAAACGACATATAAAAAGGTTTCAGTGTCAAGTTTTCAACGAAATCTAGAATTTTCGAAAATTAAATATTTTGAAAATGAAGTTAAAATTTTGAATCAAAAACAAAATTTTTAGAAAAATTCAATTAGTTGGAAAACTCGACATTTTTACAGTCAAAATTAAAAAGAATTACACTTTGAGAAAATCTAAATTTTCAAAAGATCCAATTTTTAAAAAAGTGAAATTTTCGAATAATCAGAAATTCGAAAAGAGTAAGAAATTTTCGACAAATCCTTTCAAAATAATATTCGAAATTTTAAAATTGAACGAAATTTAAATAAACGAAAATTTAAAAATAAACAGAAATTATGAAAATGTCGAAATAAAAAAAAAATCCGTGGCAATAGCATAGGCTTACAATTAGCTAGAGTAAGGCAAGGTGGGGCGCTTGCCCCCGCTTGGTTCATACAGAAACCGAAAATTTATATGTATTCGGCTGGGAGACTTTTTTCAAAAATTTTCTTTTCTGCTTCAAAATTCATCTAATTCTTAAAACATTTGTTCGGAATTACGACTCTTTTTTCAAATTTCGCATTTTTTTACAAAATTTGTATTTTTCTTTTGAAATTTGACTACTTTTATCAAACATGGCTGTCACAATTTCGAATTATTATTTAAAATCTTGTTTTTTTCCCTGGAATTTCACCATTTCTCGAAATTCGACATGTTTTGAAAATTTCGACTTTTTTTTAATTTTACAAATTTCACCTTGTTTATTAAAATGTCTGTCTTTTTCTTGAAATCTTGTCGATTTTTTGATCAAAAGGTCTATTTATAGGAAATTTAAACTTTTTTAAAACGACAAGAATTGCAAAAAAAATTTCTTTGTAAATTTCAACTCTTTTTTAATCCAAATTTCCCAAAGTTGCAACTTCTTTGTTAAAATTTTGACGTAGATCCCAATTTTATTTAACATTTCTACGACCCAGTTTGAAAATATTTAAATATTTATTGTGAATTATTGATAAAACGTCTATTCATGTTAAAAATATATATATATATATATATATATATATATATATATATATATTTGTATCCTGCGCAGGTTCGGTCTCCCTCTCAAAGGCCATTTACATTTAATAGGTCCTCCAGGTCGGTAGGTCCTCCGTATATGGAGGACCTAAAGGTTTTTAGTGTAAATCGAATCAGAATGTCTCGAAACACATTCTGACAAAGTTTGAGAGAGAGGACCTATCCTGCGGATTTTATGTATTTTCGTATATCTTAGTTTGAGCGTCTGTCACTGCATGTTTCTGCGCTGGCGTCGCGCGGCGTATATCGGCGTATATTCTCCCGCCAAATTAAGCAGAATAGGTCATCCTGTGTATACTGCAGTTGAAGGTGCTGCGCTGGATAAATCATCCATGTATCCGGCAACATTGAAGTTGTATATCGGCCATCTTTATCGAATATTTTAGGCAGGATAGGTAATCTTCGGTATATTGCAAGTTAGAAGCTACAGTAAATAGATCATCCATGCTATTAGTAGAGGCAAGCTTATTAAAAACTTCGCTGTTGCTAACCGAGAAATCCTGAGTATATTGCAAGTTACATGTTACGCTGAATAGATCATCCGTGATGTTGATTATATTACTAGGGTTAACTTACTAAAAATTTTAATTCTTTTAAATGAGCGCGGTATACGTTCAAATCAAATGTAAATTTCCTCTGCTAATAAGAGGCTTATTAGTATTAAATCCAATAAGAGTAATAAATTATTCCACTTTCCGTGTTATATTATTATTATTAAATTTTTCTATGAAATTCCTATAACCTTGCTTTGGTATACTTGTTGTTAAATATTTTAGTAAAGCTTTTCATCATAAGAATCTTGGTGAAACGGACTGGTCCTTGGTTATCAATTTGATTGATCAATATTATCAATATTGAACAATCACAGTCAATATTAATTAACAGAAAATTGGAAATTCGGCTAATGTTGAATTAAATAAGAGACAGTAAATAATACGAAGTATTGTTCACAAATTGTTGGTAATGAATGTACAGGAAAAAATATTTAAATAAAGCGTCAAATGCCCCTACACATTTTAAAAAGTTATTGGTCAGAATTTGTCAGGTTGTTTGCGAATTTCTATTGGTTAGACACATAAGATGACAAGCGCGCGTATTTTAAAACATGAAATTTGCGTCTTACATTAACTTTGCAAAACTTTCTGCTAGTGTAATAAAGTCTAGTGATCAAGTTTAGGAACGTGATACTGGCAATAGCAAATAAAAATATGGGCGAGGGCCCATTTAATGCAGAATATCTTGTAGAAAAAGTTTCAAATCTGCACATAAACAATTGCAAAAGCTGAAGTTATATATGGACTATTTTTAACAACTATTTTAGGCAGGATAGGTAATCCTCCGTATAATGCAAGTTAGAAGTTACAGTAGATAGATCATCCAGAGACCAAGATCATCCACGATATGTATTCACCCAATAGAAATCCAACAGATCATGTGATGGATTGCAACCAATAATCTTTTGGAATGCGTCGCGGTATTTGGCGCTTTCCATATGCAATGACGCTGACATAACTAACAACTAATTGGAGGGAAATTTAAATAATAAATAAATTATAATTATTGATTCATTAAAATGTACCGCCTCTACAGAAACATGCAAATAAGCCGTGTACAATACTACCGAATATTTTTATGAACTAATGAATTTATTTATAAGTAGTCGCTGTGTTTATAATTTCTATTATCAAAGGCTGCTTGGTGAATATTAATAAAACTAAACAAAATCAGTTTTATAGGGTTCAAGTTACACAGTTTAAAATGGGCAATTCAGTAGCTTTTTTTAAAATAAAATTCTTTTAAATCTCCTAGGTAAACAAATTTTCTAAACACTTCTAAATCTCTCTTTTAAATGTCTTCAATGTACACAGTTTTGTACTTTTATGGTATTTATATTGACTCCAATTATAGCTGTGGATTGACCCTTACGAATAGCGGCAATAAGAATCATTTTCGCATTGCAACATATCGGAAAAATGGTTAATGCGCGAAGTTCGTCTCTCCTGCTAATGGCGCCAAATTTAAATTTAGTGAATACATTTGCATTTTTGACTACATTTAAATATGTTTAAAACCTGGTGGTGTCACCTTTTAGAATATAGCTAAACATTAAAAAATAAATCTATTTAAGGCATCTTTTACTGCTTTTTCCGTTAATTCAATATTTTATATTTTAGCATCTAGAGGGCGGCGAATATGTTTGAATTTTTGGCTGCATTTAACTGTCCAACATAAAAATATAACTAACATTATTCTACGACTGTCATCTATTAGAATACAGTTAAATATTGAAAAAAAAATCTACTCACGGCATCATTTACTGCTTTTTCCATTAATTTAAATATGGAAGTTTCGTATTTGAGCTTCTAGAGGGCTTCTTGCTGTATTCTTTAGTAAGTTGACAATTTTTATTTGCAAAAAATCTCTGAAATGCGGTTTTTTCAAAATATTATAATTTCCTCTGCATTTTAACTAGAATTGAATGTAATTTAAGAAGCTGACTTATAATAAATTGGTAATAATATAATGTAGAAGTAAAAGTTTTCAAGATATGCAATTTAATATTGTGTAGTAATTTAGTAGGTTATAATAATTTAAAATTATAATGACAAACTATAAAAAAGCGTATTTGCTACGGACTAAATTCAGTTAGAAAAATCTTCGATTCTATTATTTTACCTAATTCGATCTACATCTTAAATCAAGATATTTTCTACGCTTAGAAATCTCAAAATTCATGTAAAATAATTTCAAAAGTAATAACAAATAATTGGCTTAAAAATTTTCCTCGAAAGATTATTACTTCTTGAAAAACTCGAGAGAAATATTTATTGTTTTTTTTTGTTTTGATTTCATTCAGAAATTTCAATTATTTTTACTGCTTTTATAATGTTTTGATTTTAAATTTAAAATGTTGTGTCTCCCTTTTCCATATACACATTAAAACATAATTTCAAAGATGAACTTGAAATTCAAACGTTTCCTTAATTTTGATTTCAAATTTATACCTTTTTCTTTAATCTTTGAATTTTAAGATATATTGCTTTTATATAAAACTTTTACATTTATAGAAGCTTTGATTTTGCTTTTTTTCGCAATTTCAATCATCTCGAAACTTGCTTTTTATTTAATTTCAAACTTATCCTCGAAAGTTACATTTTCAAAAAAGATCAAATTTGATTATCTAATCTTTTTCCAAATCGATTCCAAAATGCAAATTGCAAAGTTAAAAATCTAACTTTTTTTATTAGTAAATTATATTTAAAAACTGAATGGAAGAAATTACTGTTCATAATATTGACTTGATAAAATTTCATTCAAGTCCCTTGTAACACCGAAAATTCATATGAAAAAACCATGAAGGGTAAATTTATAGAAAAGCGAAATATTAAATGGTTATTTACATATAAAGGTTTAAACTATCAATTTTCTAATGATCATAATTTTTTCACTGCCCTTTTTGTTATAAATGAAAAACAAAGGAAATAACTTTTTTACAACAAATTTCTCCTGCTTTATTCTAGTGTATTAACGTATTGTACATTGTATATGAAACATAACAATGTGCTAAAAAACCTAAAAATGCATAAACATAATGTTATCAACTACTGTCCACAAATTAATCTGCCAACGCTGGGAGTTTTTATAATTTTCTTTTACAAATTGTAAAACATGTTTATTTATTATTTTCATTTGAAATATCAATTGCATGTACTGGACTAAAATAAAAAACAAAAATTTAGGAAAAAGTACACAATTTATTAACCACTCTAAAAACATTTTGCGAGAAATCCAAATTTTTCTTCTACATTACATTAATTTTTATAATTATTTTATGTTAGGATTACTAATTTCAGAATCACTGTCCGTTATAACTGTCGTTTTACTTAAAGACGGGAATAGAAGTTCATCCCAATATCCTTAGAAATTAAAAGTTTGAATGTTTTTAAAATTTAGATCAAATTTTGCATGTACAGTATTCAACTAATATTGAAAAACCAATAAATAATTCATTCCATCCCTCCAAATTAAGGTAAATAAATACGTTAGTAACCGAGTACCCGGAGAGTTTTCATGCATGCAAATAACGGACAATAAACGATTTCAAAACATACCGATGCCTAAAAAATAGACGCGACGCAAAAATAGTGCGATGCGAGTGCGCGGAGAGTTTATACGCACGCACATACGGAACAATTAGCGTTTTCAAAACATGCCGATACCTAAGAAATAGCCCGCAACGCGAAAGAAATGCGGTCCGCGAGATTGTATGGGATAAATGAATCACGGCTTCCCCGTCCCCCACTTCAACACGCGTGCACCTGGCAATAGGTTCAACTTAAAATTGGCAACAAAGCCGGATGACTGATCCACTGCAACATAGATCCCGCCAAAATATACAGGATGACCGAAAGCTGCTACTTTAACTGAAGAATATACTCCAGATGACCGAAAGATGCCGTTTTCGTCGGAGGATACAGAGATATCAGCTTCAATGAAATTTCAAAAAATTTTTGCTCAATTTTTTGTGTGATTCGTATTAAGAGTACCATAATAATCCAGTATACGCATTAAAATTTAATATATATGCACTCCTTCTGGTAGATGAGTTAATTCCGGGTTATATGTAAGATGACCGATAGATAGCGGGATGCAAATATATATATATATATATATATATATATATATATTTAACTTGTTTATTTTTAAGTAGTATTCCTTCCTCATTGTCCTCTTTCTACGTTATGCCCTGCTGACGAGCTCAGATGAGAGCGAAACATCAATGTCCAGTGCTACAACCTTTATTTATATTTTTATATTTTCATAATTTATCAAAAAAAAAACAAATTATTGTTATATTTAATTTTGGACTTCTATTTTTAATTTTTTTCTATTCTATGTAAAATAAACTAACCGATTTTTTGTCAACTACCATGAGGTGACGTTTTAAATAAATTTATATATCTGGTAGCCATATTTTAAAACTGTTTTAAAATATTGTCAACCAACAATAAAAATTTAAATATTTCCAAACTGGATCATAGAAATGTTAAATAAAATTAATAAACATAATGTTTCCGACCAATAAGAGTCCACCATGAAGAGTTGCAGAGAATTGTTGTTATAAATGACTAAAACGTTGGTTAACACTTGAAAAATTGATGTTTATTGTATGACTGACAATATGATATATAAATATAAACAACATTATTATTTCCATATCAACAACCTTCTTCTTTTTCTGGCGCGAGCAGTCTCGCCTTTTTAGAAAACCGGCGGTGTTTGTGCAGTTGCCGCTTTGTGTAGCTTTTCTGGTGCAACATGCCGCCCGCCTTGAAAGTATTGTAACGCAATGTAAATAGTTAGAATAGAATTGTAGAATTTATTAAATGAAAAAAAGTTTCTAGAAGGATCTGATAAGGGGAAAGCGGCCGCGATAACGAAACAAATGGCAGGTAAGCGTTCCAGAAATTTCGGCAAACGATAAGTCTTATCTGCCGAAAATTCTAGAAGCCGCCGGCCAAAACTATAAAAAGGCGGTCAGTTTTCCCTCGAGTCAGTCAGTTAGAGTCAGTGTAATTAGTGAGTTAGTAGAGGTCAATAATAAATGAGTTGTCAATTGTGGTGATCCAAATTGAGTTCAGTAATAAAATGGGTTCTTATTCGATAAGTGTAATCAATTCGAACCGATAAGCCCGTAACAGTATTAACTTTCAATGAACATAAATAACAATATTGAAATATAGATGTACATAAATATACAGGTTTACATAAGAATAAAATGAATGTAACTAATACACAACAACGAACAAATCTAAATGTTTATATCCAGGCATTAGTTGTCCACTGGAAGGGGAAATATTTTACTGAGAGCGCGTTTATAATTTCCGTTGGCAGTTTTTATAGAAACAACGCGTACCACACCATCTTTACCTAGAAACACTTCACTGACACGTCCAATTGGCCAGGATAGTGATGAGGTGGCTTCTGAATGTAGTAGAACCATAGTTCCAATTTCTATGTTTGAAATCGGTTGCTGCCATTTTGATCGTTGTTGCAAGGTGTGTAAATATTCTCGTCTCCATTAAGACCAAACTTGTTGCAGTAGTTGTTGTACAACCTTAAATCGGGACAGTCGATTTTGCGGAATTTGAATTAGACTTTCTTCTGGTAGTGTCAACAGTTTCCGACCCACAAGGAAATGAGATGGAGTTAATGCTTCCATGTCATGAGGATCAGAGGATATTGGTGTGAGGGGTCTGCTATTCAAAACAGATTCTACTTGGCTCAAGAGAGTAGCTTATTCTTCAAATGTTAAAGATGCATTGCCAGCCACCCGTCGTAAATGATATTTAAAACCCCTTACTCCAGCTTCCCAAAGACCACCAAAATGGGGAGAGTTCGGAGGAATAAATTTCCTATTGCGAGACTGTCAATTAAAATGGCTTCATCGACACGTAAGCGACTTACTAATAATTGTAATTTGCAATCTGCTCCAACAAAATTGGAACCGTTGTCAGAAAAAAGGTTTGAAGGCTTACCACGACGTGCAATGAATCTCTTTAGTGCCGCAAGAAATGCCTCGGTACTCAGGCTAGATACCAATTCTAAATGAATTGCTTTGGTGCTAAAGCAAATGAATACTGCAACATAGCATTTTTCTATTTTACTTCCGCGACCTTTTCTATCTTTTGTAGTAAGTGGTCCTGCATAGTCCACGCCTGATATTTCAAATGGAAAAGTTTGCCTAATGCGCCCTTTAGGAAGATTGCCCATTTGAGGATAATTATTTGATGGTTTAAACTTAAAACATTGAATGCATTTATGTAATTCTTTCCTCCTAAAGGCCACTAATTGTTGATAATAATAATTGTGGGCTTGCATGTAACAAACATTTATGTTCATGAGTAAAGAGCAATTTGGAAAAATAATGTTTTGGCAACAGGATGTTTGGCTTCAAATCTTAAGTAACTATGTTGTAATCTGCCTCCAACACGTAAGATGTGTTGACCATCTAAAAAAGGGCTCAGTTTGATAATTTTACTATTTTTCGGTAAATGTTTTCCTTCTTCAAGACATTTTATTTCATTATGAAATTCTGCAGTTTGTAATGTTTTTATTATATATTTTAGTGCATCATTGAGTTCTTGAACGCTTAAAGTGCCCGTTTTACGATTTGACCCATGATTATCTTGTAAACGACTATTATTTGTAAATCGAAAAAGATATGCTGCAGGCAGGTAGCCAGAATTTTCGTTCAGGGAGGGTCCAATTCCCCCTTTTTTTTAGCTTAGAGACATAAACTTCTTCGAAATGAACAATATTGAAAAATTTAAAGAAACAGTTTAATGGTTAAATCAATAAACGTCTTGGTCTTTTACTTAGCGCTCATTTTTTACTTTTGCGTAAAATTTCCAATCTTAACTTCAACATTTGAACTATAATTTGAAACTCAAGTTCGACTTCAGTCTCGATCTTTAAATCTTTCAAATCTAGTCATCTCGACATTTTGAAAAAAAAAATTAGAATTACCCAATTTTTTTAAATATGTGATTTTTGAACTTTTTAGAACAGCTTTAAATTTTAGATAAAAGTCGAAATTAGGAATATTAGATATTAAAGATGAAATAAAAAAATTTCAATAGAAGCTTTCATTTTAATTTGTAATTTCGATTTTTGTCGAAATTTTAAATTTATTTTAGAAAGGAAAAGGGTGAATCTAAAAATCTTCACGAAAAGTAGAAATTTGGACGAAAAATTAAAAGGATGAAAAAAGAAAAGAACTTTATCAAACAAAATCCAGAAGCTTCGAAGTTAAAGTCAATTTTTATTAAACTAAAAATGTTGAGTTTTCCGGAATATTTAGAAAAAATTTAAATATTGAGAAAAAACCGAAAATTTTCTGATGAATCAAAAATTTTGGGTTTAAACTAGAATTTTTTTTTTAAAAAAAAGTAGAAATTTCGTGACTAGAATTAAAATTTGAAAAAATTAAAGCACACAATTTTTAGTACAAAGCGAAAAATTTAGAAAAGAAATAAAAAAAATGAAATTTTAAAATAAAGATCTTAAGAAAAAAATAAAATTTTAAACAAAAAAAAACGCGAACATTATGAAAAATATTTCTAGTTAAACTGAAAACTTTAAGAAAAACGAAATTTATAAAATCATTTTTTTAGAAATTTCGATTATAAAGTCGAAACGGAAAAATAAAAATGTTGATATTTCTAAATTATTTCAAAATGTTAAATAAAAATTAAGTCTTAAAAACATCAAAAGTTAGAATTTCAAATGAAAATTTCGTTTAAATAAAAGGAAAATTAAAAGTCCAAACTTGAATTTAAAAAAAAGTTTATATTTTTAAACTAAAATGAATATTTTGAAAATAATGTCAAAATGCGTATAAATATGTTTATCAAAAGAGAGAAATCTCTGAAAAAGTTGAAATGTTGAATTTGAATAAAAAATTAAAAGAAAGTTGAAAGAATTTTACAAAAGAAGTTGATATTTCGAAAATTTCCAATAATAATCGAAATTTAGAAAAACGTTGCAATATATAGAAAATTTATAAATCAAAACTAAAACATTTTTGAGAAAAAACACCAGAATTCGGCAAAAAATTATTTATACGTCCATACGTCCTTGAAATTAAAAAAAATAAATTAATGAAATCAATTATGTGCTTACAGAGACGTAAAATTGAAGAAAAGAATTTAGAATTTTCAATTTCAACTCGGAATTTTGTTAAATTATCAAAATTTCTAGAAAATATTCTTCAGAAAATATAATAACATCCATTAATCATTTTTACGTATTCGTTTCTTTTATTTTTTTTTTCATTTTGGTAATTAATAAAAATGAAGAATAAAATCTAGTGACCTTAACATTATATAAATTTGACAAATAAAAACGTAAAACTTACCAAAGAAACATTTTCTAATATCCATTTTAAGTTCACGTATTTAACTTATCACCGATCAAGAGTCGACTTGTCCACTAATTCTTAACTCGTACCATAATCATGATTTGTATTGTATTTCTCGTGGCAATTTGGCAATATGAAATATGAGCTAATATAATAAACGAGATTAGGTATAAGAATATGTCCTTTGACCGCTGCTGCACGTACGTGATTATTGAAGCATATATTGGCAAGCCTTGAGCTTATTGCCAATTTTTCTTAAAATGCCTACATGGCTATTTTGCTTATCAAAAACTTTGTAGTTGGTAATTTCGGAAATTATTTACATGCTTAAATATACAATCAACCATTTTTCTATTGATATTTCAATTCGTATCATTGTAAATTTTTTGGCGAATATTCATTTCGGGGGGAGTCCGGACCCCTTGGATCCCCCCCCTGGCTACGTGCCTGATATGCTGTTACCCTGCTTAATTTAGTATAACTTGAAAAGTTAGCTATATTTATTGGACATTCTTTCGTAACACAAATATATGACATTTCAGTTCGTTTTAATTCTGGTAGCACGTTGATTACATCATGTGACTTTTGAGAGGGCCAAGAATCTTAAGCTTCAGATAACCAAGCTGGACCATGCCATCATAAATTTGATTGTAATAATTGAAATGGATGTGCTCCACGAGATGCTAAATCTGCAGGGTTATCTGCGATTGGTACGTGTAGCCAAGTTCCATTAACAAAAGTTGACATAATATCAGAGACTTCATGACTCGCAAAAACCTTCAGCAAGTTTGGCGATGTTTCGCGCCAACCCAAAACAATCGTTGAGTCATACCAGAAATAGGTATGATTAATATTAATATCTAAAGCATATTTTACCACAGAAACTAATTCGGACAAAAGGTGAGCTCCACACAGATCTAATCGAGGAATCGTTATCTTCTTCAATGGTGCAACCTTTGATTATGCACAAATTAATTTCACGTTAATAGTTCGTGTTTGACTAATGCTTCTCGCGTATACACAAGTGGAATATGACATTTCACTAGCGTCAGAGAACCCGTGTAATTCGATAACGATACTGACAGGATTTTCACACAAAATATGCCGTGAAATTTGTAAATTGTTGAGATTTGGAAGATCGGTTTGAATCTTGTACCATTTTTCAGCAATATTCTTCGGCATATTGTCGTCCCGTCCTACTCCTTCCTGCTATAACAACTGTATTATTGTTTTGCCAATGATGGTGCATGGACTAACGAGGCCAAGTGGTTCAAAAATCTGACTTATAAGAGAAGGGAGTTGACGTTTAGAAAGACTATCAGTAATAGAATGTTTGTTTATCTTGTACGTTAACTCGTCGCTCTTTGGTGCCCAATATAAACCTAATGTTTTGGTAAGCTATGTTCCAAGCTGAATTGAATTTAATTCTAAACTCTCGAATACAGTAGGATTATTAGAAACGCATTTGTGAAGTAAGAATTGGGCTTGCTTAAGAATGAATTCAATTTGATTATAAAGGGTAGTAACTTCTGTTGCTGATTCACCGCCTGAAAGAATATCGTCCACGTAGCAATTATTTTTTATAATTTGACTAGCCTTTGGAAATTGTTCTGCGAATTCATTTGCTATTTATAGCAAACAACGTGTGGCTAAGTAGGGAGCCGAGGCAGTTCCGTAAGTAATAGTATTGAGCTGGTAAGATTCAATTGGACCAGATGAATCATCGCGCCAAAGGATCCTTTGAAAAAACCTTTCATTTGGTTCTATTAGGACCTGCCGATCATTTTTTGGATATCAACTGCAAATACTACATTGTGTTTTCTAAAACTCACCAAAATGGAAAAAAGATCAGATTGTACAGTAGGCCCAACTAATTGCAAATCATTGAAGGAGACGCCAGAAGAACTTTTACATGATGCGTTGAACACAACCCGCAATTTGGTTGTTAAACTATTCTCATTCATAACACCATGGTGAGGAATGTAAAAATAAGGACCATTGCCGTCTGGACAATCGATTTTTGTCATATGACCTAGTGTTCGATACTCGTTCATGAATTTGCTATATTGCTCTTGAAAGACTGGATTAATGTGAAACCTTTTTTCTAAGGACTGAAATCGTCGCAAAGCTATGGAACGTGACTCACCTAAGGTACTTGTGGATTCCTTCAATGGTATTGAAACAATGTAACGACCAGTTGAATCTTTTCTAATATTTTCTTGAAAATGGTTTTCACACCGAAGTTCCTTAGGAGAGAAACAAGGAATCTTTGGACATTCCTCAAGTTCCCAGAATTTTTGTAATTGAGTTTGTATATCTGCATTCTTATTGAAATAACACACTAAAGATGAACCTAATTGTGGACAATTTAAAGGACCCGATAAAACCCATCCTAACTTGGTATTTTGCAGTGGCGGCTGGTGCTAATAAAATTTGGGGGTTGCAAAGAGACATTTGCAAAAATGTGCCGAAACTGGAAATTTTAAATTAAGCTGTTGGAATTAAGAGATATTTTATTTTTATATTCGCAGAAAACAGAAAGAAAAAGAAGAGGAAGTCCATACAACGAACGATCTTTGGCAGCTGAAAATGTATCAGTAACTTTTTACTGAAGTCGAGTATTCCTTGGATTAAGTCCTTTTCTTTAAAGACATCGTTAATGCGGACAATCTTTCCTGGCATAATGTATTTTTTTTAAGTTTTTAGGATTTTTAAAAGATTTAGAGTTTCACTAAGCTCACTATTTTCTGAAATAATGTTATAGAGTACAAGTAAACCAAAAGCCGATTTAACCTTTTCTGTTTCGTAAATTACAGTTAGTTCAGTTCTTAGTTTTTATAAATTAAAAAATGGATGAATCTTAGCGGTTTCTTTAAAATTCTTTTCGGGAAAGCGATTCTATGTTGGTTAAACTTTTCAGAAAAAAATAAGATTGCTGCAATTAAAAGGCCAGTGAAGCTGAATCGTTTTTTAGCTTAGCAGATAACAATGTCGCATAGGTACTTCTTTAGCTTCGCGAACTACTTCTGTTAAAACTTCGCTTTTTACAAAACACCGTCTGCACAATATTTAAGGGTGGAATAGGTCATCCACGTGGCTTAATTTCCAGTTTTTTCGACACAGATCGGTTACAGAGCGGTTGTGCAATTAAACCTTGCACTGAATTCATTTTTATTTGTGTTTCAAGACTCGCAACATTGCCCGATGATAGATTATAATAGTGAATCGATATTTGGTTTGCACCCACAAGTACAACCTAATGCTTGCTTATGGGCAAGTATTTTAAGCGAACAAAATATAAGTTAAGGCGCAGGTGCATATGTGCAAAGCAAAGTTTGCAGTCTAGCCTGCAAACCATGGACCCAATATGTCGTCAATCGCTTACGAATCGGCGGAATCCGCGATATTCAGCAGTATGTTTGGTAGCGATAAATCTGTTATTAATGAATAAAATAAACAACAAAAGAACAATTTACGTTTTTTTGGAGGTTGCGCAAACCTGCAAACCTTAGCACTAGCCGCCACTGGTATTTTGTAATATTGGAAGATTTTTTCCCAATCGAATTTGACCGTCTAACAATAGAACCCAAAACAATTGTGCTTCGATGAACAAATCTATTTTGTTTGAAGTAGCATAAGACGGATCAGTTAAATCGATATTCTCTGGTAACCTGAAGTTAACTGCCTGAACTGAAATACTAGGTAAACTGTCGCTAATTTTTTCAATAATAAGACATCATAAATTGCTACTGAATCCTTTAACACGCGATCTTATTTTGACTGTGCATTGCGATTGTATGCGAGACATTACTTGATTTATCCCTTGAATGGAAATATTTATTTGTGATTTGTCAATTCCTAACTTTAAATGAAGTTCGGAAGTGATAAAGTTTGACTGTGAAGCGGAATCTAGTAAAACACGACAAGTATGCCACTTTCCATTGCTATCTGTGATTTCTAACAAAGCTGTTGCTAGTAAAATGTGTGACGAATTTAAATGAGCCGATAAAGAAACCTCAGGTGTTGGCTCAGGTTCTTGGGCATCTAAATGTAGGAGTGTATTATGGATTTGTTTGCACTTTTTGCATCCATGAGACTTGCAATTTTTAGCAATATGATAATTTCTTAAACAATTTATGCACAGTTTCAATTCTTTTGCCCTTGCGATCCGTTCTTTAACTGAAAGAGACAGAAACCTTTCACAGCTGTAAATAGCATGGCTACCTTTGCAAAAATAACAAATGTAGTTAGTGGATATGAATGATCTACTTATATTTTTGGATTTAGTTTCTTTGAACTGTTGGTATTTATTTATTTGTTGTGATTTGCTTAGATTATCAAGTATGATTTAGAAAATTATTTAACTCTGCAATGGTTAGTAATTCGCTCTTAGTACTGTAAGTTTCCCAATCAGGGGCAGTTTGTTTGTCAAGTTTACTAGTAATAATATAAATAATAATTGAGTCCCAATACTCGATTGGTTGCTGTAATGCATGTAATGATCGTAGGTGTTTTGAAACCGTATCAGACAATTCTCCGAGCTGATTCATATTTTATTTCCTTTAAATGAAATAGTTAGCTTAGATGATTGCTTTTTATTTGTAAATCTGTCACATAAAAGTTTCCAGGCAGTAGAATAGTTTGCAGCAGATAGTTGCATTGATTTAATTATATCAGCTGCATCACTTTCTAAGCAGGCCCTTAAATAATGAAATTTCTGTATGTCACTAAGAGACTCATTGCAGTGTATGAGAGATAAAAATGTGTCATGAAATTCTAGCCATTTAATATATTGACTGTTAAACTTTGGTTATGTAATAGACACCTTGTAAATTGGTATTTAAATGTGATGAATAATCTGAATGTGCAACAGAATTATTTCCCGGAGCCGTCCCTGTTTCGCGCGATAACGTTTCCAACAAAGCTTTTGCTTCTCCAATACTATTAAAGTAAATTGCTTCAAACTCTGACATATACTCATCATCTTCTTTTGCATCTGATAAGCAGTAAATTTTGTTTCGCATTTCTTTTAATTGATCAACTAGAGGTATAATTCTTCTATTCTAATTTCTAACTGCTTGACTGACAAGGAAAGGTCGCGAAGTGTCCGGCGCCGATTTTGCTAATTTTTGGATATGTTTTAGAGGACTGAAATCTAAGAGACACGTATTTTTTTTTATCGGCTGATAAACGGTTTTAAGGGTAGTTTTACCCCCTCAAAGTTGGGGCAAAAAATGCAGATTTTGCTGTTTCTCACATACCAAAAATGATATTCGAGTCGTTTCTTTTTTCAAAAGTTTTGTTTTGACGAGAAATAAAAGAAAAACAATTTTCAAAATTTTCCCACCCCCCTCATGGGGGCAAACTACCCCATTTAGAAGTTTTTTAATCATAAAAATGGTAATTACGTCAGCAAAATTTTGAAAAAAATATATGTTATTTTATACACTAAAACTAATTTTACCTGTTTTTGGATTTTGTCGAAAAAAAATTTTTTGGGGGTAAACACCACTTACACGAATACGTATATGATAGGATGTATTTTTATGATTTTTGTTTTATTTTTTTTCTGAAGCGAAGTATTTCGACGAGAAACTAATAAAATAATTTTTTAAGAATTTTTCGGTGACCCCTCCTCCCCACCCTCCACCCTTCCCTTATAGGAGGGTGAGCTACCTACTTAAAAAACCGGAAAATTCGAGATTATTATGATCCCTCTACTATCTATATACACCGAAAGAAAAGTTTACCAAATTTTTTTACCCCCATCCCTCCTGATAGGAGTAAATTACCCCCTTATGAAATTTTTAATTAACAAGGAAATAGTCATTATAACAGCTCAATTTTGAAAAATAAATGTTATTTTATACATCAAAATTAATTTTACCTGTATTTGGGTTTGGGTGAAGGAAAATATTTTGGGGGTGAACACCCTTTAACGCAAATATTTATATATAATAGGAGATATATTTGTATAATTTTCGGTTCGTTATTTTTGAAACGAAGTATTTTAAAGAGGGTAGAAAAATATTATTTTTAAATTTGGGTTCTACCGTTCCCACCCTTCGTGTTGGCATACCAGTAGAATGAGCCAGTTAGCTATCTACTTGAAAAAATGGAAATTCGAGATCATTGCTCTCTCTAGATACCACAAAACAGAGTTTAGAAAGGTTTTAAATTTTTGCATTTCCCATCCCAGGTGACTTATCCTTCTGATAGAAATAGGATGCGAGATGTGGCTTGAAAAATTCGGAAAAATTATTTTTATTGTTTTTTGTTGAAATATTTCGTTCCAGGAAAAAAATAAACGAATATCTTTACCGCTATAATAATATACACTTAAATGTTTTGGTAAATTTCCATATTTCTCGTGTAGGTATATCTAATATACAAAACTTCTAAATTTTTATAAAGTTCAGACAACTGACCGCAGTTTTTATATAGATATTTTATATACGTATTTGCTCTAAAGAGTGTTTACCCCCAAAAATTTTTCTTCGACAAACCCCAAAAAAATTCAATAAAATAAGTTTTGGTATATAAAATATAGTGTTTTTTTTCTTTCAAAATTTTGCTGTTATAATGACAATTTTTGAATACTTAAAAACCTCAGAAAGGAGTAGTTTACTCCCTTACGAAGCTGCAAAAGTTTAGAATTTTTTTCGGTGTATAAAAAGAGATCGTAACGATCTCGAATTTTCCGATTTTTTAAGTAGATGACTCACCCTCTGGTAAGATAAGGTGGAGAGAGGGGAAGAGAGGTGACTGGAAAAGTTCAAAAAAATTAATTTTCTAATTTCTCGTTGAAATACTTCGTTTCAGATAAAAAACGAATTAAAAATCATCCTATATATACGTGTTTGACCTAAAGGGTGTTTACCCCTAAAATATTTTCCTTCAGCAAAGCCCAAATAAAAGTCAAATTAATTCTGATGTATAAAATAACATTTATTTTTCAAAATTTAGCTGTTATAATGACTATTTTCTTGTTAATTAAAAATTTCATAAGGGGTAATTTACCCCTATCAGGAGGGGTGGGGTTAAAAAAATTTGGTAAACTTTTCTTTTGGTGTATATAGATAGTAGAGGGATCATAATAATCTCGAATTTTCCAGTTTTTTAAGTAGGTAGCTCACCCTCCTATAAGGGAAGGGTGGAGGGTGGGGATGAGGGGTCACCGAAAAAATCTTAAAAAATTATTTTTTTAGTTTCTCGTCGAAATACTTCGCTTCAGAAAAAAAATAAAACAAAAATCACAAAAATACATCCTATCATATACGTATTCGTATAAGTGGTGTTTACCCCCCAAAAAAATTTTTTCCACAAAATCCAAAAACAGGTAAAATTAATTTTGGTATATAAAATAACATATATTTTTTTCAAAATTTTGCTGACGCAATTACCATTTTTATGCTTAAAAAACTTCTAAATGGGGTAGTTTGCCCCCATGAGGGGGGTGGGAAAATTAAAAAGAAAATTTTTCTTTCATTTCTCATCAAAGCAAAACTTTTGGAAAAAGAAACGACTCGAATATCATTTGTGGTATTCGAGAAACAGCAAAATCTGCATTTTTTGCCTGAACTTTGAGGGGGTAAAACTACCCTTAAAACCGTTTATCAGCCGATAAAAAAAATACGTGTCTCTTAGATTTTGGTCCTTTAAAACATATCCAAAAATTAGCAAAATCGGCGCCGGACACTTCGCGACCTTTCCTTGTGAGTTCAAATGTAAGGTGTCAGGATTGTCTAGCTCATTTTTTAAAGCATTAAGGTGCCCAACAAAATCAGCTAATTTTCGTTTTAATGCACCTCTTTGCCTATGTAAGGTGACTAGCTCTGCCGCTTGTTTATCACTATCTGACATTGTAAAATGACTAATTTAATTAATAGAATAGTTTTCTGTTTTAAATTAGCATATGATAAAGGAGGATAAATACAGGAATGTGAGTCGGAATTATCTGTGGCTACTGGACTGACTGTTGCTACTGGACTGGCTGTTGCTTGCAGGTCGAGCCGGAAAATGATGTATGTTATCTGCGGCTACTGGACTGGCTGTTGCTTGCTAGTCGAGTCGGAAAATGATGTATGTTATCTGTGGCTACTGGACTGGCTGTTGCTTGCTAGTCGAGCCGAAAAATGATGCTTTCCACGAGTGGTTTATGTGGCACGAAGGACCATGAAGAGAATTGTTGTTATAAATGATTAAAACGTTAGTTAAGACTTGAAAAATTGATGTTTATTGTATGACTGACAATATGATATATAAATATAAACAACATTATTATTTCCATATCAACAACCTTCTTCTTTTTCTGGCGCGAGCAGTCTCCCCTTTTTAGAAAATCGGCGGTGTTTGTGCAGTTGCCGCATTGTGTAGCTTTTCTGATGCAACAAGAGTATATCTCAATATTGCCACAATAAGGCAAGGTAGGGTGCCCGTTTTCTTCTGACTGGAGCATTTAAGAGAAAATGAATATTCAATCAGGAAATTTCGATTTTCTTCTTAAAATTTGATTTCGAATTTTTATCGATTTGTCCACTTCGAAGTTTTCTCAAAATTTTGTTTTATTTTCCAGAAGCCAATTAGAACATCATTTTTTAGACATTTTGAACGGTTTCCTTTTTTATCAAATTTTGATTTTTATCTCAGTATCCGATATTTAATGTTTCTTGAAAGTTTTGTTTTTTTTTCAATTTTGGTTATTTTTCTAAATTTCGGACTATACCCTGGAAATTCAAACTCCCCAGTTTGTGTAGTTTTTAAGTGAAAATACACATTACTCAGCTGAGAGGTTTTCTTTTCTTGCTCATGAATTTTTCAGAATGATTGTTGGCCCCCATCCCTTGAAGTAAATTCTGCCTACCACTAGAGGCAATAGTGAGTAAAATCAAATGAAATCTCAGCTAGATATAAATAAAATACTTACCACATCAAATCTATCAGAACTAAAGTGCTTAAACAACATATGCAGTTATGAAATTGTCATGTAAAATCCTCCTATCCTTAAACTTCAAACACTTTTTTACGAGTGTGCCATTCCCAAGAAAATTTTCGCTGACAATAAGATTCAATGAGACTTGCACTTTATTGTTAAAGTGCATCAGTTCATCACCAAGGTAAGTAGTAGTTGTAATTTGAGAAAATTCATTCAATGAGGACACTTTAAATTTGAAATAAAATACAATAATATGATAACCAAATGTATTGAATCGTCACTTTATCACACACCTCTTTGGTACAAGTCAAAGAATATATAACAATTATAAAATAAATAGACCATTAAATTAGAAAAAAAGTTCTGACTTTACACAGCTAATGTACAATTTAAACAAAATTATAATAAAATTAAAATAATCTATCAAGTATATTATCACAGACCTCTTTGGTACAAGTCAAATAGTTCCTAATATTTATAATATAAATAGTCGTCAATTAAACTTAAAAAACCTATAACTTTACAAAACAGACCTACAATTTAAATAAAATACATCAAACATAGTGAACTGAATATTACCACTTTATCACATACCTCTTTGGTACAAGTCAAATAATACTTAAATACAATAATGTAATACATCAAATATAGTGATCACGTCACTAAATATGACCACTTTATCACATACCTTTTTGGTAAAAGTCAAGTTCAGTAGTTTTACATGCAAGTGATAGAAACATCTAAAATCTAATCATTTTCTGTTACACATTGCCAAAGCCTTTGCCATAAGAGGAGCTTTTCTAGGTTTCGCAGCCGCTGATCTGCCACCTGAAACATAATCTTTAATAAAACTCATTCGATTCGTTACATGTCATACTTACGAGGTCTTTGAACGCCTTTGGCACCTTGACCGGCAACACCAGTTTGGCCATATGGAGCCCCCAAATTCGGCAATGATGCGAACGCCGCCATCTCTCGCTCCTTCGCGAAGGCCCCCGTTCCGTACTTAGCTTGCATTTTAGCCACCTCTTTTGGGGGTTTTACATCTCCGACCATATAGGCCGTCTTAACGGTCCTTGGTGGTGGCAAGCTTTCCTGGACCTTCTTGATGTTGGCGTTTAAAATGTTTAATTTAGTGTCCCTTTCGCATCTCAGATACAACTGTCGCCACGATTCTGTTTTGTCCCTCTGATGAAAACGGAAATCTCTTTGACAATGGCGCTGCCAAAGTTCGTCGGAATCTGCCATCAGGTAGGGATTTCGACATTCCATAAAGTACAGTTGTTCTGGTGTGGCCTCTTCCAAGATGGATTGTAGGAACGAGTATGGTACCCCTCCTATGTCTTTCATAGCATCGATGCTGGCTTGTAAAGACTCTAAGGAAAGTTCTACAAAGACGGCGTTCGCATTTTCTTTTGACCTGTCCTGTCTCACTGATACTGGTTCGGCGCCAAAGTATAGTTTACCCATCGGTATGTAGCAATTTCTAGGTAAAGAGCTACCAACTACTTCTTTTAATGAAGGTTTAATCTGAAAAAAACCATGAATTTATTAGAACACCTCATTGATCCACTGACTATTTTAACGATAAGCCACCTAACTAAAACGTCCCTAGCGTTAAATCTAAATAAAGAAACTTGCCCCTTGGCAGTTACGTTTAAATTTTCTCTAGTAATTTTGAGTCAGAAGACAGAAATTTACAAAAAAATGAAATCAAAAGTTTGAATTTATCAAAAACACCACACAAAGGTCAAAGAAATGGCAACATTCCAGATGCTATAGAAATAGGCGTATTTCTCATTGCTTTAAGTTTAAAATCAAATCGAAAAAAATTAAATTTATAAACATATAGATTGAAATCAAATGTGTACGAAAATAGCAACCACACAATTCAAATAAACCTTAAACATTACTAGAAAAAAATCGAATTTTATAAGAAAAAAGTTTAAACTGCGAAATTCAAGAAAAAAAGCTTAGAATTCATTCTATCGAAATTTTGAGTTTGTTATTCAATTTACAGAAAAACGTTCACAAAAATTAAAATTACATAGAAAAGCATCTTATTTTTTTAATCAAAATATTGAAATCTTTTTTATAATATAGTAGCCTAAAAAAATTGTCCAAATATGATATTAAATTATCGAATTTAAGTCAAAAATGTAGGTAAAACAAATACTGAAAAGATCCACATGCGAGGGAATATCAATTAAAATTAAAAAGTAAATCGACTTACCGTTATCTTCTCCAATTTACCATTCTGTCTTTCTATTCTCTTTGTGTTGGACTGTGGGGTTGCCCTTTCCCGCCGTTTCGGCGAAATTCACCCTTGAAGATAAATGGATACCGGTGGCGTTTATTGCTGGAAGTTTAGGGACTTGAACAATTGGTTTAACCACTATCAACCCATTACTTGGGTAGCTTCGTTCGGCGTGAAAAATTTCATTTTCCAAACCAGGCATTGAGAGAGGCTTCCCCGTGGTCCTTGGATCGCACCTCATATGCTTCGTCTCGTTTCCACTTGACAAATCTACCCGATTGCGCTTTTTGGTTTGGGTAGAACTGATTCTGCCCGAACTGATTGCATTGTGTCCTTGAATCTGAAATAAAAAAGTTGGTTAGTAAGAAAAATACTTTGAACTGAATAGTGTCGTTTACATTTTAAACTAAAATGTAACGAAGCATTACAAAACTAACAGAAGCAGAATTTTCAAAAATATAAATGTTCGCTGAACTAAAATTTTTAAATGGCAAAAGATCGAACATTAAATAACAACTTTTAAAATGGTTAACTTTTAGGAATTCGATCGTTCTACCAAATTCAAAATTTGTGATATAATCACTTTGACTTTTTCTAGATTTCAGTTTTTCCTTTTACTCAAACATTTGTCATTAACTTGAAAATTCTAATTCAGAAGTATGATTCGTTAAGAAAATAGATTCGTGTTTTTTAAATATTGAGCATAAAACTAGGTCTTCTCGACATTGTCAGAATTTATTAGAAATAACCGCGCTTCGACGACAGATTGAAATGTTAATTTTTAAAATAAAAAAGTGTCATTATATTGAAAACTTCAAATTTAAACTCGATAATTCAAGTTTACGAATACAAAGTCAAAATTTTTAATAAAGGCAACAGCAAAATCTTTACATGTTTTTTTCAATTTATTTAACATTTCTTCGACCCAGTTTGGAAATATTTAAATTTTTATGATTTCTTGACAATTTTCTAAACAGTTTTTGAAATGACTACGCGATATTTAAATTTATTGAAAACGTCACTTCATGACAGTTCACAAATTAAGAGGTTATTTTATTTTACATAGAATAGGAATAATGAAAAATAGGAAACCAAAAATTAGATATGAAAAAAATAAAAATGTTGTTTTTTTGATAAATTAGGAAAATATAAAAAAATACATAAAAAAGTTGTAGCACTGGACATCGATGTTTCGCTCTCATATGAGCACGTCAGCAGTGCATAACATGGAAAGGGAAAAATGGGGAAGAAATACTTAAAAATAAATTATTTTTTTTAAAATAATTAATTAAAAAAGAAAAATAAAGAAATTTTAACATGAATAGACGTTTCATCATCAATTTGTGTGTTAAAAATTTAAATATTTGAAGCCCGATCCACAAGAAACAACTACTCCGAGGGCTAATACCCCTTCCGGCATTGAACTACACTTGTGGGTCGAACTTACATGCTCTTGGTGACTCCTGCTCCTAACCGTCATGAAGTGACGTTTTCAATAAATTTAAATATCACGTAGTCGCATTTCAAAAACTGTTTAGAAAATTGTCAAGAAATCATAAAAATTTAAATATTTCCAAACTGGGCCGAAGAAATGTTAAATAAATTGAAAAAAACATAATATTTCCGGTCAATAAGGGTCTACCATGAAGAATAAAATCTTTACAGTTTGATAAATCATTCTAAAATTATATTTGTAGAATGATATATTTATCGTCTCGAAAATGTAAGAGTGCATAGCCAGTTTCGTCCAACAGGAGTTCATCACATTTTGTTTGACAATAAAATAGTCGTCCAAAATCAATATGAAAGTATTAAATTATGGAAACGTTTGTCTTTTACATATCGATGACCTTTCTAGTAATAGAATCAAACTTACCCATTTCAGATGCTACTGATGCACAACTAATTTTTTCACAACTATGTTGACACACTCTTGATCACTGATCAACTGATCACACTTCACCTGATGTCGATGTACAACTAATGTTTAATACTTTTGCACAATACCTCCTGAAGACATGATTCCTCAACCACCCTTCTCCTCCCATAATTTTCTCCAACGATGGCTTCTGAGTGGTTATCCCTACAACGTACCCCGCAGAGCCGTCCAATGCAATGCAGTTGCTCTAAATTAATTAGAACTACGGATCATATTACCAAAGAAGAAGGTAACTTTCTAAATTCTTCAATTCTCAGAAATTGTGCCCTTAATTGTTAATAGCAAATTCCTTATAGCAAAATCAGTCAAAAGTTTTAAAATGGAAATTTTTCACAGAAAGTGATGTTTTTAATTTAATATTCAACGTTGCCTATTGTAAAATGTTACATGCCAAAACCTTTACCCTCTCCAAGAAAATTGCACTGCTATATTCAAAAAAAAAACACACACCCACACATAAGATCATTTTTCTCAATCCAATAACGTGAAATTTGTTTATTTTGTATTTTTTTGCGTCGTGTTATCGATCAATTGCACTCATAACATTCTGGGCATATTCTCAATCATGAGGTTCAATTTTCCATCTTTTGAAAAACTGGTATCTAAAGCAGTGTCGGTTTGTGGCTAAAGCTAGTGCGGTTGCTGCCACAGAAAATGTTTAGCGTTTGGGTTAAAATTGTTTAGAAGTAAACAAATACGCATGAGTTCAAAAAATTAGGAACATAAACCTGCTTTATTGCTTCCCAATAGACACTCAGTAGAAAATTCGACATTAGAAGAACTCGAAATAAATATTAAATTTAGCCAGCAAATTTGCTTTAAAAAGTCGAAGATTGAAGAGGTTCAAAGTCAAAATAAAAAAAGTTTAAAATTAAAAAAATATATATTTAACTTCCAAGTAAATACTTCATTTTAAGAGGTGGATTTAAAAAAAAATAAGAAAATGTCGAAATTTCATTTGAAAACCTCTGAAAATAACTTTTTTAATAAAAATTTTTAGTCCAAAATTCTAAGTTTAGAAAGTAATTAATTAATTAAAAAACTTATAACGAAAATTTTGACTTTTAAAATTGTGTTAAATTTTAAAACACATTTCGAAAAGGAACCTGTAGTTAATGTACAAATAAATTGCCAAAGTTGAAATTTCATTCACCAGAGATTGACTTAAAGCTCGAGTATTTTGAATCCTGAAATTACTTTGGGAACTTAAAAATTAATAGTAAAAATTGAAATTGAAACGTTAAATTGTTAATTCACTTTTTTTTTAAATTTTGATTATTTTTATTTTCGAAATTTTCACCTTTCAAGAAAAGCTGATTCCTTTTGTGGAAAATTTCAATATTTCTCACTTCAAGAAATTTAACTATATTTTGACATTTAATTAATTTAAAAATTTCTTTTAATTGATTTCGAAATTGTTACTTTTTTCAAACATTTTTTTAAATCGATACCTACTGTCTCTTTAAATTTTAAACTCAATCTTTAAATTTCGATCTTTTTTTTGTCGAAATATGAATTTTAAATTCTTGAGAATTTCAAGTATAAATATAAAATTTATAGAAAAATTGGAAATTTCGATTCAGTTTAATTTTTTTTTGATCCTACAGTAGTAGTAATTTTTTAAAGAAATATTAAATGGCAATAAAGTTAAAATTTAGAAGGTTATTCTCTTGATATTTCAATAATTTTCAAAATTGTAATTTTTTTCTCCAACTTTATATAAAAATTTCTTTATACTTAAAAATTTTTAGTTGTTTATCAAAATTACAAAATAAAATTAACTTTAAGATATTAACACATCCTCAAAAATTTAGAAATTGCTTAAACAAATTACAGAAAAAAACAAAATTTCTACAAGACAAAGAAGTCGAATTTTCAAGTAAATTTCTTTGTATAAAATGTTTAAAGAAAAATTTGAAATATCTTTAAAATAACTCTGCTGAAATTTTATGAAAATAATCCAAGACTCGGTTATTATTTTTGTTAGAAATATCAAAATGCCAAAGCTGTTGGTTATAAAATTTTTTCTTATAATTCCAGCATTTTTCCCGAAATTTTGATATTTTTATAGAAATGTTAGGGTTTTTTAAACTTACAAATGTCGTGACTTTTTAAAATTGGTTAGAAGAAAATAAAGAAAAATTTGGAAAAATTGAAATTTCTAGAAAATTTCTTTATATAAAATATTTATTAAAAATTAAAACTCTTACAAAAATCTGGAAAAATTCAAAATCGTTATAAAAGTCCAAATTGAGATCTCAGATAAAAACTCGAAGGTTTGGTATTAATTTATTTTAGAGTAATTTCAAAATACAAGAGAGGCTGGATTTAGATTTTTTCTTTAAATTTTAATTATTTTCTCAAAATGTTGACACTTTTAGAGATATTTCAGTTTTTTTTCAAAATTTCAATTCCTTCTCAAAATAATAATTTCTTCCTCAAAATGTTAAAAAAAATTAGTTTTTGAAAATATGTTTTTACTAAGAAATACAAATAAAATATATTTTAAAATGTCGTTATTTCTTGAAAGAAACTTTTGTGTAAAAAATTGTTTCAGGAAAGAGCCAAAATTTTGAGAAAAAACTCAAAAGCGAAATTGGGGGTGCTACTTTTCCACAATGCCTATATAGGAGCCGCCACTGGTCTTTAGCTGATAAATATGAATATTTGCCTAATTTTTGCGAGAAATGTATAGGGCGTGCGGGGCCCTTAAGGCACTGTACTATATTGTTTTCTTCAATTTATTTAAATAATACGGGTTTGTCGAAAACGTATATTTATGTTGAAGAAGCGAGCGTTCAATTTGCTTTTTAGATAAAGTATAACTTGTCATATGTCGCTAAAATTCACCATTTAAGCAAGAACTTTGTCTAAGCATTTTTTAATGTGATTGCTATAATTTATTTATTATTTGGCGGATTGTTCGCAATTTTAGGAAAAAGGACTGTTCTTTAGGATAATAAGGATAAGTATCTGCTTCTTTTGCTAAACTTGTACAAAGGATTCTAAATCTTTATTACACTATATTATTTCCCTTAAATAAAAATTTTTAAAATTATGAATTTTAGGTGACATGAAACGCAAATATTATACCGGGTGTTTTTTTTTTAGTTGGGAGGTTACCTTTATATGGAGTATTACTTATTATAAAGGCAAACTGATTTTATCGATGGGGCTAATCGGAGCTAAACTTTCTTTCAAAAATATTTTCAACTTTCTCCCACTTCCGGTTATACCGGAAGTAGACATCAACTTTCTTATTTTAAATCGCGACCCCCAAATTTTATACTTTATTTGGATTTTGCGTAGAAAAATAGGTAAGTTTATGTATACATGTTTATTGCTATCTTTGATAGTTTTAAAATTATTTCAATTTTTCGAAAAAAAATGACAGAAAAGAGGGTTATTTTGACTCTTTATATCTTTTTTATTATTTGCAGTAAAAACATTTAATTTGGGTTGAAGTCATGGAATATTATGGAGATTATAATAACGTAATCAGATTTTACATTTATTACACAGGGTGATAAAAATTTTATGATCTTTATTGTTTTTGTTTTATTCAAAAAAACTCTGTTTTTTTAAATGGGAACTATGTGTTTTTTAATCATTTTTGGATTCTTCACGTAAAAAGAAGAAAAAAGTTATATGACTAATTTTTTTAAATTCTGCACCGTTACAGAGATAAAATTGAAAATAAAAAAGAAAAATATATCTTTTTTTCTCTAGTAGCAACTTGGTAGTAGACAACAAAATTTTCAACAAAAAAACACATAACCACAAGGCCTAAAAATTTTAACAAATAACATTTAAAAGATAACCGTACAAGACGAATAGGTTTTTGGCTAATTGTTAGAATACTTATTAAAAATGTTTAGGAGGCCGCACGTAAGTTTCGTAAAAATGATTTGTTAAACATACTTCTTTTTTTTGGAGTAATGAAAGTCAACAACAAACGTTCAAGAAAATTCGTCCTTTAACTGTTATGCTGTTAGATTAGAACTCAGGATTTGTAAGCGTTGAACTTTATAATGAAAATCGAAATGGAAATTTTTTAGCGATTTTTTTTACGATTACTGCATGACAAGTATATTGCTAGGAAAAATTCAATGTGCTTAAAAACGTTACTCAATTCGAAATCTTAAAATATGCCTTCAAATGTATTGAAACAGAAGATCGTCCTTGTTGTTCTTGATGCAAATTTTTTGTCAATTATTTTTTTTTCTATTGCTTATTATGATTAATTTGTTAAGCTTTTATTGTCTGCAGTAAATTTTCTACTTTCTACTTGAACAAAAGAGAGATGTTTTTTTATTTTGAGATTTATGTAAAATACCTCTGCAACGGCACAAAATTTTAAAAAATATGTAATATAACTTTTTTCTTCTTTTTATGTAAAGAACCCAAAAATGATTAAAAAACATATAGTTCCTATTTAAAAAAATAGAGTTTTTTTGAATAAAACAAAAACAGCAAAGATTATAAAATTTCCATCACCCTGTATAATAAATGTAAAATCCGTTTACGTTATTATAGTCTTTATAATATTCCGTGACTTCAATCTAAATTTCATGTTTTTACTGCAAATAATAAAAAAGATATAAAGAGTCAAAATAACCCTCTTTTCTGTCATTTTTTTTCGAAAAATTGAAATATCTTTAAAACTATCAAATGTAGCAATAAACATGTATACATAAACTCACCTTATTTTTTTATGTAAAATCCAAATAAAATATAAAATTTTGGGGTTGCTATTTAAAATAAGAGAGTTGATGTCTACTTTCGGTATAACCGGTAGTGGGGAGCAGTTGAAAATATTTTTAGAAGATAGTTTAGTCCCAATTAGCCCCATCGACAAAATCAGTTTGCCTTTATAATAAGTAGTACATCATATAAAGGTAACCTCCCAACTAAAAAAAACACCGGGTATATTATTATTTTAAAAAAATTAAAAACAAAAACTTGACGGTAAAGCTCAGGCAACCAAAAAGAAAAAGTAATGATTAGCAGTTTGAACATAATTAGTTGTTTACCCAACACATTTCATGGAATCTGAGATAATAAGATTACTTGCTGCGTTGCGCTACCAACAATCAACAGGAGATCTCTAAGAGAATCTTTGAAGGGTGGCTTAATCTCCTGATGATAGAACTAGTTATTTACAAATATAATTAGGGATATTACTTTCTAGGTTTATCGTTTATTAGAAATTACCACAATTTTTACAATAATAAATTATGATATTATTAGTCTTTAAAAGCTACACATCAGATTAAAATAAACTTTTATTTAATTGCTTTGTTTACCTATAATCCCTGTTCGAAGGTTTATAACATTTCCAGGGCCGAATGCACAGTGGGGCAACAGGGCCAGAGCCACAGGACCCCCACACAGTGAGGGCTTCCACAAGCCTTGGATTCAAAAATTTTATTACAGTATAATTGTCTTTCACTTAAAAATAGTATTTTCATCTACTGTTTCTCATTGCTGGGCAGTCTTGACACTCGTTAAAAAGTAATACAAATTTTATTAAACTTTAAAAAATAGTGTAAATGGTGCGTTTTCACGCTCAAGCAATTTGCGCCAACTGCCTTATGCAAGCATATTGGCACAAGTGAAGTGAAGTGTGAAAACGGAAATCGTTGACTTGCACAAGCCAAAAATTTGGCTTGTGTAAAATCTGGCCGACCATCTGTATGCATTCTACTTGCAAAAAGATTTTTACTGCGACCGTAATTTAAGTTCTTTTGTCGGTTGTGGAATTTTATAGCATCAATATTTCTTGCCATTTTAGCTCGTTTTATTATGAGATTTCTAAATATATGCTTTTGTCACCATTCTTGAATTCGTGGAAAGGGCTACCCGTCGAAGGGGGTGGAAAATGAAATAATGTGTATCAAGAAAATAAAAAACTTTTGTCAATAAAAATATCCTTCACTAATCGATTACATATATTAAAAGACACAAATTGACGCCGTACACATGTCAACCTTCCCCCGGAAAATGTAATAATGAGTAACAACAAAAATAAAAAGTTTTTGTCAATATAACTTTTTTTTTATTGGTCGATTAAATATGTTAAAAGACACCAATTGGCGCCCTACACGTATCAACCCTACCCGTCGAAGGGAGTGGAAAATGTAATAATGTGTAGCAACAAAAATAAAAAGTTTTTGTCAATAAAAATGTCTTTCACCAATCGATTTTATATATTAAAATACACAAATTGGCGCCTTACACATATCAACTCTCCCGGTCGAAGAGGGTGAAAAATGTAATGATGTGTGGCAATTACATATATCAAAACACACAAACTAGCGACCTATACATGTCAACCCTCCCCGTCAGAGGGGGTGGAAAATGTAACAATGAGTAACAATAAAAATAAAAAGTTTTTGTCAATCAAATTTTTTTTTACTGGTCGCTTGAATATGTTAAAAGACACAAATTGGCGCCCTACACGTATCAACCCTACCAGTCGAAAGGGGTGGAAAATGTAATAATGTGTAGCAACAAAAATAAAAAGTTTTGTCAATAAAAATTTCTTTTAGCAATCGATTTATTATAAATTTAATAAACAAGTGTTTCCAATCTGGACAATTTCCTGATTGTCTTAAACTAGCCCCAGTTATACCTCTTTTTAAGAAAGGAAATAGAGGCGAAATCTCAAATTATCGACCCATATCTATTTTACCAGTTCTGTCAAAGATTGTCGAGAAGGCTATAAGCTTACGAATTTCTGAATTTTTTGAAAATAATATTTTTTTTTCTAAATCTCAATTCGGTTTCAAAAAAGGTTTGAGTACTTCTGATGCCATTTTGCATTTTGTTAACATGTGTATCACTTGTTTCGAAAAGGGTCAGTTTAATATATCTCTATTCCTTGATCTAAGTAAAGCATTTGATTGTGTAGATAGAGATTTACTAATCAGGAAACTAAAGATATGTAACTTTGAACACAATATTGTTAATTTGCTTCATTCCTACCTCTCAAACAGATATCAAGTGGTTAAAATTAATGGAAGTGAATCGTCTAGACAACCGGTGTCAATTGGCGTTCTAGGACCTCTACTGTTTCTAATTTTCATAAATGATCTACCTCAATTTATGTAACCTTTCCAAATTATTTTGTATGCAGATGATAGTACGATCCTTACCACAAAATACGATATTGTAGAAGTTGAAGAAGATTCTCATACCGCACAGGAAAAAACACTCGAATGGTTCTCTGCTAACCGACTCTGTATGAACTTGGATAAATCGCAGAAATTGTTATTCACGCTTAAAAATCAGCAATTGGATACTGATCCAAATTCTCTAACTTTCTTGGAGTACTGCTAGATTCTACATTAACATGGACCAATCATATAGATTACGTTGCAGCAAAGCTTTGCAAGAATATTTTCGTCCTAAGGAATCCCTCTTCAATTATTTCAGAGCACACACTACGTGTTGCATATTTCGGACTATGCCACTCGTTATTATCCTATACGATTCTTGCTTGGGGCAATTCTTCGGGTAAATTTAGAATTTTTCAATAGCAAAGACGTGCAGTCCGAATTGTTGGTGGATTAGGTTATCGCCAAGAATGCAAATATGCCTTTATAAAGTTTGGCATATTGACTTTTCCATGTCTGCATATTCTACATTGTCTTATTTATGCCTTTAAGAACCAACAGGGGGTTGCTTTACAGCATAATGTTCATAACCATGATACACGAAATATTCATCTGTTTAAGCTTGATTTTTACAGTCTTCAAAAAAGTCATAATTCATTTCATTACTTATCTTTTGCCTTTCTTAATAAATTGCCGACTCGAGTAAGAATGTATAGTGAAAAAAAATTAAAAATAAAATAAAGCAATTCTTAATTCAACAAGCGTTTTTTAATATAAATGAATTTCTCCTTTTTAATAATACCGATGATTACTTCTAAGTTTTAATTTTGTGCGCTGTTTTTATAGTTATTCCATGTATTTTAATTGTTTCATTATTGTTTGTTAGTTTTAGCTTTTTAAATTGTAGATAATGCTATCATATTATTTCTCTAACATGTGTAAACCTACTTTGTGTATCACGAATAAATAAATAAAAAAAAAAGATTACATATATATATATATATATATATATATATATATATATATATATATATATATATATATATAAAACACAAATTGGCGTCCTACACATATCAATCCTACCCGTCGAAGGGGGTGGAAAATGTAATAAGGTGTAGCAACAAAAATAAAAAGTTTTTGTCAATAAAAATTTCTTTTAGCAATCGATTACATATATATAAAGACACCAATTGGCGCCCTACACATCTTAACCCTCCCCGTCGAAGAGGAAAAGAAAGAAAATTTTGTAAGAAAACTCGAAATTTTTAAAATAAATCGAATTTAGAGAGAAAACTCCAGTTTCTAAAAATATAGCTCTTACAATTTTTGTTTTCATTTAAATATTGACATAATCTTAAAATTTATAACTAATATTTTTCTCTAAATTTTGTGAAATACTATTCTCAAAATTGTTGTTTTTAGCAAAGTTATAATCGAATTTTAAAAATATAAAAAAATTTTGAGGAAAAAATAAATTTTGGATAAAAGGCTAAATGTTTGGTAGAAAATACTCAAAGGATAAAAGATTTAGTGGAAACTTTAAAAATAGAACGAATTGTGAGAAACAGGTTGAAATTTTCGGGCAGACAAAATTTCGAGAAAAAGGCCGACATTTCTAAGAAATATTCAAAATCTTCAATACAGTCCAATTTTAAGAGAAAAAAGTAAAACTTTTTACCAACATGTTTTTAGTTTTCAAAATTTCGGGTTTTATCTTATCCTTTTTGTAAAATGTTTAATGTGACGTTAAAACTTTGACACCAACTTTAAGTCTTAATCAAAACTATTAATTAGAGAAAAAATTAGAAATTTTGCAAACGAAAAAATAAATGAAATAAATAAAAATGTTGACATTTCAATCCAACTTTGAGTGTAAATAGAAATTTCGAGTTTCACATTAAAACCTTTACTTAAAAAGTTAATAAAAAGAGCTAATTTTTTTTTAGGTTTCAAAATTTTCATTTTTTTTGCTAAACATTTTTCCAACTAAAAGTTTCAATACTCATTTTGCGATTTCTTCTTTTGTAAAAATTTGGAATTTAGGTTCAAAATTTTGAGAATAAATGCATAATTTTGAGATCCTAAATTAAAAACTCAGAAAATTCAAAAAGGTAAAATTTTAGTCCTAAATTTAAAAATCAGGGGACTTTAAATGTCGAAATTTTTCACATTCAACTTTATGGGGCGTGCGGAGCCTCTAAGCACTTTATTATTTTCTTCAGTTTATTTCAAAAACAATAAAGATTTTTAGAAAATATTTACCCAATTTGAAGCAGCGGGCATTCAATTTACTTTAAAGTATAACTTGTGATATGTTATTAAATTTCACCATATTAACAAGAAGTGTGTGTAAGTATGGAGTAATTTTGAGCAATACAACATTTTTTCATGCGTTTGCTATATTTACCTTTTATTTGGCATATTTTTTGCATTTTTAGGAAAAGAAATTTTTCCTTAGGATAAAAACGATGAGTATCTGTTTCTTTTGCCAAACTTGTACAAAGAATTCAAAATTACATTATATTGTTCTATATTATTTCCTTTGTTTTTGAATTTTGGATGACACGCGACCCAAATGTTATGGAAAATGAAAACTTGACGGTAAAAGCTGAGGCAACCAAAAAAGAAAAAGTAATAATTGGGACTTTGAACATAATTATTTGTTTACCTACCTACAACATTTCATGGAATCTGAGATAATAAGATTATCTACTGCGTTGCGCTGCCAACAATTAGCGGGAGGTCTCTAAGAAAATCTTTGAAGGGTAACTTGGTCTCCTGATGATAGAACTTGTTATTTACAATTATTATTTGTAATTAGGATTAGGATTATTGTTTTCTAAGTTTATCAATTATTGGAACTTCTTATTATTTTTGTGAATAATATATTATGATTTTATCAATCTTTAAAAGTTATCGCATGATTTTGCTAAAGATTAAAGTTTACTTTCATTTAATTGCGTTGTTTGCCAAGAATTTCTTTTTAAAAGCCATTAACTAATAACATTTTATATTTAAAAGTTAAATAATTATCTCAAGGCTTATTCCCGTGCCCGGAATTAATTTGAAAGTTTTTCAAATTTAAAAATTAACACAACATTAAGTGATTAATTTAATTTAAATGTCAATTTTTTTGCAGACTAGTTAATAAGAGAATTAAAGGAACAATTCGTAAGATATTTTAGAAAAGTTTTTTTTCGAAATATTGACCATTTTTTTCTAAAATGACAATTTACCACTAACCATATATACACTTATAGGCGCACATATAGAAGTCCATTTAGATAGGGGCAATTTTTCTGTGATATAACCAATCTTACTGACATAGATATCTTTTGGGATGAAAAGAAAAATTTAGCCTAATTTTACTTTTCTAAATAAAAATCCTTTTCCATATTTGCAAATACAAACCCAAAATATTTTTTTATATTTATCCCATACGAAACAAAATACAGGTCCCCATAACTTTAAACCACAACTGAAGCAACCAGGAAAACAACAGATATTTTTGTCAAAACAAAATTAACAAAAAATGTTGAGCTTCAATACACCTTCAAAAACAACTAAAATGTCCTTATTATTTTTAGCACTAATTTGAAAATGTTTTCAGAAATTTCAAATTTTTTGTTTACTTGTCAGATTTGTTTCTCATAATTACAAGCTTAGACATAAAATATATAAAATTTGCTGAAATGTCACCATTTAAAATTCGACCAACGGAAATATGGCGGTTTTTATTAAACTTGTATTTATTTTGATTTTCTTGCAAAATTTCGAAATTCTTGTGATAGAAATTTCCAGTTTTTCATGAGGGTTTTTTACTGTAATTTCTCGTTTTTAAATCTTAAATACTGAAAATGATGGGATGCTTAAAACTTTCTAGCAGTATTGCCTTTTTTAGAAATATTGGCTCTTTCCTCAAAAACTAGAGCATTTTGGGCATTGTTTGTTGTATTTTTATTTTACACTCAAAATCTGTATTTTTTTCTCAAATACATATTTTGATTTCTTTTATTATTTTTTTTCCAAAATATGCACTTTAAACTGTACTTTGATTTTTCTAGGAATTTTCGACTTTTTCTAGAAAATTTAGATCTACTTAAGCTCTAAAATTCAAGCTTTTTATTCCAAAATTTCTATTTTAAAATTAAAATTAGTTTTCTCTTATAATGCAACTTGTTTTTTTTTTTCGAAATTTTTATTATAATCAAGAAATGTCGACGTATTATCCGAAATTTTGAGATTTTCATTTACATTTGTGTAAAGTATAAGGTTTATTTTCGATTACTTTAAATATTTTTTTTATAATTCCTACGTTTGATTTATATACAATTGTTTTTACATTTTTCATTAATCTCGAAAGATTGCGTTTCTTTTAACTTGTTATTTGCCTTGTTTTAAAATTTATCCTTTAAATATAACCAAGTTTGCTACTTGATCCTTCCTACTTTGCATTTAAAATCGTTACGGTTTTCCCTGAAATTTCGATTACAAACCTAAAATTTTAACATTTTCAAATTTTATCATATAGGTTTGAAGTTTTTCTGAAAATTAAAACTCTTTCCATAAGTCCCGATATATTCTTTGTCCGAATATTTAATATTTACACGAATGGATTTTATTTGGTTTTTATCAAAGATTTGTCTGAAATTATGTCTTTTCGCTCAAAACTTTAGTATCAATCTTACCATCAGAGCTGCTCTGTTCTCTCTCTCCTTTATTCCCAACGCCTCACAAGTTGCTTTGTAGCTGACGTTCGTGCAATAGGAATAATTTTTTTTTATACAATAATAGTAAAATATGATTTAGTGAATTAAAAGAAACTTTCAAAAAAACTTTGTATTAGTGATGCAAAATCTTAAAAACTATAATATATAAAATTATGTGATATTTACATTTAACATGAAACATATTTTAAATATCTTTGGTATCGCTTTTGCATGCTCAGAGTCAGCTGCCCTTATAGACTTTGTACTGCATGTGTATTCGATCCTCTCTATTCGAATAATCATTCGATTCTCAAAAGTATTCGAAATCAAAGCATTAGATTTTGAAAATCGAACGATTCTCCCCTCGCTAATTAGAGTGACTTTTAGTTTCGATCTGCCTCTACTAGATATCAGTCAATGAAATACTTTCAATGAAACACAAAAATAACATTATGTCAGATATATTTACAGTATCCACATATAACAATTTACTCAAAATATATTTCTATTTCGGTTCCCATCATCAAAGTTGACGTTGCGTCAGTAATCGAATTACCCGAAGTCATATAATTCGAGGCAATTTTTGGTTCAGTTAGGTCAATCACATCCAGGGACTCTTTCTGAAAAAAAAAAGAAACCATTAGAACCCTACTTTTTAGATAAAAATACATCATACGTCTACTCGTAGACCTAAAACTAAACCATGTGTAAGTAATATAAAAGCTACACATAAATACAGCAATAAAATGGAAAGATCAGACGACTTACCTGAATATTCAGAGATGAATTTTCCCCAACTTTCTTCTATTTACAGGGTCTAGATTAAAAGAAAATTCCAGTTTCCGTTTTTCGCTTTTGGTATTTTTTGAATTGACATCTGAAATAAAAGTAAATAATAAAACAAAATACCAAACAAGTCATTTTAAATTTAAAACCTATATCAATATTGCTTGCATGCCTCTTAAAATTAAATTCCTTAAAATTAATAGATCATTCAGCGAATTTAAGAACGTAAAAGTTATCATTTTTAAACAGCTACTTTCGCTATGTGAACTTTTTCTCGATGTTTTAAGCACTTTCAAGGGAACTAATAGGATTGATTCCCCCAAGGGCAAGATTTTTGGGGCACACAAGACAGTCGGAGACAGCAAATTTCCGTAGGGTCCAGCTTGACACGGTTAGGATTTCTGTCCACCGAGACTCTTTTTTTTTATAGAACTTCCAAAATATGGAACTCGTTATCAAACGGAATTTTCCCCAAAAATTACAACCTATCCTGTTTAAGAAGGCGGTTCATCACCGTTTATCCTTGTTTCGGCAACCTACTCGCAGTGCGTTGAAGGCACAATAGGGTTACCCTTTGCGAGTATATTGAACATATACAGTGAACATTCAGAAGTTAGAATTCCTTTAAATAAATAAATATATTTTAAAATTTCGCTATTAAAATATTTGACAATTTTCTTAAAATTTCGTCTTTAAACTCGAAATTCGCCTTAACTTCAATATTATACATTATAAGAAGAGTTTTAGGTATCGAGGGTAAAGTCAATATTAAAAAAAAACTTAAATTTGAATATTTTTAAAATGCTAATATTAACTTTAAATAATTGATCTTTTAAACTTTTCTTTGTACAATTGTTCAATAATAATAACTCGTAATATTTGTATGATATATCAAAATGGAGTAAAAATTGCTATACTAACATCTAAGTTTTGAGATTAAAGCTGGAATAATAATAGAGTAATAGAAATCTCAAAAAAGGTTTATCATTTTTTAAAATTTCGAAACAAGTCATAGAAAAAAAATTGACCCGAAAGAAAAATGTAGAAAACGAAATAAATCAATGGATATTAGAACGGCACTGTAGAAGTTTAGAGTTGATTTTAAAATTTCTTCTTAGAAGTTCAGCGTTAAATTTAAAATTTTAGGTAAAGTACAAATTTTGAAACAGCTCTCGACATTTGAAGATCAAATATTAAAAATACAAATTTTGGAAAGTCTCCCAATTTAGACTATTTACAAAACCAAATTTTTATATAAGGTTTAGGAAAAATTTTATTTTGGGAATTATATGCTATGTTCTCCAAATTTAATTAGGCAAAATTTCAATTCTTTTCTTAAAATTTCTTATAATTAAAATGTATGCCCCGTTTCAAAACAAATGTTAAAAAAAAAATTGATTTTTGAAGCTACGAGTTCTCTTTTTCTTTTCCATATGCTAGAATTTATTACAGAACCGAACCGGAGAAAGTTAAAAAATTCCAATTTTAATATTTGTGGTTTTTGAATTGATTTCTAGTGATAGAATCAAACTTACCCATTTTAAATGCTACTGATTCACAACTAGGTTGAACAAACTTATGATCACAACTAATATTATACACTTCACTTTTTCTTGAAGTACAACTAATTTTACACACAATACCCATTAAATATACGATACGGCGACCACCCTTCCCCCACCACAATTTTCCTAGTTATTCGTTTCTGAGTGGTCAACCCAGGAGGCACCCTGGCGAGCAGTCACGGCAAAGGGTAAATTAGTTTCAACATTTTTCAATTCTCGGAAACTCTGATATTAATAATTGTATATAGGATTTAAGTTTTAATTGTCGCTAATTACTTAAAATTTTCGGGAAAAATCAAAATTTTTTATTCTATAATTTTCCCATGACAAAAAGACCTTACCGTTACCAAATGAGAAATGTGGACTATTAAAAAAAAAGAATAATTCGCCTAATGACACTTACTTTATTTATTACTGCTGTATTACTGTCGTAAGTATTTCTGAAATCATCAAGACACTTCTCAAATGTTTAAGTTTTTGAATAAACTGCTATGCCTATGCCTTATTTTTTTCTTGTACGCTTTAACATAAGAATCAATGAATTCTTCTCCATCAATGTTTATACGCATTTTGTTCGATACCTGAGTCCTTAATACCGTTTTAAAAAATCAACCTTAAAATCCGTCAACCCGTACTTATTAATTAATATTATTATTTTTGATTTAATTTGCTTACTTGATACTTTTTGGTAAAATTTTGTACTTTTTGTTTAATTTTGGTGCAACCGACTGGTCCTTGGTTATCTTCAAAAATTGAAATGCAAATCTTGTCCCCTAAAACCAAGAAAGATTTAAAAACACAACAAAGGTTACTCTAACGCGTCTTGATAGCCAAACTATCATCTCTTCAATTTTTTTTGAAAATTTTGACTTATTTCGAAAATCACTTTTTTGATTATTTAAATTTATACGATTTTTTTTTCAGAAATTCGACTGATTTTTTTGAACATTTTAACTTTTTATAATATTTTGACGTTTCTCAAAGTTTTCTTTAAAATTACTACTTCTCTGCAAATTTTTACTTACGGGTTTGGTTAGGTTATGTTAGGACTGAATTGAATTAGCTTACGTTTGATTGTGTTAGGTTTAATTAGGAAGAACTGGGTTAAATTGGGTTTGGTTAGGCCGAATTCATTTAGGTTAGGTTTGATGGTGTTAGGTTTAATTAGGCTAAAATGGATTAGATCTAGTTTGGTTAGGATATGTCAGGCTGAATTCAATTAGCTTACGTTTGATTGTGTTAGGTTTAATTTGGTGTAACTTGATTAGATTGGGTTTGGTTAGGCTGAATTCATTTAGGTTAGGTTTGATTGTGTTAGGTTTAATTAGGTTAAACTGGATTAGATCACGTTTTGTTGGGTTATGTTAGGCCAAATTGAATTAAGTTAGGTTTGATTGTGTTAGGTTTAATTAGGTGTAACTGGACTAGATTGGGTTTGGTTAGGCTGAATTCATTTAGGTTAGGTTTGATTGTGTTAGGTTTAATTAGGTTAAACTGGATTTGATCGGGTTTGGTTAGGTTATGTTAGGCTGAATTGAATTAGCTTACGTTTGATGGTGTTAGGTTTAATTAGGTGTAACTGGATTATATTGGTTTTGGTTAGGCTGAATTCATTTAGGTTAGGTTTGACTGTGTTAGGTTTAATTGGTTTAAACTGGATTAGATTAGGTTTGGTTAGGTTATGTTAGGCTAAAATGAATCAGCTTACGTTTAAATGTGTTAGGTTAAATTAGGTGCGACTGGATTAGATTGGGTTTGGTTATGCTGAATTTATTAAGGTTAGGTTTGATTGTGTTAGGTTTAATTAGGTTAAACTGGATTAGATCGCGTTTTGTTGGGTTATGTTAGGCCGAATTAAATTAAGTTAGGTTTGATAGTGTTAGGTTTAATTAGTCGTAGCTGGATTAGATTGGTTTTGGTTAGGCTAAATTCAATCAGGTTAGATTTGATTTTGTTAGATTTAATTTGGGTAAATTTGATTAGATCGGGTTTGGTTGGGTTATGTTAAGCCGAATTGAATTAAGTTAGGTTTGATTGTGTTGGGTTTAATTAGGTGTAACTGGATTAGATTAGGTTTGGTCAATCTAAATTTGATTAGGTTAGCTTTGATTGTGTTAGGTTTAATTAGGTTAAACTGGATTAGCATCGGGTTTGGTTGGGTTATGTTAGGCCGAATTGAATTAAGTTAGATTTGATTATGTTAGGTTTAATTAGGTGTAAGTGGATTTAATTAGGTTTGGTCAATCCGAATTTAATTAGGTTAGGTTTGATTGTGTTAGGTTTAATTACGTAAAACTGGATTAGATCGGGTTTGGTTAGGTTATGTTAGGCCGAATTGAATTAAGTTAGGATTTGATTATGTTAGGTTTAATTAGTTGTAACTGGATTAGATTGGGTTTGGTTAGGCTAAATTCAATTAGGTTAGAAATCTAACCTAAATTGATAGCAGTATTTCCAAATCATCTGTGAAGAAGTGCTTCAATGACGTATTTTTTAAAATACTTACATAAATGTTGATAAAAATTCCAAAAAAAACAATGTTTTTCTAATTTTTTCAAATAAATCAAAAATTATGAACTTTTCTTCAGATTTATTTTTCATATAATTGTGGAGTAATAAAATAAGAAAGTTTGCCTTAATTTTAAACATAGCAGCTCTTCAAATAAGCGAATAACCTATACACGAGTATTTCTACTTCGAAATGTACGACTTGCACAACCCACTTGCAGACAACTTCCAGCAGAATGGAAATGAATCTGAACTTACCTCTCTAGGTAAGTTCAGATTTATTTTCCACGGTTGTTTACGCGTGCATGTAATTATTGCGGCAAGCACTTGCCGCAAGTTTTACAACTTGCTCTTTTTTTTAATTTTTTTCTATTTTATGTAAAATAAACTAACCTGCCATGAGGTGACGTTATAAATAAATTTATATATCTGGTAGCCATATTTCAAAACTGTTTTAGAATATTGTCAACCAACAATAAAAATTTAAATATTTCCAAACTGGATCATAGAAATGTTAAATAAAATTAATAAACATAATATTTCCGACCAGTAAGAGTCCACTATGAAGAGTATATCTCAATATTGTCACATTAAGGCAAGGTAGGGTGCCTGTTTTCGTCTCACTGGAGCATTCAAGAGAAAATAAATATTCAATTAGGAAATTTCGATTTTCTTCTTAAAATTTACTTTTTTTTCAAATTTCGATGAAACCTGACTGTTTCTAGAAAATTTCTAATTTTTATCGATTTGTCCACTATGAAGTTTTCTCAAAATTTTGTTTTATTTTCCAGAAGACAATTAGAACCTGATTTTTTTGACATTTTGAACGGTTTGCTTTTTCACCAAATTTTGGTTATTATCTCAGTATCTGATATTTAATGTTTCTAGAAATTTTAGTTTTTTTTTCAATTTTGGTTATTTTTCTAAATTTCGGACTATACCCTGGAAATTCAAACTCCCCAATTTGTGTAGTTTTTAAGTGAAAATGCACATTACTCAGCTGGGAGGTTTTCTTTTCTTGCTCATGAATTTTTCGGAATGATTGTTGGCCCCCATCCCTTGAAGTAAATCCTGCCTACCACCATAGGCAATAGTGAGTAGAATCGAATGAAATCTTAGCTAGATATAAATAAAATACTTACCACATCAAATCTATCAGAAGCTAATACATTGTAAAGTGCTTGAACAACATATACACTTATAAAATTGTCATGTGAAATCCTCCTACCCTTAACTTCAAACACTTTTTTATGAGTGTACCAATTCCAAGAAAATTTCCGCTAACAATAAGATTCAATGACACTTGCACTTTATTGTTAAAGTGCATCAGTTCAACACCAATGTAAGTAGTAACTGTAATTTGAAAAAATTCATTCAATGAGGACACTTTAAATTTGAAATAAAATACAATAATATGATAACCAAATGTATTGTATCGTCACTTTATCACACACCTCTTTGGTACAAGTCAAACAATATTTAACATTTATAATATAAATAAACCATTAAATTAGAAAAAAAGTTCTGAAATATTTCCGAACTGGGTCATAGAAATGTTAAATAAAATTAATAAACATAATATTTCCGACCAATAAGAGTCCACCATGAAGAGGATATCTCAATATTGCCACATTAAGGCAAGGTAGGGTGCCTGTTTTCTTCTGACTGGAGCATTCAAGAGAAAATAAATATTCAATCAGGAAATTTCGATTTACTTCTTAAAATTTGCTTTTTTTCCAAATTTCGATGAAACCTGACTGTTTCTGGGAAATTTCGAACTTTTATCGATTTGTCCACTTCGAAGTTTTCTCAAAATTTTGTTTATTTTTCCAGAAGCCAATTAGAACCTGATTTTTTAGACATTTTGAACGGTTTCCTTTTTTACCAAATTTTGATTTTTATCTCAGTATCCGATATTTAATGTTTCTAGAAATTTTAGTGACTCGAGTGACTCCCTTACCTCAAAATCTAAATCTGTATGTATTGGCGTATAACAAGATTTAATGTAGACAGCCACTCCTCCTCCTCTATCTCCCCTTTCTTTGTGAAGAAAGGTGTACCCTGGAATACTTATTCCGTTGATTGAATCAACGCTTATTCTAACTATATCCACATCTTCAGACACCCGCGTCTCCGTTACCATCGTTATATCAAAATTATTATCTTCAAGAATATTTCTGAATTCACTAAATCCTGTGCATATTGAACGTATGTTTAAATGACCTATTTTCATATTAAGTACACAGTTCAGGTCAACCTGCAATTAAATCCGTCAGTTAAAAACTTCACGTTAATGAGTTAATAATGGTCGCATTTGTACGAATTGGACTCGACTCGCTCGGTATGTTTGCATGCACCCGAGATTTAGCTAGTATTATCTGGCATTTTTGAGTAAAAGATGTCAAAGTCAGAAAAAATTAGAACCTTTAACAGTCTCTAATTGACATATTTAATATGTGCAAGATAAAGTCTGCCGATTAGTCTGTGGCTCCGCCCTGTTCATTAACGCAAAGTTAATTCCGCTGATTTAATATGTGCCATATCCAATTCGTCGTGTAATCCGCTGGTGTATGGCCGGCTATTAATATTATTGTACCAGTTATTTGCATTAAATAATCGCCTAGCTGGAGCTAGATATTTAAATTTTTATAAAATAATTAATTTCATAGATCTACTGGACGATGTTGCATTTAAATATTAGGCAATACCTATAGGTTTACCATGATATTACTGTTGCTCATTTAGTCGTATTATAACCAATCGTCTTAATAATAATAATTTTCTACAGCGCGTCTAATTTTTACCCAAAGAATTCCCTCTTAAAATATGTCTTCTAAATTTTAAATCATTCTGTATATTTTTTTTATATATCATATTTAACTTTGTATACACTACTTCTATGTTACTTTGAATAATTGATCTTGTTTCATTAAAAATGACAATCCATTATATGACAACCACAAAAGATCTTTTTTGTAATTGTCTTCGTTACAAGCACATTAATTGCAGCACGTTAGGAAAAATATCCTTAAATACATTAATTTTTTAAAGTATCTTTTGTATTTTAGAAAACGGACATGAAAAATCGTCAGATAAGAGCGAGAAGAAGATTGAAATCTATAATAAGATTTGCATTTTTCAATAAATACTGGTTGGCAGATAATAAACAATAAATATAATTTTAATAATGGGCATAAAGTTTAATGTATTGAAGAATAAAAATAAAATTTTACCTTAGAAAAAATGGTTCAATTTTCAGTTATTCCTATCACTTAAACTGATCGCAATAATTGAATCAGGAGACTAAAATTTGTTGTTTATTATTTTTTAGCCCCGTTCAGATCAACACTACCATCATAATCAGAACAATAACAATGTATAACAATAAATATTATTTAGGTAGACAATAATTTTAGTAGCTTTGACCAATACAAATTATGAGACCTATTCGGTTTATTATTGTAACGAAATGTAAATTATAGAATTTGGTACGTAAGAAAATTTTCTAGAAAGATCTTATAAGGGAAAGCGGCCGCGATAATGAAGCAAACGGCAGATAAGCGTTCCAGAAATTTCGACAAACGATAAGCCTTATCTGCTGGATTTTTCTAGAACCCGGAAGCGAAAACTATATAAGGCGGTCGCCTTTCCCTCGAGTCAGTTAGAGTCAGTCAGTCAGTGTAGGTAATTAGCGAGTTAGTTAGTTATTTAGTGAGTTAATTATTCAGTTATAGTGTTCCGAGCTTAGTTTGGAAATAAAGTGTTTTACAATTCACGTGTTAATAATCATTTCGAACCGATAACGCACGTAACATTATTAACAAGCTAATATCAAGAGTTCGGATTTGGGTGGCTTAAACATCAACTTAGCGTACTTTTCTGAAAATTCTACGCATTAATTGTTTTATTTTCTATTTGCTATTCCACATCATATGCTTTAAAAGTGCCTAAAAATCTTCTATTGGGTGGGCTTGAATTAATTTAGGAGGTTTCTCGATTCGGGAATCGAACGGAATGTTGTTTTGACCAACAAGGAAAGGTCGCGAAGTGTCCGGCGCCGATTTTGCTAATTTTTGGATATGTTTTAAAGGACCAAAATCTAAGAGACACGTATTTTTTTTATCGGCTGATAAACGGTTTTAAGGGTAGTTTTGCCCCCTCAAAGTTGGGGCAAAAAATGCAGATTTTGCTGTCTCTCGAATACCACAAATGATATTCGAATCGTTTCTTTTTCCAAAATTTTGCTTTGACGAGAAATGCAAGAAAAAAGTTTTTTTCAAAATTTTCTCACCCCCCTCTTGGGGCAAACTAGCCCATGTTAAATTCGGTTGGGTATGCCAAACTGATGAGATCTAATAAGATCAAAACCGGTGTTTAGTTCTTAACCTCTAAATTTGATAAATATTCAAACCTATCGATCTCTGCGTCCGTGCATTAGAATTTAGAAAATTAAACAGCAGATACAAAATTCGAATAGAGCATAATAAAGAGAGTAGAAAGCACAGAAGTGGTAATACGTTTGAATTTTGTTGTTTTAATTTAATTACTTATTATTATTAGTAATAACCTGTTTTGTTTAACTTTTAGGCAATAAACTATAATATAAATTTTAATCATTCTTTGCAATTATAAACTATAAATTTTACTAACATTTTTCTAAGATAATGAAAAATAATGTCATATTCAGTATTTAAAAATCAAGCAGGGGATTTTTATAAACTCTTCCTCATAAACCCACAAATAAAAAACAAACCCTTCTTTAGTATCCTATCTTGGGACACACTGTATGTAAATATTTTTTCATGGGAATATGCCGATGATCTTAAAAAGTCGTTTTATTTTCTGTTTCAAATTTCTTAAAGTATTATGCTGACTATATAATTGTAAATTATAAACAGGTAATCATTTAAGTATTATTTTTTGTAATAATTAGAGTTTCAGTAGAAGTTAAGCTTGAATTTGGGACTAGAAAAGGCACAAAACTCTGTTTAAATAAGTAATGTAATTATTTTTTTAAAGATTTGGAAAGCTTAAAATTTGCTACAAAAAAGTTATTTGCCATGGTTTCGTAGACTTAGTCCTTACTGACAAGGAAAGGTCGCGAAGTGTCCGGCGCCGATTTTGCTAATTTTTGGATCTGTTTTAAAGAAGCAGAATCTAAGACATACGTATTTTTTTTTATCGGCTGATAAACGGTTTTAAGGGTAGTTTTACCCCCTGCAAAAAATGCAGATTTTGCCTCGAATACCACAAATGATATTCGAATCGTTTTTTTTCCAAAAGTTTTGCTTTAACGAGAAATAACGGAAATTTTTTTTTTATTTTCCCACCCCCCTAATGAGGGCAAACTACCCCATTTAGAAGTTTTTTAATCATAAAAATGGTAATTACGTCAGCAAAATTTTGAAAAAAATATATGTTGTTTTATACACCAAAACTAATTTCACCTGTTTTTGGATTTTGTCGCAAAAAATTTTTTTGGCGGTAAACACCACTAACACGAATACATATATGATAGGATGTATTTTTATGATTTTTGTTTTATTTTTAATAATAAAAAATAATAAAATAATGTTTTAAGATTTTTTCGGTGACCCCTTATCCCCACTCTCCACCCTTCCCTTTAAGAGGCTGAGCTACCTACTTAAAAAACCGGAAAATTCGAGATTATTATGATCTATCTACTATCTATATACACCGAAAGAAAAGGTTACACATTTTTTTTTAATTTTTATACATCAAAATTAATTTTACTTTTATTTGGGTTTTGGCGAAGGAAAATATTTTGGGGGTAAACACCTTTTAGGTCAAACACGTATATAATAGGATGTATTTCTATGATTTTTAATTCGTTTTTTATCTGAAACGAAGTATTTCAACGAGGAATTAGAAAATTAATTTTTTTGAACTTTTCCAGTCACCTCTCTTCCCCTCTCTCCACCTTATCTTACCAGAGGATGAGTCATCTACTTAAAAAATCGGAAAATTCGAAATCATTACGATCTCTTTTTATACACCGAAAAAAATTCCAAACTTTTGCACCTTCGTAAGGGGGTAAACTACCCCTTTCTGAGGTTTTTAAGTATTCAAAAAATTGTCATTATAACAGCAAAATTTTGATAAAAAAACTATATTTTAAATATCAAAACCTATTTTATCGAATTTTTTTGGGGTTTGTCGAAGAAAAATTTTTGGGGGTAAACACCGTTTAGAGCAAATGCGTATATAAAATATCTATATAAAAACTGCGGTCAGTTATCTGAACTTTATAAAAATTTAGAAGTTTTGTATATTAGATATACCTACACGAGAAATATGGAAATTGACCAAAACATTTAAGTGTATATTATTATGGCGGTAAAGATATTCGTTTCTTTTTTTCCTGGAACGAAATATTTTAACAAGAAGCAATAAAAATAATTTTTCCGAATTTTTCCAGCGTCCTATTTCTATCAGAAGGATGTCACCTGGGATGGGAAATGCAAAAATTTAAAACCTTTCTAAACTCTGTTTTGTGGTATCTAGAGAGACAGCAATGATCTCGAATTTTCAGTTTTTCCAGTAGATAGCTAACTGGCTCACTCCACTGGTATGCCAAGACGAAGGGTGGGCACGGTAGAACCAAATTTTAAAAATAATATTTTTCTACCTTCGTTAAAATACTTCGTTTCAAAAATAACGAACCGCAAATAATACAAATATATCTCCTATTACATATAAATATTTGCGTTAAAGGGTGTTTACCCCCAAAATATTTTCCTTCACCAAAACCCAAATACAAGTAAAATTAATTTTGATGTATAAAATAACATTTATTTTTCAAAATTGAGCTGTTCTAATGACTATTTCCTTGTTAATTAAAAATTAATTTCATAAGGGGGTAATTTACTCCTATCAGGAGGGGTGGGGGTAAAAAATTTGGTAAACTTTTCTTTCGGTGTATACAGATGGTAGATGGATCATAATAATCTCGAATTTTCCGGTTTTTTAAGTAGGTAGCTCAGCCTCCTATAAGGGAAGGGTGGAGGGTGGGAATGAGGGGTCACCGAAAAAATCCTAAAAAATTATTTTATTAGTTTCTCGTCGAAATAATTCGCTTCAGAAAAAAAAAATAAAACAAAAATCCTAAAAATACATTCTATCATATACGTATTCGTGTTAGTGGTGTTTACCCCCCAAAAAAATTTTTTTCGACAAAATCCAAAAACAGATAAAATTAGTTTTGATGTATAAAATAATATATATTTTTTTCAAAATTTTGCTGTCGTAATTACCATTTTTAACTAAAAAACTTCTAAATGGGGTAGTTTGCCCCCATGAAGGGGGTGGGAAAATTTTGAAAAATTATTTTTCTTTTATTTCTCGTCAAAACAAAACTTTTGGAAAAAGAAACGAGTCGAATATCATTTGTGGTATGTGAGTAACAGCAAAATCTGCATTTTTTGCCCCAACTTTAAGGGGGTAAAACTACCCTTAAAACCGTTTATCAGCCGATAAAAAAAAATAGGTGTCTCTTAGATTTTGGTCCTCTAAAACATATCCAAAAATTAGCAAAATCGGCGCCGGACACTTCGCGACCTTTCCTTGCAAGTATTATGTGTTTCATTGCAATAATGACAGGATGCCAAGCAGTCCTAAACATTAAATTTCTTCTGCGAAACCATAATCTCCTATTTGTCCCTCTGTTTGCGCCAGGTCCATCCAATTGACAATTTTTGGGCTCTTTTATCTCGCGAAGAATGTTAATTTTATAGCTGTCCTAAAACTAATGATTAAGATTCTCAGTAAAAGTTCCTCACTAAACAGCACAGGCCCGGCCTGTTCATTTGGTTTAAACTAATAATTTTGTAATTTACTAAGCAGTTAATTGCAGTAAATAGTATTAGTTCAAATAAAATTATTTATTATAAAAAAATATGGTTAAAACTGTGTGCCAAAACTTTTGAGACATACGTCATTTGATAAGTTTACTTTATCATTATTGAAATAAATAATTGTTCAGATTTTAAGTCATATTAATGAAAGCTCAGCTCTAATGAATTAATAAATCAGTGCCACAGCTCTATATGATTCAGTCTCTGGAAATTGCGCTATATAAATCAGTCAATATAATTTTGAAAGCACCAGAAATTTCCAGGTGTGTAGTTGGAATCAAAAAACTTCACTCAGGGAAAGTTATAGCACTGTTATAAAAAAAAGGAAACACATAAACTGTTTAGCACATGTTTATTTTTCTTTCACATCTATTAATATCAATTGTGTTTAGTACGTACGTTATACTTAATATATATAACGATCCCCATTTTTTTTATTAACCACGTCACTTATTTACTTATACTTATTGTCTTCAAAAAAACTAGTGAAACAAGAATTTTAAATCTTCTCTCATGCGGATACTGTACGGTACATTATGAATAGAATTTCCAGTGTTTCTTTTACATTTCGCCAATGCTTCTTGAAATAGATTCTTTTTGAATTTCTCCCACTTCAAATTTTTCAAATATTGTTGAAATATTTCCTCAGTTGACGGAATTAGGTTGTCTAAGAAGTGTTTTAATTCTTTCCATATATTATCAGTTGGAAGCAACCAATAACATGGGATTAAAAGGCACTTAGTAGGTTCGGTGGCCACGAAAAATCTGTTGGCAATATTTTCTCCGATGTTAAAAGTTGCCAGTTTATTCAACTGGCATATCTGGAATCAGAAGTAGTATTTGAATCTAAAACATGCAAATATTTTAAAACTACAATGCAGTATTTAATAGAAATAAATTTTAATGGCCGTAAAGCCTACTACGAGTTCAATATTGTCATTGGTTTAATGAACATTTAAACAATAATGATATATTAGACTTGACTTTTTTTCTGATGAAGCCTGGGTACATTTGTCTGGCTATGTGAATTGTCAAAACTATAGAATTTAGGGTGCATAAAATCCACGTAATTTTATTGAAATACCTTTACAACCCCAGAAGATTGGTGTATGGGTAGCACTTTCAAGAAGAAGGATAATAGGACCATTTTTTTTTTCGAGACACAGTAAATGGAGAACGATATCGGGCCATTTTACAACAAGTTCTGGAGATTATGCATAATGATGAACTGCAACTTGGATACTTCCAACAAGATGGAGGTACATCACATACTTCGGCACAAACGTTAAGATATTTGGGAGAATTTTATGATGATCGTTTAATCAGTAGAGACTTATGACCTGCACGAAGTCCTGATCTAACACCCTTAGATTTTTATCTGCTTGATCGCATTAAACACACAAGAGAATGCAATTGATCTAATATGGATCAAAGGACATTCTGGAAAAGAGGGAAACGAACGCGCTGACAAACTGGCGAGGAAGAGTTCGGAGGGACAATTCGTTGGACCAGAACCAACCCTTCCCCTGGCAAGATCAACCGTAAGATCCCTACTTAACGAAGAAATTTATCGTAAACACAAAGCCTTATGGGCATCAATAACAACATGCCGACAAACTCACGCATTCATTAGAATGCCGTGCAGGGAAAGGGCAAAACTATGCCTACAACTCTCAAGTAATAATCTCAGGAAACTTGTAGGGATATGGACAGGTCACTGTCGATTAAACAAACACCTCCACAGAATGGGAATTATAAACGACCCGAGCTGCAGAGGGTGTTTAGAAGAAGATGAGAGTGTCGAGCACGTGATGTGTTACTGCTCGGCACTAGCATCAATCAGATGATCCACGCTGGGGGACTTCTGGCCTAGTGTGGCCAGTTTAAGAGAGGCACATCCAAGGGACGTTCTTCAGTTTCTCAACAAGTTTGGGTGGCTGAATGAATGACCAAGGACACCTCAATCACGGGGATAGCACAATGGGCCCGGAAAGGGTGACCTAAGTGCTGGCCTAAACTTTAGGCAACCCACAACGAATCCAGAATCCAGAATTCCTATTCCTCTAACATCTTACACCTTCCCTTATTGGTTGTTAGTTTACCACTTTTACTTTTTGTGCTGTTGAGAGCTTGCCAGGATTAGAAAAATGATTATGTTTGAGCACTTTTTTTTAGTTGACAAAAAAATTATTGATGATGTCTCGCTTTTTGATACGGGAAACCTGACAGCCCTAAATACTTATCTTGAAAGTTCCGGGTCTCCATCCATTCAGTAACATCTCCCATGCTCCCAAAGTTATTGGGGGATGAACACCCGGAACTTCCAAAATAAGTTTCAAAATCTGACATAAAATATAATAACTATAGTCTTCTTGTTCAGTGCTCATTAGGGACAGATTTTTATTTCTTTTTTTTCCATTTATAACTCTCCAACAAGTCCTATACTGGGTGTTATTTGTAGTTGGGACGTTACCTTTCTATGAAATACCACTTATTATAAAAACAAACTGATTTTGTTAATGGGGCTAACCAGGGTTAAACTTTCTTCTAAAAATATTTTCAACTTCCACCCACTTCCGGTTATAGAGAAGTTAGACATCAACTTTCTTATTTTAAATAACAACCTCCATATTTTATATTTTAATTTAAATTCTACGTAAAAAAATAAGGTCAGTTTGTGTATAGATGTTTATTGCTATCTTCAATAGTTTTAAAGATATTTTATTTTTTAGAAAAAAATGCCAGAAAAGAGGGTTATTTTGACTCTTTATATCTTTTTTATTATTTGCAAAAAAAAAGTTAAATTTGGTTTAAGGTCATGCAAATATAGTATTATGAAGACTATAATAACGTAATCAGGTTTTACATTTATTATACAGGGTGACGGAAATATTATGATCTTCATTGTATTTGTTTTACTCAACAAAACTATGTTTTTTTAAATAGGAATTATATGTTTTTTAATCATTTTTGATTCCTCAAATAAGAAAGAGAAAAAAGTTATATGACTATTTTTTTAAAATTCTAGAGCGTTACAGAGATATAATTCTAAAATAAAAAAAATATATATATATCTTTTTTTTCCTCTAGTAGCAACTTGGCAGTATACAACAAAATTTTGAAAAAAAAACATAACTACAAGATCTACAAATTTTAGGCTAAATAACATTTAAAAGATAACCGTATAAGACGAACAAGTTTTTGGTTAACTGTTAGAATACTTACTGACAAATATTTATGGAGCCACGAATTTAAGTTTTCTACAAACGTCAATAAATAACCCCGAAATCGGGCCTTATTACGATAGATTCTCGACAAATAGTCAAAGAACAAAGAGGTGAATAATAGTGAGTGAGACTAGACAAGTAAAAGTTGAAAAAGTGCAGTAAAATAGTAAACCAAAGGCGTTAAAAGTGTATAAGTATAATAACGAATAAATCCAAACACGTAAAACAAATACAACGTCGCAAGAAGAAATTGATAAATAGTGATAAAAACACTGACTTGTGAAGTGAAACAGCGAGCCAGTTTAAAATTTGTTGCCTAAATATTGGAAAGAAATCTACCGTCGACAAATAATCATAAACAGGACTATACTAAAAACCAATAAGTATAGAAATAAAATGGATAGCGAGGATGAACATACTACTGGAGTAGGAAAAAGAAGGAAAAGTGCTGAAGACCTAGCAGACTTCTTCGGAAAGAGCAACAGAATTTTTAGAACACCAATGAAAAAGAATACAAGAGAAGAAGAAGATAAACTCGACGCTTTACTAAATATGATGCGCCAGTTGATAGCTGAACAAAAGGACATAAAAGAAAAATTATTAAAAATAGGTGATGAACAACAAAATTCATGAAAGAAATAGTGAAAGTTAAACACTAAATTAAAACAAGAAAACGACCACATAAAAGAGGAAAATAAAAGCATTGTTGAATAAATGAAAGAAGTAAAATGTTCCGTAGAAAGCCTAGAAAAAGAAAAAAGAAAAAAAATATAGTTATAAATGGGTTACCACTAGAAAACAAAGATATAGCAAGACAAATGGAAGAAAAAACAAGCATGCTAGAACAATATATAGGAATAAAAGTCAATGCCAAAAAAGTGATAAAACTTGGAAATACAACATGCCTAATTGATGTTTATTAATTTTATTTAACATTTCTTCGGCCCAGTTTGGAAATATTTAATTTTTATTGTTTGTTGATAATATTCTAAATAGTTTTTGAAATATGATTACGTAATATTTAAATTTATTTAAAACGTCACCTCATGACAGTTGACAAAATAACAGGTTAGTTTATTTTACATAGAATATGAAAAATAAAAAATAGAAAATCAAAATTAGATATTTCCTTTTTTTGATAAATTATGAAAATATAAAAATACATAAAAAGGGTTGTAGCACTGGACATCGATGTTTCGCTCTCATTTGAGCTCGTCAGCAGTGCAGAAGATGGAAAGGTAAAAATAAGGATGAAATTCTTAAAAATAAAACAATTTACTATGGTAAAAATTTAAATATTTGAAGTCCGATCCACAAGAAACAACTGCTCCGAGGGCTAATACCCCTTCCGGCATTGAACTACATTTGTGGGTCGAACTTACATACTCTTGGTAACTGCTGTTTCTAAACGCCGAAATCTCTTCAGCTTGGTAGTTAGAAGCACTCACCATTTGCGAAGTCCGAAAATAAATTACGTCTTAATTTTTTGGATTTTCTCTATTGAGATTTTCAAAGTTTAGGTAATAATAATATCAGCAAAGTAATATTTGACATAAATTAGTTTCAAAGCTGGCTTATGATTACTTTTATTTTAAGCCTACTTCGAAAATTTAATATCTTATTGTTAGTAATTTAAAACCAAGGCATGTCAAGCTTTAAAGGCAGATATCTTGGAAACGGTTGCTCGTATCAACTTTCACAAATTACACCTTTTTTACGTAAAAAAATATGGGAAAATAAAATAACCCATTTAAAATTAATATACGTGGGTGCATAAAAAAGTTATGATGATTTAGATTTATGCAGGATAGCGAAGGTAGCGGCCCCTATTAGCTATTGGTAATATGATAGCAAATTAGAGTTTGTCGACTTAAGAAACTCTCTTGTGCCAAATTTCGTGCCTATTTTACAATTCATTCCTCTCTGTTAATATCAACTTTTGGTATAAGGTAAATGTAGCTAAATCACATTATTTTTATTCAAAAAATCCACCATTGCTCTGTGTACCATTGCTTGTGATCCACCCTGTATATACATATAAAAATGATTAAACAGATATCTCATTTTTGAAGTAATGAATATCAACAACAAATTTTCAAGAAAATACGTCCTTTAACTGTTATGCTGTTAGATTAGAACTCGGGATTTGTAACTGTTAAATTTTATAATAAAAATCGACATGGAAAATATCATTTAATGATTTTTTTAATCATAAATATATCCTTATTTCATTATTTGGCTAGAGTATACAGAAACATGTTGAAATGAGATACTGAGCCACATTTGGAAAATATACAAATGTACATTTGATTAATACTATGGAGCTTATAACGGTAAAATAGACAATGACTTTCTTGCCCACTCATTTGAGACCCAGTTTATTGCAAACGATGGTCCGCATGCGTGGTCACCACGCCCTTTTTATGTAAAGAATTCAAACATGATAAAAAAACTTATAACTCCTATTTAAAAAAGAGTTTTTTTGAATAAAACAAAAATAATAAAGATCATAAAATTTTCGTAAGCCTGTATAATAAATGTAAAACCTGTTTACGCCATTATAGTCTCCATAATATTCCATGACTATAACCTAAAGATCATTCCTTTTCTGCAAATAATAATAATAATAAAAGATACAAAGAGTCAAAATAGCCCTCTTTTCTGTCATTTTTTTTTTTCGAAAAAGTAAAATATCTTTAAAACTATCAAAGATAGTAATAAATATGTATACATAAACTCACCTTATTTTTATATGTAAAATCCAAATCCAAATAAAATATAAAATATGGGAGTTGCTACTTAAAATAAGAAAGTTGATGTCTACTTTCGGTATAACCGGAAGTGGGAGGAAGTTAAAAATATTTTTAAAAGATAATTTAGATTCGATTAGCCCCATCGACAAAATCAGTTTGTCTTTATAATAAGTGGTACTCCATATAAAGGTAACCTCCCAACTAAAAAAAAACACCCGGTATATGAACCAAGTATAAAATTGAATAAAGCAACTGTTATCATTAATATCTTGGAAATAGAAGAATACGACGATAAGAGTTTAGAAATATATTCTTTAAAGCAATAAGCCCATTTCACCAGTTAATTAGAAAGTAAATAAGATCATTAGAGAAAGGTGTATTTATTACCTGTCTCTAGAAGATTTCTTTTCACGATTAACCCTTGTTTCTAATTTTGTAAAGTTGATATTGCATAGAATGCCAGGTGCATTAAAACAGAGTTCAAATTTTGAATTTAATATTTTATCACAGAAACTTGAGGAACGAGTGAAAATTTTGATAGGAACTTTGAATTCACAGAATAAATGTCGACAAATTCGAAATTTCAAAAAAAAATTGATCAAACTCTGTAACTAAATACCGGTTGAAATACAAATCTTGTCCCCTGAAACCAAAAAAGATTAAAAATCACAACAATAGTTGCTCTAAGGCATTTCGATAGCAAAGCTATCATCTTCAGAGATATACAGTTTATTAAACTCATATTGCGGACAATTCCGATGAACGGACATCTCAATTAAATGGACAGTTTTTCATAGTCCGGAATTGTATAATGGAAACTTCTATATAAGTTAACCTCTGTTAATCGCACTCTCTGTAGGATGGAGAGGAAACATAATTTTATACAAAACGTGCTAAGGCTCTCCTTTAACCGGACACCACAAAATTGCGCGCAACATTGACGGGAGATACATATCGAAAAGAAAAAGTACATTCACCGAGGAATATCTTCAATGTAGACAAGTTCTCCATGGAAGCTTCACTTAAAGAATGGAAAAGTACATATTTTTTATTTTAAAAGGAAGGAGCAGGAAGCAGAAAAATTTTCCAATTTTGTAGCTAAATTGACTACTTTTTGCTTCGAACTTTTGAGTACTAAGCAGCCAAGTTTCCAGTTTTTTTTAAATTCGAATTTTAACTCAAAAGAAAAAATATTATTTTTAAAAAAGTGTAAATTTCTAATCAAAATGAAAACTACGAAAAGAACTAATGGTATTTTAAAAATTAACAAAATTTCCAGTTTCATCGTAAAATTTTTATTTTTTATAAAAATTTTGAGATCGAATATTCAAGGACGTTATAAAAATACCGAATTTAAACAAATTTTAAGCTCAAAAAATATTGCCATTTCTAAGGTTTTCTTAACTTTTGATGTCAAAACTCGAATTTCTTTTTTATAAATTTTCAGTTGTACTCCAAAGCTTAATTTTTTGTTTAATTGAAGTTTAAGCTTGAAATTGTTAAGCTCAAAATTTCAAAACTTTTTTTATTAACTTTGAGATTAAAATCAAAATTTAAAGTAAAAATATCAAATTTTGAGAAAATAAATCCTAGTTTCGAATGAAAAAGTCATAATTTTGACAAAAGCTTTATTTATTTCAAAAATTCACAAATTTCATTTTTGTCCTCAATATCCTCGACTACTCGCGTCAATTTAGAAATTTATACATTGAATTAAAATCAAAATTTCCCAAGTTTTTTAGTTTTCATCAATTTAATCTATGCGTTTTATATTTAATTTTCCTTTTTTTTTAAATTAAAAACTTCGGCTTTTAAGTCGAAATCTAGAGGTTATTTTTGGACATTTGGAAGTTTCTTCTTAAAATTTTAATTTCAAAGTTAATTTCAGTAAACTTTTCTGTAGAAAATCCGAAAATTATTTTACGTTAACACCTATGTACGTGTCAACTTTAACCTCGAAATGTTCACTTCAACGTCCAAATATTTAAAATACTTTTTTTTTAATTTCCAATAATCGTCCTTCAGCATTTTTCCTGGATTTAGATTTTAATTCACAAGTTTTCGACCTTAAAGTTAAATTAATTTGAGAAAACAATTAAAAATTTGAAATACAGACAAGTACGGACAAGTTCTGTATTTCAATTTTTGAAGAAATTCAAGGACCAGTCCGTTCCACCAAAATTAAAAAATAAAAGTTTAAACTTTAGAAAACTCAAGAAATTCTGTAATTTTAAATGTTTTCTTAAGAATTTTGATTTGAAATTTCGGAGTTTAGAGAAAAAGATTAAAATTCCAAATTAAATCTGTCAGCTTTTTCCGCGATTTTTACCTTTTTCTACACATTTTTTTTTTAGAAATTGCACCATTTTTACTCTTTTCTCAAAATTTTAATCTGAAAGTGTGTACCTTATTTCTTAAAGTTGAAAATTAAAAATGTTGAATATTACTTTAAAATTTCTTCTTTTTGTCAAAATTTCGACCTTTCTTCGAACTGTAAAGTTTGTACTTTAGAAAATTTAGGCTGTAAATTCGATTTTCTTAACTAACACATTTCAGGTTAATGTCGAAATTTCGAATTGGGTCCCAAAATAACGACTTTTTCATTATTTCATTTTTAAAGCAAAAAAATATAGAAATTCTCATTTTAAATTTTAAACTAAGAAAACCTGAAATTTTTGAAAAATTTGTAAATATATCTCGAACGTTTTTTCGAAATTTTGATCTTTTCTTAAAATTTTTTTAAGGTTGAATATTTGAATATAGGAAATTTCTGTTTTAATCTCGAAATGTTAACTTTAGTTAGTTTGAACTTCAAAATCTGAACCAACTTCCTTCCAAAGTTTTTTCTATAACTTTCAATTAGACTTGAATCCCAAATTTTTGATTAGTGGCAACCTTAAGAAAATGAATACAAATTCCAAGTTTAAACTTGAAATTATGAGAAAAAATGTCAACATTTGTAAAGAAAATGTCATAAAGCCAAATAATTTTGAATCTTCTCTAGAAATTTATATCTCAAAAGTCGAAATTTTAAGGAACAAAAATTGAAATTTTGAATTTTCACTTATTTCAAGCCTTTTCCGAATTTTCTCTTTTTCTGTAACTACTAAATAAAGAAATTAATTTCTAAATTTTAAACTGGAAATGTTCATCTTTTTCTCAATATTTTGAATTTAATATTGACTACAAATTAACTTCAATATTTTACGTTGTTTCTTGAAAGATTCGAGTTTAAATCACGAAATTTGAACTTTCAAGTTAAAAAAAACTAATTATAAGTTCGAAAACATTTCTGATGTCTGATGTCTAAAGAAAATAATAAATAATCAAACAAATTGTAGTTACCATATTTCATGAAGAGACACCTCCGGTATGCGGACATATTTTGATAGTCCCGAAGGTGTCCGCTTAAGAGAGAGTTCACTGTAAATCGCGAAATTTGAACTTTGCAGTTAAAAAAAGGAATTATCAGTTCGAAAACATTTCTGATGTCTGATATCTAAGAAAGGAAAATAATACATAATCAAACAAATTGTAGTTACCATATTTCATGAACAGACACCTCCGGTATGCGGACATATTTTGATAGTCCCGAAGGTGTCCGTTTAAGAGAGAGTTCACTGTATAAGTATTAATTCTGGACCAGAGATGGGCAACACGATTTTAATGCTGAATAAATTGAGAATTCCTTTTTCTTAGTATAACCGAAGAATTTATTTAATTCTTTAATTTTGTTTTGTTGCCCACACACGAAAAGATTCCTGCTTTCGAAGGAAGAAGCAGCCCCATCGTACATGTCTGTATTACAATCTTCAAATGATCTAACTCATGAAATGTTCACACTCGCATGCGACATTCTGCATTCGCTCAGATGAGTGCTTCCTTACTGGCTTCTGTAACCACTCAATTTATGGAGAGCTTGCTTGAGGTTCTGAAATGACAGCTCGCTGAAACTGTCATTACAAAACGTACTTACTTAAAAAGCTTGCCTTGTATAACTAGTATGCCTAAGATAAGGGTAGATTAGGGCGCAGAGCAGAGCAGCGCATCGAAGCGCAAAAATCCGCCAGGTTATGGGTAATCACACGGCGGTTCCGAAATTGTGATTCTTTATAACAAGCTGTGTTAATAAATTGTGACCGAGCCTCTGTCGAAAGATCACCCTCATGGCGTACTTTCTGTATTACAATCTCTAAATGATCTACTCGGTCACACTTCTATGGCGACACGTTTGACATTCGCTCAGATGAGTGCTTCCTACGGCCGGTTAACCACTCTAATTTATCGGAGAGCTTGTTGAGTGTTTCTGCACCAATGAAGCTACCAAAACTGTCATTACAACAACGTATTACTTTAGTTTTGTATACTTTGCCTAGATAACTAGTTGGCCAATGCTAGAGCAGCGTCGTGGCAATCCGCCAGGATCCATTACACAGGTTCTTATGGGGTAATGCACACTACTGGCGCATCGAGTCGGCGCGGTTTAAGTGATTCTCATAAGAAGCTGTGTAATAAATAATTCGGACCGATGCGCTGCGCTCCTCCACCCTAATCTGCGCTTACCTTTATTCTTACTTACTCTTATGAAATGATCCTCGTACATTTCTTTGACGACGAAACGTTTTGAAAATTTAGATATCTTTCTCGGGGTAAATGTTTTTACAGATGCTTTGGATTTTACGGCCCTAAAAACTTAAAAATGAAGACATTCGCTGCTATTAGCTTTGTATTTTTTATATTTTTCGTCTCTACTTAAACCAGGGGTGGCCAATCCCGCCTAGAAAATTTGTGTGGCTCGCGAGATTCATCAAGTCTTACAAATTTCTAAAGTTACTATCTATTTTTTGTATTATTCCGACTAAACATTACATGTCAACCAAAAAAAAGGTCTCTAGTTTATACTTTTTTTAAATATTTCCGTCCAAAATTTATTATTAACCTAAAAAAAAGAAAAAATCTCATGCTTTCCGCGGAGTTATGATGCATTTCCACAATTGGCCACTCCTGATACTTACACTCTCAGAAACATAGTTACCTACATCAACTGGCTATCGGTCATAAGTTTACTTCTTTCAAAAGAAGCTAAACTCAGTCCTGACGAGATAGATGAAAGATCAAAACCTTCGAATTGGGATATCTTTCTTTTTAAACCAAATCCAACATTTATTCGTTTTGTGTGTCTTGGTAAAGCCACTCTACGAATTGTGCTCGGTCGAGGTATATTAAGAAGTTCATGTAATTTATCTTGACTTTCGCTTCTAGTCCAACATTCGTCGTGTTCTTGTATTTCGTGTTTTTTCTTTCCATTTATTTCCGTCACTTTTAGTTTGAGATGTTCAAATACTTCACATTTGCCATTTAAAATAAAATAAGCGAATCTATTTTGTGTTTTTTTGCTGCCCATAATCACTTCATCGGTTTGATAATCGACTATTTTTGATAAGATACAACAGTCTTTAATTCTGATATCGTCCCAATCATTAAAATATTGAAAATATCTCAGTGCTAACTTTATCTCCTCCCAATCAGCCATTACGGTATCTTTTAGAACCTTATTAAAATCATCACGGTTTAAAACCAGAAGTTCACAATCGGCTATAAAAAATGAAAATAATGTTGTAGTGCAGGAAACATAGATGCAAAATCACCCCTGTTGAAAAAAAGTAAATACTTAAATTTTTATAATATTAATAATTAATATTTTTACTTCGCAAATTGAAATACAAAAATTGTCCCCTGAAACCAAAAAAGATTAAAAAACACAACAAAGGTTGCTCTAACGCGTTTCGACAGCCAAGCTATCATCTTCAGAGGAGATACTTAAATGATAGCTGGGCTGTCGAAACGCGTTAGAGCAACCTTTGTTGTATTTTTTAATCTTTCTTGGTTTGCAAGGGATAATTTTTGTATTGCAATTTTTGAAGATAACCAAGTACTAGTCCGTTCCACCAAAAAAAAAAAAATTCACTTCGCCTTAATAAATATATAAGTATAGAAATCATGTGCGGAACGGGCGCCATATTGATTTAAAGATGAAAAATTTTGTTTTTTGCCAATAATTTTCACAATTTTGGTCCAACAAATAAAGTTTCTTATAAAAATTGGACAGCTTAAAATTTTCTACAAAACAGTTATTTGACATTTTTTGTAGACTTAGTCGTTGTTAAGAAATATCCCACGAATAACGTGGTTTCGGGTAATTCGGATTCATTTCTGCACAATCTAAAACGTACAAAATTTGGCCCGTATTTTTTTAACCATATCCCCAGAAGGCCTAATCTACTTTAACTCTTCCGTTGAATTTGACGATGTTTTGGCGGGAGGGCTATTTTTGTTGGTCTCAATAATGTTACGTTTCTGAGTTAATTCATATTCACCTTCATCGTCTTTATCAAAATAATACGTTGACTTGACAGGATTTACATAAATAAATGTTTAAAACGAAGTTACATACTATACATTTTCACCTATTTTAGGAGCCACAAAAAAGCAAAAAAGTAGCTAATTAGGAGATTTTTGTTTGTTTTTGTTTGTACCTTAGGGAGTTATTAACCATGGAAATAATACTATATTAGATATATTGGTCACCATACGAAACCTCTTGAAATCTCTATACATACCATAGTGGTACTTGAAACCTTTATCGATACTCTCATAAAGATTTTTTTGCTGACGACGTAAAGGTAAATTTTATTAGAAGAGGAATGCAAGAACGAGACCAATTAAAAGAATCCTCCCACCAATAAATTGTGAATTTAATCAAAGGCAGAATAGTACATTAACCATTCTGGTAAATTGATCAAAAAAACCACATGTCTTACCTTTTGGATAATGTTGAAATCAGTGCAACTATCCAAAAACATGTTACGCATGTGACATTTTCTCAGTAAGGACTAAGTCTAAGAAACCATGGCAAATAACTTTTTGGTAGCAAATTTTAAGCTTTCCAAATCTTAAAAAAAATAATTACATTACTTATTTGAACGGAGTTTTGCGCCTTTTCTAGTCCCAAATTCAAGCTTAACTTCTACTGAAACTCTAATTATTACAAAAAATAATATTATTAAATGATTACCTATTTATAATTTACAATAATATAGTCAGCATAATACTTTAAAAAATTTGAAACAGAAAATAAAACGACTTTTTAAGATCATCGGCATATTACCATGAAAAAATATTTACATACAGTGTGTCCCAAGATAGGATACTAAAGAAGGGTTTGTTTTTTATTTGTGGGTTTATGAGGAAGGGTTAATAAAAATCCCCTGTTTGATTTTTAAATACTGAATATGACATTATTTTTCGTTATCTTAGAAAAATGTTAGTAAAATTTATAGTCTATAATTGCAAAGAATGATTAAAATTTATATTATGGTTTATTATCTAAAAGTTAAACAAAACAAGTTATTACTAATAATAATAAGTAATTAAATTAAAACAACATAATTCAAACGTATTACCACTTCTGTGCTTTCTACTCTCTTTATAATGCTCTATTCGAATTTTGTATCTGCTGTTTAATTTTCTCAATTCTAATGCACAGACACACAAATCGATAGGTTTGAATATTTATCAAATTTAGAGGTTAAGAACTAAACACCGGTTTCGATCTTGTTAGGTCTCATCAGTTTGACATACCCAACCGAAGCTAACAAATGCTCCACTCAAAGGTAGTATTTGCTAAAAAATTACAAACTTTCCCAAATGTAATTTCCAGATATAGAGCCGCCTAGTGATCTGTAAAAGAAACTGTGGAGTAGATCCAACAAGTGTTATGCAAAGAAAATAGACCTAGAGTGCATAAGTTTAGAGGGCTGCATTATTGCAGTAACATTTCAAATATAAGCATTCTTAAAATCAAAAGCCCAAAGGTTACCCCCTAAAGCAAGGATGACGAGTCTTTTTCAGACGTGGGTCAAATTTTGTTCATATTTATTTTAGCACTAGCTCGTGGGTTACAACGTCCATTTGCATCAGAGTTAAATTTAAAAATGTTTATTAAAGTTTTTTAAAACTAAACATCTTTAAAATTCAATTGGTTTAATTGGTAACAATGGGCATGGTTTAACGATTTAAAAATTTATATCCACACAAATGAAAAAAATCTAAATAAACTCGTGTAAACAGACAAATGGTTCCCTAACAATCGTGGGTCAGTGTCTGACCCACGGGTCATAGGTTGGCCATTACTGCCCTAAAGGGTTAAAAGGTGTGATGCGTAAATTTGAAGTACAACCAAATAACAGAAATAATTTATTAATATCTTACTTTATTTATTGAAGTGATACGGTTGGGTGAACGGATTCTATTTACTTTCAAACAGACAATTTGTATCAAAGGGAGCATTTTAAGTATACCTTTTTTAAAACGATTGAATGCTGTTTAAAAATGACTAAACTTTTCTTAAAAACCTTTAATTTGAAAAAGTAATTTAAGTAAAATAAGGTCATAGTGTAAGAGGAGTCTAGAATATCGCCATTATTATCGCGAAAAATAGGCAGCTATTCGTGTCAAAGAAATATTTACTACCATAAAATTTCAGTACATATTCCCAAAAATAAATAAAGCAACCGACTTGATCCTATGGTAAATTAATCTTGTTCGACAAATAATCAATTAAATTTTCTGTAATTAAACAGTTGAACATGCCGAAAGTTGAAAATATCTACAACCACAACCATAGAATAGTTTCAGCCTTTCTTTGTAAACACTTTCAAATTTATGCCTCTAGTCAGTCATATAAGTATCCAAGATGTTAAACCCTAATTGGGTTACTTGTAACTAGAGGATTTGATCCCGGGATCCAGGGATCTTAGCCACTATTCAGTACCGAAATTTTCTGGATTAAATTTTTCTGATCTCGGGATTTTCGGGATTGACATCACACAGTACATAGCTGTACATAGTTTTATTCCAAGCAAGTACCATAAATTAATCCACCGAGGTTGTGATGCATGCTTGAAATAAAACTTTTTTTTTTATTTTGAACTAAAAAGTTTGATGACGGAAGTGTTGTTATTTCTCAGATCATATTTTGCTAATTCAAATTACAGTGTTCCTATTAACTTAGTTTTCTTTATATTTAATAGAAATGTGAATAATTTTTGCTTTTTGTTAGCTACAGTGAGGAGTTGCATGAAAGTCATCACTTTATGTCAAAGGGAATTTTTTTAATTTTCAAAGTTTATTTCCATAGTTAGCCACATAAAGGTTTTTTTCAATTCATGTTAGTTTAAAGAGATGTTGAAAAAGAATAATTATTACATAAACAGTGAAAGATTTTAAAAGTCTGGTTGGTTTGATTAGTTAGAAGAGTGAGGAAAATGCATTGATTTTTGTCTAAATTTTGATTACGTTGATTGCTGTCTAAATTTTGATTTGCTAATTAAAAAGCTGACTTCTATAAAATTTTCTTCTCTTTTATTCGTAACTGTCAATACCGAAATAATCCCGGATCCCGGGATTGACCAAACATAATCCCGAAATCCCGGGATTAGAAATAAGGACCGCGATCGAATTCTCTACTTGCAACTGACTTAACTGTTTATTACGCAAATATTTTTGCTACATGATAATTGAACCATTTTTCTCTGCTGAGATGACAAGTCTTATATACAGATTGGGCCATGAGTAATGGTACACAAAGCAAGAGGGATTTTTTGTATAAACATAATGCGATTTAGCTACAGGATGTCAAAGTTGGAAAACAAATTTCGATGTTTTCATATAACTATTGACTTAATTGTAATATAGGCACAAAATTTGGCCCAAGGGGGTTTCTCAAGTCGACAAGCTCCAATTTGGTAACATATTGCCAATAGCTATTAGGGGGCGCCTCCTGTGCTATCCTGCATGATTCTAAATTATCATAACTTTTTTGTGCATCCACGTATACTTATTTTAAATAGGTTATTTTGTTTCCCCATATTTTTTACGTAAAAAAGGATATACCTTCTGAAAGTTGATACGAGCAATCGTTTCCAAAATATTTGCCCTTAAAGTTTGAAGTGCCTTCGTTTCAAATTACTTAAATATTATATTTTCGAAAAAAAAATAATATTAGTAACACAGCTTTCAAAGTTACATGTCAAATATTACTTTGCTAAAATAATAATAATTCAATTCAAAGATCACGTAAATGAAACAAAGCTTGTATCACTGGTTGCATCCCAACATCCATTGATACTTTCACCTAGTTCGATAAATGACCAATTAAATGTTGTGTAATTAAACAAAAGTTAAATGTGCCGAAGGTTGCATCGCAACCCGTGATACAAGCTTTATCTCATTTACGTGATCTTTGCGATTGAAATCTTATTTCATTAAATTTTAATTGCATCGTAATTAACTTGTACATATTCGTGTATATGAGGCTTGTTAAGTTAACCTAATTTACCTTATTATTTTTAACTAAATAATTTAGCCAGAAGTATTTCTTATGATATGCTGAAAGGCCAGTATAAGTATCAATTGAACGTCAATATTAACAATAACAAACACGATATCTACAACAATGTATATGTTACGGTTAAAATGGATATTTGTTTTCAAAATAACTAACGAAGCTGCTCTTTTGAAGGAATCAGCCATTTCCAGCAAATTAGCAGATAATCAGTTGATAGTTTAGAAACTAGCTAGTCAATATGCAAACTATCTACTTATTATGGTTAAAATGCGGATTTTGAGTAAGTTTAATATAATAGCGGCTAGTTTTGATACTAAATGAAATTTACAAAATTTATTTTAGTCTCTGTTAATATGAGTACTTTGATATTTTAAATAGGCGAATTCACGAGCTAATTTCATTTCATTATAAATGTAAGACAAATCCTCATTCTAAATATTGTAATTTATCATAAAAACAACAAATAAGTAATTATATTCTTTGCTTTGGAGGCATTTACTGTTTGTTGTATTTTATTGTCGAATAGAATTATCGAGTTTCCAAATTAAAGCAAGAGGTACACTAATAAATAACTCTTATCCACTAAAAAATGCCGTACGATTATCGTCTTCCAAGAAATCGGAAACTTTTAAAAATTGTAAATTTAGTTCCGACAGCTATGAGGCTTGAACTGTCAAAAACCAGAAATATTTGCAAGTTAGATAGAACACAGGACAAATAATGAAAAAATCGGAAATATTCTACCCAAATTAGGACAGCTGATCGCCCTATCCTAGAGTTGACGCATTTACATTTCTTGTTATACACCTTTTGCTACATTGGCATTTAACGTAATCTTGATTACTTCTCGATACTGAAGTACATATATTCAAATGTTGCTGGAAGTTTACTTTCCATATCTTTCAGAGTTTCAATTGACAGCAATTTTTGAATATAAACGAAATAATTCTTAACTAACTTACATATAACCTCACTCCTGCTATTTGAGATTCTAGTTTTCCAGTTATTGCTTATCCGTTCAGTTAGTTTATGAACTATTTTGGACAACTAAAACGATTGCAGTAACCGTATTAGCTAATAGTACGAACTGTTAGTATACAAAGTTAACAAAACATTTGGTTAATGTGAAAACAATCACATAAAATGTATAAATAAACCAAAGCAAATAATTAGTTTGCATACTAACCAGGTAGTTTCTAAACTCCCAATTTAGCAACAGCTATTTTGTTGAAAATATCTGATTTCTTTAAATAGCAGCTAATTTAATATGTTTGAAAACTAACTGGTTAGTTTTAAAACTAACCAAGTAATTCATTTTAACCGTAACATATACAAGTATACATACATATCTCCGTGGATATTTCTGTGACTATTTCACTGTGCAGTAAATATCCACTAACATAATGTAATGTTAAAGTGGTTGCTACAAATACATGGTTTGATCAATAAAAACTTACTTTTGGTCTCAACGGTAAACACTGCAGGAATATTGTGTAATAATGAATATTGTCCAAACATATCTCCTCTAGACATAAGACCAAGATCATTTGTTATATAAGCGTTCAAGATTTTGTCGAATACAGTTTGAGTTACATGCACTTCTCCAAACAAAATATAATACGAAGCATAGGACACTATCTCCTTGACGAATGATCATTCTGTTTGGATTATAATATACATAGGAAGACACTCCAGCCAAGCCCATTTTCACGTGCTGAAATTTTATTTAACACATTAGTCTAATCCAAAACTGTGTATGCTCATACCCTTGGATATTTTCGAAAACATTTTAGTCCTCCGACATAGCCATATAGAAGGTCCATATCATTTTTCTTACGATTCCTGACAGCCTTCAATAATAAAGTTCTTTTCTAAAAACATAACAATGGATTTTTCTGCAGATAATATATCTAAAAAAAATACTTGAGGATTAACAGATGATTTTTCTTTATTTTTACATAAAATCACGCTGATTTCGTTTGCAACGTTTTCGTTCAATTCTTCACATTTGTCAATTTCTAACCAGAATTTGTTTGCATAACAATAACGTATAAGCGCTTTAATTTTTCTTCTCGCCTTTGTAGCAAGTTTGAGAGTCAACTGCAATTTTTCTTCGGATGTCTGATATAAAAACTGTTAAATATAATTCAAAGCTTTTCATTTACATTTACCAGTCCCCGAAATTTGGCTAGATGCGCCATGATTAAACCCTAATTTAGGCCCCCCAACCGATCCAAAATTAGACCCGTGACAGCAGTCATAGGAACCCATCAAACTGACATTATTAGATCATGAATTGTTTCCTACCATAAAAGGTAACAATAAAATTAACAATTAGCTCTACTGGTCGTAAAGTTTATTTGAAGTATCAATCAAGACTTTAATTTCAAGAGAAATTGGATATTTTCCATAGAAGTAAATGAACTTGTATTGTGAATTTAGTTATTTTAATGTTTTTTTTTTGGTGAAACGATCTGATCGTTGATTATCTTCAAAAATTGCTATACAAATCTTATCCCATGAAATCAAGGAAGATTAAAAAACACAACAAAGGTTGCTCTAACGCGTTTCGACAGCCAAGCTATCATCTTCAGTATCTCTCTGAAGATGATAGATTGGATGTCGAAACGCATTAGAGCAACTTATGTTATGTTTTTTTAACTTTCTTGGTTTCAGGGGAAAGATTTGTATTTCACCATATACCTATGTTTCGAAATTATAGAAGATTTTAGCAAAATTGCACTTTTTTTCGAATTACTGCATCAGTTCGGTAATCCGACATCTCGCTAATCCGAAACTCGCTTATATGAACGTCGCTAATCTGAATCTCGCAATCCGAACCTCGCTAATCCGCCACCTCGTTAATTCGAAAAGTCAATACATTGAAAATATATTTTTTAGCAATATTTTTAAATTAGTTGTGCAAATATAAAATTTAGGTAGTGCAACAGGTTTTTTAATATGGAGTAACCCAAAATACACAATATCAAAGACTAGATCCTATACGAATATAAAAGATATAAAAACTAAAAATAATAATTTTAATTTGCAAATTATGAAATTTTTATTTTTGATATAACAATTTAAAAATTAAAAAAAAACCTGTTATAACATAGTTTTAAGTTTTCACTTCTGTCGGCAGTGCCCATAACTGCCCATTTTTTAAAAATATGTTTTTCTTTCATTTTGTAGTCAGATTCGCCATTGTTTTCCTCGCACTATCCAGGCTTAAGACTGGATCAGAATAATAGTCTTACCAATGTTAGGTATGTTTCAAAATATGGTAACCAAAATAATAAATTTAAAAACCAAGGGGTCAACAATGGTAACAATGTAAAAGCCAACTAGTCAAGAACATTAAGGAAAACTTTTAAATGGAGCAAATAAAAATATTGCCTAATTAAAGAGATTCTGGTTTTACAATAAATGCTTAATTGTGAATTGAAAAGTTATCCTATTCACATCTACCGTAAATTTTCAGGAAAAAAATATGTCCCTACTTTTCCAAGCAGCAAACACTTATTCTTATTAGATTAGTCAGAAAAAAAAGACATAGTTTGGTCGTTAGTGTCTCCTGTTTTAAAAATTCTTGATCGCCCAGTATACTAGTTAGCTTAGTGATTTCATGTTATTAAATCACATGATACCAGTAACATGTAGCGTCTTACAATAATGGCTCTATGATTTTTGTATGACTTTTTTATACATAATTTGACTTTTCTTGTGACGTTATTTTGTACGTATTTAACATACTATTTTTTTCCTATTCTTTATATTCTTCATTTCGTTATTTTTGGTTAATAATCATGGCAGCAACAAAGGTAGTACATATATTAATAGAGCACTAAGCCCAGTAATCCAGCACTTGCTCCTTAAACCCTTGTTTACAGTCAGATGAAGAAAAAGCACATCGTGCCATAAAGGGAAGACGTCATCTGAAAGCAGTTATCAGATTTGTCTCTGTTAATGGTTTCTGGCTAGAAGATTTGGAGGGAACACTTGGTGATAATGTGTACAAGAATGTAAAACTTATAACTAAAACAAAGAAAAGTGTGCTCAACATAGCACACAAAGCTATTATGAATAAAAAACCGGAATATAGGACTGATGCCGAAAAAGCAGTTTTAGGAAAAGTTATTGCTGCACTTAAATGCTTCAAAAGATATCCAACGCACGTAAAAAACGAATTAGCTGCGGTCACTTACTATGTCTATTACAAAGCAGAGAAAGTAATAGTAAGGCAGAATGATTCAGCCTTTGCCTTGTATTTTATAGTTTCGGGGGAAGTTTCGGTTCGACAACTAGTTAAAGATCCACTGTTGAATGAAATAGTAGACAGTGATCTCGGAGATTTGCAACCAGGAGATATGTTTGGGGAAGTATCTCTTTTACATGGAACTCCCAGGTTGGCTACAATTACAACTAAAAGTAAGTATAAAGTATAGAATACAATAAGAAGCACTAAGCCGTTTAGCACCTGTCTAGACCGTGCAACAATTGTTAGAAACCGTATAATTTGAAAATTTAATATATATATATATATATATATATATATATATATATATATATAAATATAATAAATAAATAAAATTCTAAGTTAGCAACCAATCTTACATTTGAAAATAATATGCAATGTTCCCTGTATCTCCTTTGCGAAGTAGTGTTATTTTCATTCATGTTTTATTAGCTTTTTCTTCGCCAGTTACTCCTTCTACAATTCTAGATTTTTAGTAACCTTCTGGTAAGGATTGATAATCTCTTATAGATTGTCCCAAACAACGATTAACAAACAAAGATCCAATGCAATTGCTGCTGGGGTAATCTATAAGAGATTTCCGAATCCTTAACAGTGGGTTATTGAAAATCTAGGATTGTTGAAGGAGTAATTGGCAAAGAAAAAGCCAATAAAACATGAATGAAAATAGTATACAATGCTTGACAAAAGTAATGGATAAATTTTATAAAACTGGTGACAATAATATTTCCGAAAAACTGCTCAAACACGTCGATTTTTATTTATAAACTGTCATTCAATTATATATTTTCAACCCCCGACCCTTTTCAGTCCTATCGGTTAACAAACCCAAACTTAAAAATTTAAATAGTAAAGCATCCCTCGTGATACCTCAAATAGTAGACTTATTTATACCAAATACAACAAAAGAGTTTTCCAAAATCGATAAATAAATAACGAAGATATTTAGTAAAATGTAAAATAAAACTACCAATACTTAAGCAGGCATTGAAGCGATCATAACAATGAATGTTTAAGAAATTTATTGCAGTTTCTCTTTCTGAGTATGCTTAATATTGTATTTGAAAAACTCAATTGCACTCGTCGATCATATCCGGCATCGGACAATTTCTGCATATTGTAATTTTACTATCTAACTTTCAATAGCATTTGCGACATTACTCCAAATTATTTTGAATTAAGAAATTTAAACAGCAAAATAACTAAAAGGCCATAGGGCGATAAGTATAGTGAATCGGCCCCAGAAGGATATCTGGATCATCTTTTGAGGGTGTGTTGCTACTAATAAGATACTTTGATTATGCAAGTTTCAGATCTCTTATCTATATTTTGGTTTTTGAAAAAAATCAAAAAAACCAAAAAATATAAAAATATTTTTTTTTAAAAAATTACTTAAACGATTTGAATAAAATTTTGACATGTTGTAGAGATGTATAAAAGCTATATTAAAAAAATATTAACCCAAAATCTTTATGCTATTTAGGAGAAACAGGCAATTTTTTTGGAAATTATTTTTTTTCTTTATGATAACGTTCTAGAACAATTTTGAAATAAACTTTTTTATGTCTTTTTTAATGTAGAATAACCTTGCAAATTCTGAAACTGATGAAAAACGTACGCCATATTGGAAAAAAATAAAAACCAATTTTTTCATTTAAATATTGATTTATTTTAATTTCAGTAATATGGGGATCACCTCTGAAGAGTATATTCCTGCTAATAGGATAGTTTAATCTTGCAAGTTGCGGAATTCTATTTATTTTCATTTTTTTTAAATCGGAAAAAACAAAAAAAAATAGGAAAATCTTTTTTCTTCAAAAACCGCATAAAACCCGATTCAGTGAAATTTGGAAACATATATGGAGATATATAAATACCTTGCTCAAAAAAATACTAGCTGTTAATTTTAATAATAATTGTTAGAAACAGTCAATCTTTTGCGATTTTTTTTCCTTTGTGGTACGTTCTAGAACAGTTTTAAAGTTGACTTTCCTAATGTGTTTTTTGATATAAAATAATATCTCGAATCTTAAAATTGATCGATAATGTACACATAACAATCGATTAATTTCATTGTTTTTTATACCATTAAAACAACAAAACATCCAAAAAAAGTATATGAATATTACTAAAATATTAAAGTATTTAAGAAATAATTAAAACTATATTAACAAAGATGTCAATAATTTTAGTTAAAATATCCTTTTGCATTTTAAAATCAATATAACATGGCATACAATTATTTATCAATATGTTTAATATTAATTTAGTCACAATTCAGAATTCAATTTGCATTTTGATTCCACATTTTGCGGGTGTTTTTTATCAATAATTTCGAACCAAGGCAACATCTCAATGTATTGCTTTTAAATGTAGACATGTTTTATTTACTTCATGAAAAATAGATGAAAAATCACCCCTGTTGCAAAAAAAATTAAATACTAAATTTTTGTTTTAGAAATATCTTCACTTACGCTTAACAAATAAGTTTATAAAGTTCCCTGCCAAGATCGTGTGGGGAACGGCCGCTATATTGACTTTTAAATCTTTAAATTTCCATCTTTAGATGGAAAAGTTTGTTTCCTTGCCAATAATTTCCACAATTTTGATCTAACAAAAAAAGTTTTTAATAAAAGTCGGAGAACTTTAAATTTTCTACAAAAAAGTTATTAACCATTTTCTTTTAGAGAGTTTAGAGAGTCGTTAGTGAGAAAATGTCTCAGCAATAGCGTGCTTTCGGGTAGTCACACTTATTTCTGCATTACTCAAAAGGTACAGATTTTGACCTATACTTTTTGAGCGATATCCTCAGAAGGCCTAAACTACTTCACCTCTTTCGTTGAATTTGAGATTTTTTTGGCGGGAAGGCTGTTTTTGTTGGTCTGAATGTTACGTTTCCGAGTTAATTAACATTCACCTTCATCATCGCTATCGTCGTTTACACGTTGAACGGATTTAAATGAATAAATGTCTAAAACGAGATCAGATTACTTTTTCAAAGATAATTAGTCGATGGTGCGTATTCTATACATTTTCACTAATTTTAGAAGCAACAAAAAAAGCACAAAAATATGTAATTAGGAGATTCTTGGTATCTTAGAGCGCTACTAACTATGCAAGAAATACCACTAGATTTGTTGGTGGTCGACATACGATAGCGTTGAAACCTTTATACATACCACAATGCTTAAAATCTTTGTAGATACTCTCATAATTACTTTTTTGATCACGACATGAAAGTAAATTATTAGATGAAGAACATAACATCAAGACCAATAAAAACATTGATGTCAATAAATTACGAATTTAACCAAAGACGGAATAGTACATTAGGCATCTTGGCATAATTAATTAAAAAAACGCATCACATGCTATACCTTTTAGGTGCTATTGAAATCAATGCAAATATCCAAAAGCATGGCATTTTCCCAGTAACGACTAGATCTACGAAAAAATGGCAAATAACTTCTTTGTATCAAATTTTAAGCTTTCAAACTTTTATAAAAAAACATTTTTTTGTTAGACTAAAATTATTAGTTGTTGACAAAAAAATCCAAAATTTTCCATTTTAAGTCAATATGCTGGCCAATCCGCACATGATTTTAGTGGGGAACCTTCTGTACTTATATGTTAAGTCGAAGTGAAAACATTTCGACAAAAAGGTTTAGTATTTAATTATTTTGTAATAAAAATCCTATTTTCCTGGGCAATCCATATTTAGAGCCGTAACAGTTTGTTAAATCTATAAATCTAAGCTCTAAAAAATCGAAGATAAACAAAATTGTATTACACGACTCTACGAAAAAATTTTCGTTCTTTGTCCTAAAGTTTATTTTATGATTTTCCGCTTAGTTATGAACAAAAACGAAAAGAAAATACCTTTTTTGGTATAAAGTTTGCTTTTGTAATAGTTAAAGTAATAATACTCATATTTGAATTTTTTATAAATTTTAATTATTTTTAATACATTTAAAGATACCGCGCGATCAGAGTGGGGTTTAAACGTTCACACAGCACTGATAGATGGCACTAGAGTGATAAACAATGATCAGGTGTTTTGTACAAATCTAGAATACGTTAAAATGTCATCGCGAAAGTGTAAATATGATGCTGATACATTTTGTTATATATGTGGGCAATTTATTATAGTTCGAGACGTAAAATACGAATTAAATACATCTCACGTTCTCTGTGAAGCCTTACGAAGCATATTTTAACTGTCCTGTTCGGAATCAAGACAAGACATGGGCTCCACATGTTGCTTGTAATAATTGTAAAAGCTGTTTGGAAGGTAATCAGCAAATTTTAATTAAATTGTGAATTAAATATAATAGACATATTAAATTCTGTTTCTATATCTTAGGTTGGTATCGAGATGAGAAAGGGTCAATGAAATTTGCAACACCAAGAATCTGGCGAGAACCAAAAGATCACGTTAACGACTGCTTCTTTTGCATTGTGAATCCGAGTAAAAGACGTAGAGGTAAAAATGCAAAACCTATTGAATATTCTGATCTGAAATCCTCTTCTGCTCCAGTCGCACATGATCTGACACGACCAGTACCTGAGCCACCGAAAAAATTATCGCAGAAAAGTAGCTCATCTCTTAGTTCTCATAAAAGTAATTTCGATAAGGAGTTTTTACCTACACCAGAACAACCAAAACACCATTTTATTACTACAGAAGATTTTAATGATTTAATTCGGGTTTTAAATTTGACTAAAAGTAAAGCTGAGCTTTTAGGCTCTCGCTTAAAACAGTGGAATTTGCTTGATGATGTTAATATCACGGATCAGCGGACTAGGCATGAAACATTCTCAACATTTTTCACAAAAGAAGATGGACTTTGTTTTTGCAATGACATAAAAGGTATTTTCGAAGAAATTTGCATACCTCGTGTTTCTAGCGAATGGCGTTTATTCATTGACAGCTCTACAAAAAGCTTAAAAGCTGTTTTATTACACAACGGAAATGAATTCCCATCTCTTCCAATCGCTTACTCAGTACATCTTAAATAAAATTATGAAAGTGTTAAAATTTTGCTTGAACTTGTAAGGTATCGCGAGTATAACTGGCAGCTGATTGGAGATTTTAAAATGGTGGGATTTTTTATGGGACTTCAAAGCGGGTATACAAAGTATCCGTGTTATTTGTGTTTATGGGATAGCAGAGCGGATGCTAAGCATTATACTCAACGGTCATGGCCTGTAAGAACAGAACTTTGTGTCGGGAAAGAAAACGTAAAATTTGAGCCAATTGTTGAAGCAGAGAAAGTGTTAATGCCGCCTCTGCACATTAAGTTAGGGTTGATGAAACAATTTGTTAAAAAACTGGATCAAACCTCAGAAGCGTTTGAATACTTGAGGAAATTTTTTCCGAAATTATCAGAAGCAAAGGTTAAGGCTGGGGTTTTTGTTGGTTCGCAAATCGAACAGATTTTCGCCGATGAAAAATTTCCAACGCAGTTGAATCGTACTTAAAAAGCGATTTGGAACAGTTTCAAAGCAGACGTTTCTGGATTTTAAGGAAATAACAAAGCGGAAAACTACAAAAAGCTAGTTGAAAATATGCTAAAAAATTTTAAGTCATGGGCTACAGGATGTCATTAAAAGTTCATATGTTGCACTGCTCATTTAGATAAATTCAAAAACCACATGGTAGACTATATTTGGGGTTTATTAAGAGATAGTATCCTATGAACATAAAAGAAAAAGTAAAAGCGTGCACTTTTAAATTATTTTCTACTTTTTTGTTATTTTGATAGTAAAACTTAATAAAAATAATTAAAATGTTCATTTAAATGGTTTCATTTACAATTAAAAATTAACACCACAGATTTTGAAAAATATCGTTCAAGCGGTTTCCTAAATAAAAAAGGCAAACTTTATCATGCCATATATTTTTTTTTCGTCTAATTACGACCTAAAGAATTGGAATTTAATACTTTAAAGTCAAAGTCAAATTTTGTGTTGACCCGTGTTATTAATATTTTTGATGACTAAATAAATGTTTTTAAAAAGGAATATTCTAAAATATTATTTGATGACTAAAAAAACAACGTCGTGCAGTCAAAGTATTGTTGACGACTAAAAAAACGACGTTCCACGTTCCACTGATATCCATTGATCCCTGCGGGGGGTATTCGTTGCAGCTGCTGCTGCATAGGTAAGTATCACAATATTGAAAAATCAATAAGAAATATACTTGAATTTTGGTAAAACGGACTGGCCCTTGGTTATCTTTAAAAATTTGATACACAAATCTTGTCCCTTGAAACAAAGAAAGATAAAAAAAAACACAACAGTGCTCCAACGCGTTTCGATAGCCAAGATATCATCTTCAGAGAGATACTCAGTACTGTACAGTATCTCTTTGAAGATGATAGCGTGGCTATGGAAACGCGTTAGAGCAACTGTTGTGTTTTTTAATCTTTCTTGGTTTCAGGGGACAAGATTTGGGTATCAATGTTTTAAGTACTCTTGAATGTCAATAATTTTAATTAACATATCCTTTTTCGCTTTAACTTTAAAATATCAATACATCACATCAATCATAACCAATTTTAATTTCTTAAACTATAAAATTGCAGTTTAGTAAATTCTGTCGGTTGCTCTACTATCAATAAATACCAAAAACTCGATTTTTCGTCATAAAATAACATAATAAACAGATAAGTCTGGTATTTATCAAATTTCATGTAGGGATTGTCCTCAAAAGTATGTCGGGCAAACTAGGCGATCTCTTAAAATCCGACTGAAAGAACATTTGGCTCATTTGAGGTACGGAAGAACTGAGAACGGCAAGTGTGGCTCGACATGCTTTTGAATTAGATCATAGGAAAGATAATAATATTAAATTGTTAAGAGTAGTTAATAAGAATTAGTATGTTAAATGCATGTGAGAGCTTAGCCATCCATAAGGCTGGAAACAACCTTATGAATGGTTGCGGTGGATCCTTTAGGCCATTCATCTCTGTTAAAAATAGTTAAGGTAGATTAGATAAGGAATTGTAACACAACGACGTATATGATTGGATGCGCATGCGCGTTCGGGTGCGGCCGATCACGTAGCGAAGTGAATATTCTTAGTATATAAGGGTTAATTTTAAGATTAGATGTTAGTCTTCTCTCTGAAGATGACAGCTTGGCTGTCGAAACGCGTTAGAGTAACGTTTATTGTGTTTTTTAATCTTTCTTGGTTTCAGGGGACAAGTTCTGTATTTCAATTTTTGAAGATAACCAAGGATCAGTCCGTTCCATCAAACATAAAATTATAGTTAATATCTTAGATAACTGATGTCTACCTAAATCAGTTGTAATATAGCATTTTGGATAGAAGAAAGTTTTTTCTAAACAAATTATCATTTGCTAGATTTTGAAACGATTATTAAGTCAAAAATTCCCCATTCAATCACGTCTTTCCATCAGTCAATCTATGTGTACATTTCTGATCATGCTATAGGTCGCAATTTTTGACTGATTTTTGATATTCTTGTATTTATGGTTTTCTAAGAATAGAAGATCATTGATTTTGGAAGGAATCGCTCTGATTAAATCAGTTTTACAAGCATATTGATATAATAATTGTAGATTATATTATATTGGTATTTTAAAATGCAAAAAATATTTTAACTAACATTATCAAGATCTTAATATATCTATTTATAATTTATTTTTTTAATATACTTACTATAACATTTTAGTAAAAAAAAATCTTATAATTTTTTTGAATATTTTGCTTTTGTTGTTTTAATGATATAAAAGCACATTGAAATAAATCGATGTTTAATTAATTTAAGGATTCGAGAGATTATTCTATATCAAAAAACACAGTAAAAAAGTTAACTTTAAAACTGCTCCAGAACGTCTCCAATAACTATGATTAAGTTTATATAGGAGCTGATAATTTTTTTTGGGTAAAGCATTCATATACCTCTAATATTTTTAAATTTCATTGAAACCGGTTTTACACGATTTGAAAAGAAAATATTTTCCTACTTTTCGTTTTTTTCCAATTTTTCCAAAAAAATAAATAAATAAAACCTTGAAACTTTCACAGTTAAATTACCCTATTAGTAGGAATATACTCTCTGAGATGAGCCCAATATTCCTGAAATTGAAATATAAATACATTTTTTAATGAAAAATTCGGTTTTTATTTTATTTTTTTTCAATATGGCGTACCTTTTTGATCAGTTTCAGAATTTTCGAGGGTATTATTCATCAAAAAAGACCTAAGTAGAAATTAGTTTTAAAATTGTTCTAGAACGTTATCATTAAGAGAAAAATAAATTTTCAAAAAATTGCCCGTTTTTCCTATATAACATAATGATTATAGAAAGTCAATGTTTTGGAATATAGCCTATGTATATTTCTATAATGTTTCCAAATTTTATTTAATTCGGTTAAGTTATTTTTGAGAAAAAAAAATTTCTATTTTTCGATTTTTCTAGAATTTTTTCGATTTTTTCAAAAACTAAAATAGATAGAAATCTGAAACTTGCAGGATCAAAAAATCTCATTAGTAGCAACACATTCTCAAAAAATGATCCGGATATCTTTCTGGGGCCGATTCACTATGATTATCGTCCCATGGCCTTTATCCTAACTGGCGAGGGTGATCGGGATATATCCCTGTTCTTCTGTTTTATCTATCTTTTCACCATTTTTATCTCAGCGCTACTATGATTGACGCCTGTGAGTTATGTCTCAACAATAGTGACTTTTGTGCTATTTTCATTGCTAAGGAGTTTCGCTCCTGGTATAATTGATATACTGCGTTATCATGTTCTTCTGTCTTGAATTTGGGTCTTTCCATCTGTTGCTGAATAAATCCCCTACGTTGAGTAGACGTGGGGTAAGTTACAGGCTTTTTTAAATAAAACATTCAGTATATCTTATATTTCTATGAAAAACAATGGAATTTAGAATAACAATAGTTATTACAAATTTGTTGCTAAGATGGTTAATAACGAAGCTATGAGGACATAAACGTATATCATAAGAATTCAAAAATTAAGAAGAAATTAGGTTAGTAGGTCATGGAAACAAGTGTCAATAGTTTAACATACTCTGGTGAATATAAACTGAAGTAGATATATCAGAAGAATTCTGGAGCGAAAGTGACATAATAATCGTCCTAAAAATATACCGTCTGGTGATAAAGTTTGGAGCAAAATTCATAATTCCACTATATACTATTTAAAAAAAAAACGCTTGGGCAGGTCGATTTAATTTTATTAAAAACCAGCTTATGACGTAAGAATTTTATTCATGACGATGACGATGATATTTTTGTTGTTTTTGTAGATCTTTTTACTACTGAAATAATGATGTAAAAATAATTACACCTTATAAAGTAATTTTTCGGGAAAAAAACGCAATTGCTTTGAAAAATAAAAATTTATTTTTCATGAAAATAAATTAAGTATTACACACAAAAAATAAATTTGGTTCATCTTTTTTGAAATAATTTTGCAACAAGAAACTGCCGTTTTTATTTTGTTGTACGATAAGAAAGGAATGAGCCAGGTGCTGCAACTAGTAAAAAATTAAGCACTTGTTCTAGTGATAATTGAAGAGATTATCAATTAGTTGACTGCTTTTGTTAAGTAAATCTAAAACCGAAGTGGAAATAAATTTCAATAACTTTAATTACACACGTAACATTAGTACTCATAAGAAGTGTAAGACCCAATACGCAAATTTCAAAAAGTAAGTAATTATTCTTTTCACAGTTAACAACAATGGCCCATTTATCTCAACAGGAAATAATGCAGATAGTGATGATGTTTGGATATGGCGATCGAGCAAGGAATCATGCCCAAGCATGTGAGTTATTTAACCAAGAATATCCTAATGCACAGACCGATAGGTTTGAACATTTATTAGATTCAAAGTTTGGAAACCAAAGAACGGTTTCGATCTTGTTAGATCTCGTCAGTTTGGTATATCCAACTCGAATACTAACAAATCTTCCGACAAGTAAGTAGTAAAGAATCAACGAACGTCAAGCGTGTGACTCTGAGACTGCCGCCTACTGGTACACAGAGAAAATTATGGCCATCGCCAACAATGTCGTATGCAAGTAGAATACAACCTAGACTGCAAATTCATGCAGCTCTCCAGGCGTGCATAGTGAATCATAGGTAGCTGAACTACCAACTGTTGAAACACTGTCACCTAGCGAAGCGGTTGCTCTCTAGGAAAAGTTCCCAGAAAACAAGGATTCTAATGCACAGACCAATCGGTTTGAACATTTATTAAACACCTTTTAGAGGTTCTTTGACACAGGTCCCAATTCCGGAAGAAGTATATCCTGTATTAATAATTGATTTGTTTTTTTGTGTTTTTTAAATTTTTGATATAAATGTTTAAATAAACTTTTTAATGTAATAATGAAATAAGCCAAACATTTTTTAAAAAATTATATCTTTTTTTACTAATACTACTTATTTTTTGTTTCCGAAATAACTGAGTACTTATATATTTATCTCAAAGACCCCAAGAAAAAGCACCGTAAGCTGAAATTCTGAATATAAGAATTTTCAGATTTTTTTAAAACCTTAATGTTGATTTCCCTAAAGTTTTATTCCTGTGGCTTATTATGTTCTAGCAATAACCCTTTCAATTATACTTGTTAAGCACGACAGATTAATAAAGCAATGACGTCTTACCGGTCAAGAACTCTTGTGGTATATCTACTTCAAGGTATATCAGCGTATATTGAACCGTTGACATTTATTTCCATTCTCTGATAAGCTACCTTGACATTAATTTTACATTTATTTTGGTCTACTTTTACGTCATCATAAATACGAAATATACAGGATGTTCCGTTTAAAAAATTGCGGCTGTGATAAAACTCAAAAACGTGAAGTTCAATTATCTTTTTTTGGTATGACTAATAATCAGCGTGAAAAATGCACTACTTTACTAATTGAACCAAATCGTGTATCTTTAATAATAAGAAAGTTAGCAATAGTGCAATTTGAACACGCTGTATATAAAGTGGTCAGGAATAACGGGCTTATATTTTAGGAGACGATTCCTTGCATCAAAATAAAATAAGAAGTGTATGTTAAACATGTTCCGGAAATGAGTATTAAGGGAGTTAGTGCACTTTGAAAATGATACCCAATCAATGTTTTTTTTAACATTTATGAGCCTAGTCAAACTATATCGATAAAATTGTGCGCACAGGAATTATTTGTGACTACAAACCCTTTGCTGGTATTTTAATACTTTTATCGGTGCCACTAATGTAGAGTGAAGGGGGTTCGACAAAAAAATATAAGACTTAAAATTTATTCAACGTGCAGTGTGATTGAATTACCCAATTGCGTTTTTCTCAAAAACGGTGGACCATAGAAGTTTTCAGTAAGAGAACCTTGCGTAAACATGCAAAAAGGCTGTATTTTATTGTTAAAATTTACCATGTTTTTTCAAATTACAGAAAACCTGACATTTTTTGTCGAGTACCCCTTGATTCTACGTCACTCCTTGTAGTAGTAGTAGTAGTAGTAGTAGTAGTAGTAGTAGTAGTAGTAGTAGTAGTAGTAGTAGTAGCAGTAGTAGTAGTAGTAGTAGATTTGTAGTAAAAAATAATCTCAGTTTGGAGAATTTTATTGATATAGCTTGAATAGCACCCGAGATATGTATGTAGAAAAACTCATTTATTGGGAATCACTTTCAAAGCTCTCTAGCTCATTTCGGAGGCATTTTCGGACCCTCTTCAATATAAACTTTATTTTCTTACTTTGAGTTGAGCAATTACTTCCTAAAATATTCGTACGCTATCCGCGGGCAGCCTGTATATCTTTAAGGTAAAACAGCGCTACACGTAAAAGCAGAAGTAGTTTTTCACTCACAATTAGTTGACCTTATTTAGTATTTTGTGACTACTTGGGATTATTATTAAAATTTTATATTTTTCAGGTGACTGCGAATTATTAATGGTTAAAAGTCATGATTTCAATCTTGTATTGAAAGAAACAGTCATGGGTGAATGGGATGAAATTAAAAGATGTATGAATTTGTTTGTATATTTTGATGGCTGGGATGAAGAATCAGTCCGAGAATGTTGCATTTTGTCTAAAAGAAAATCGTTTGTTAAAGAAGAAGTGGTGCTAAGCGAAAGTATAGGAATTGGTGACTCTGGATGCGTATACTTTCTGGTTAAGGGCAGCTGTTGCATAATTGAAGTTCTTGAAATGGAAGTAACATCCAAACCCAACAAAAAATCTAAAACCTATAAGTTGTATAAACGGCCTCCAAAGGAAGAACCAAATCTTCTTGATCTATTAGGCAAAAAGTTACCGGGGGCAAACGCAAAGGAAAAAAGCGATAAGAATGAGGAAAATCATAGGAGTAAAAGTGAGACTACTAAAGAAAAGGTTGTGGAAATCTCTGCTCAAAAAAAGACTTCCATAACAGATCAACTGATGGACTTGAAGACAAATTTAAAAAAGTACTTTCTATTTATTTATAGCCCATAAAAATTAAGGAAAAAAAATAGTGTATGCTTAATAAGCATTACGTAAATAGTTTCTATTAAATATTGGTCATCCGACAACGAATCTTCGGTAGAACAGATCTGGGTATTTTAAATAAATCAAGCATTAAGCGTAATATGAGAATTTATTAGATAAATCAAAATTTTACCATCAGGAACTATATGAATTTCCTAGTCTTTTTAATAGCATACAGTGCTAGTAAGCGAAGGTCCTATATCTCTGTTAAAGAAAAAAGCATTTTCGTTATTTCTTGCAACATTGCCAAACTACCCCGTATCTAAGGATAGATAGTTCCATTATACGGAATGTTTGCATTACTTGGGCATACGGCAAAATAGTTTTTTATTTTTTTTATTACAGAATATATCTTACATTTTTTTCAAATTCTACTCATCATTTTAGTGAGGGTTTCTTCAGCTTTCCGTACACATAAACCTAATATTTTGCAAGATATTTTAATTTCGATAAAAAAATAAAATTTGTTCAAAATTCGACAACCATTTACTAATAATTTTGTACGACCTGTATAATAATATTGAATGATTCTAAGTGTTGTTATATCGCCCAACGATTTAACTAATTACTAAGCTTAAAACATAGATTTATCCGCTAAAGCCTAGAAATATTAAGCCGAATGCAAAAAAAATCAGAAAACACCACAAAATTTTGGAAAATATTAGGTTGAAGTAAAGGGAAAGCTGATGGAACCCCCTCTAAAATGATGAATAGAATTGGAGAAATAGGTAAAATGGATAAGTTGTTATTTAAAAAGTCGAAGTTATCATCTGTCGAGGGAGCACAGAAGATACTGTATAATAAAAACTATTTCTTTATTTTAAATTGTAGCACTGGAACAGTTTCCAATATTGCAAAAAATACCACCAAATGGGCCTATTGGAATCCATTGGACTAAAAAGAGGGGGCTACGCCCAGCGAAAAAATTTTAGTAAACCAATGTGAAAGTATTTTATTAAAAATTCAAATTCAAGAAAATAAATTTTATACATGATGTTTCCGAATAAGATCCTAATACTTGAGGAGCATAATTCTTCATTTTGAGAAAAAAAGTTTGTCAACCTAGGTCCAAAACGCTTTAATTTTAAGACACAGGGTCTTGAAAATTAAGAAAAAAAAATTCGTTTTTCTTTAAATACCTTGAAACTTCTTAATTTTTTTTTTAAATTTTGCTAGATATTAAATAGGCATAGAAACATATTTTTTGCAGGAAAAATATTTGTTCTACTTCTATCAATGGCGTCCGCGCTAACATGCACTTGAGAATTCTTAACAAAAAAAAATGGCATGCTACTGCTTTTTTTCAAAAGAGGTACCAATCTCATAAACATCCTTCATTTTTTGGTCAACATGCCTCCGCCCTGTTTTTTTTTTCTTTTTTTCGTATGACGAGCGGTTTTCCATTAACATGTTCTTGAACATTTTTAATCAAAAAAGCACGCCACTGTTTTTTTTCAAAATAAATATGGTTGTCGTTAGGACTTTCTATTTCTTAGTAAAAATTCCCTCTTAACTTTTTTCGTCCGACGAGTGGTTTTCAATTAAAAAAACAAAATGCTTTTCTTTGCATTTCGATGGGCGCTTGATATTCCTTTCTACAATTTTAATGCCTTACTTTAAGAGAACTTTGGTCATTGTAGTTTCTTTATAAAAATTTAGTAACTAATTTTAATAATTATTAACTCCATAGCATAAAATCAATAAAACATAATGGTTTTTAAAACTAAATCAAACGAGAAAAAATCAAGAAACCATTTTTATCAAGAAATGAAGATTGTTTATGAAATTGGTACTTATTTTGAAAAAACCCAGTGAAGTGCCACAACGGACTCCCCCCTCCCCGTCATAACAAATTTGAACAACTAAAAAAATAAGGCCTCAATACACCCAGCCAATATAACAGTCTCTACTTTTCATCGATTTTAATTTATCCTTACAATTTAGCATCGCCGCTCTATATTGATCACCATTTCGGCGAGGTCATCACTTTTTGTTTAAAATTAGAAGACTTTTTTATGTTTTTTTTTTGGTCATTAAATGAAATCTCACTATAGATGAATCTAGAAAGTGGGTTTTTGCAAGTTGTAACCAAGTATTTTACCTTTTAGTAATACCTGTGTGGTGTCCTTATAGTTATAGACTTACAGTTTAACACCAAATATCAAGTATAATGACGGGAATTCATTATTTCATATGAACATTTTAACACACGATACCAAATGTTGCTTGCGCTTGTTTGATTGCTCTACAAATGACGTTAGACCATCTGTTAGAACATAACGCACCAATTTAAGTAGGTAAATTCTATTTCACATATTTTATCGTAAAAAGCGATTTTATTTAAGGGAAATAAAAAGTTATATGTTAAAAAAGAGCCAAATACCTTATTAAAATATATTTATTGTTATAAAGACATTCTAATTTTTATGTTAGGACAAAACGTTTCATGTATTATACTTAATTTTCAGAATACAACCAAAAAAACTTTTAAGATGCGGTAAGCGGTCAGCTAAATCAGCTCAAAGAAAAAAGAGGAAATCTCCATTTGCGCCGATCACCAGACTTGAAAAACGTCCAATCAGGGTAAATATTTTTTGTTTATAAGAAAAAAGGGCAGTGATCCCTTGAAAAGTTTGGGTCTATATTTCAAACACGTTTCGTTATTATTGACGCAGAACCAAAATGACGTGGTAAGTGACACTATCCCTCTAAGTCATACTTAGAGGGATAGTGTCTTTTTTTGTTTGCCACCCCCCTTTTGTATATTTTCGTATCATTCTTTGCACTGCCCATTGGGCTATGTTGATATACCATTCGTAAACTTTTGAAGACTAGAAATAAAATTTATAACAATTAAACTCTAATAAAATAAAAATACTAATAATAATAAAAACAACAAGAAATGTAAAAAATTTCAGGATGTTTCTATAAATAATTGATGTAGAAACATCAACGAATTTTTAATATTTCTTATTGTACTTATTGTTACTAGAGTTTAATTTCCAAATTGTTTATTTGACAACCAACAAAAAAAAATGGTTTTTAAAAAGCCTTAACAACCTCCATCTGTCCACCAAAAAGCCTCAAACCGCCCACTGGTAAGCGGCAGAGCTGGGCAGTAACCATTACAAAATGTTATGCATTACTAATTTAATTACATTTTTCAAAAGAGGAATTGTAATTGCATTACTTTAATTAAAAATGTAATGTAACGTGTAATTTCTATCATTTGTTGAAAAATGATAGAAATTCCTCATTTAAAGGAATTAATTACAAGTATTCATTACTTCAATTCCAAAAAGTAATTGCGTTCGTTTTTTTGTAATTCCATTACAATAATGGATGTTATTTCTATCATTCTTGCTTTGGACACTTAAATAACAATTAATTGGTAGAATCAGGTGTATCCAGCTATACCATTTTGCATCATGATAACAAGAATAGCAATCATTTTGCGCTAATCGATCAGTCTAGTATCAGCACTTCAGTACTCAGAAACTTCCAGTAAAACGGCGCCAAATTCAATGGGGTCTACCTTAATGCGAGGTGTGTCCAAAAAGTAAGGTGACTATATTTTTATGAAAAAATATTTATTTATTTTTCAACATTTACACTGTCCCCTTCAAAGTAATCCCCCACAGATACAATGCACCTGTGCCAACGCTTTTTCCAATCTTCAAAGCACTTCTCATAAGCACTTTTTGGTATAGCCTTGAGCTCCTCTAGCGATGTAGTTTTTATTTCATCAATCGTTCCAAATCTCCGTCTTTTCATATGTCTTTTAAGTTTTGGGAACAAAAAAAGTCCACGGGTGAAATCCGGTGAATATGGTGGCTAAGGCATGATTGTCGTGTTGTTTTTGGCCAATATGGTATGGTGGACATACTGAGTTACCGTGCTCTTCTGTCTAAACTTTCTTATCCTTTGTACCAATTATCAATTCAGAAGAGTTTCGCCTCTGGTATGGTGGACATACTGAGTTACCGTGCTCTGATGTTTTGAAATTGGCCTTTTCTTTCTTTCGTTTTTTGCATATTCCCTCATATTCCTCTTTTCATTTTTTCTTTTCTTTGTTCCTGAAGAAACCCCTTACGATGGTGGGCGAAACGTCGAACACTTTTAGTAGTTCTTTGACACGGTCCAATCCCGGAAGAAGTATATCCTCTACTGACTCTGACCGTGGAAGCCTTCGTTATCATATGCCTTCGTTTTAAATTACTAGGCTTGAAAAAAAAAGTAATAATAAGACAGCTTTCAAAGCTGATAATATTATTATTTAAATTTTGAAAATCTCAATAAAGAAAATGCAAACAATTAAGACATAATTTATTTTCTAACATACAGATATGAGATGTGATCTCTGAGTCCGCACAGGAATATTTTAGTAGTCTGGGTAGTCAAAGCAAATATTTGGATATGAATCCCAATAAAATACAATCCCTTTACATGACAATGGTCATTTCTCGAATATTTATTTTTTAAAATAAATTTTGTTTTGAGATATTATTTAATTTGCTTTAGAAATTTAAAAAATACGTGTAATAATGATGTCAGTAGAGTAATACTTGATATAAACTATTTCAGTTTTATTATTTTTGTTTTGAAACCTACTACGATAATTTCACTTTTACATATCTTAAAATAAACGTACCTCAAACTTTGAAGGCAAATATCTTGAAAACGGTAAAAAGTACACCATTTTTACATAAAAAATTTAGATAGGTAAAAGTAACTATTTAAAATAAGTGTACGTGGAGCACAAAAAAGTTGTGATGCTTTAGAGTAATACAAGGTAGCGCAGGTGGCGGCCCCCTATGAGTTACTGGTAATCTGTTAACAAATTAAAATTTCTTGTCCATAGAACTCTAAATTAGTGTTTATTATTCGTTTCAAAATTTTACAAAGTGTTAAATGCCAATTTTATAACGACACTATTCTTAGAAAGAAACCTCTAAAAAAAGAGTTATTAATTACTTCTTAAAAGTCTTGACAAAAATTTAGAAAGTTTTTTCGGTAGTGGAATAAAAAGAGTGAATTGTACGACATCAATTTTCGAAATTTTTTAATAATTGACTCTTATTTCTTTTTTTCTGTTAAAATGAAGTGGCTTCGAGAAAGTGAAATTTAGGTGAAGGACAATTCAAAATAACTTACATTTGCGTGAAATCAATGCCTTCGTTTAAATACTGAAGTTTTGAGAAAAAAACGAATAATAAGCATAAGAAGTGGATTATTAATTAATGTTTGAAACTAGAATGTGTTTCACATAAAATAATGATCTTTCACAATTTTAATTCCAAAATGTTGAAAAGTAAATCATTAGATGTATTTAATATTTATTTTTGAAAAAATTTTGTTTTGAGATATTATTTAATTTGCTTTAGAAATTTAAAAAATACGTGTAATAATGATGTCAGTAGAGTAATACTTGATATAAACTATTTTAGAGTCAGTTTTATTACTTTTGTTTTGAAACCTACTACGATAATTTCACTTTTACATATCTTAAAATAAACGTACCTCAAACTTTGAAGGCAAATATCTTGAAAACGGTAAAAAGTACACCATTTTTACATAAAAAATTTAGATAGGTAAAAGTAACTATTTAAAATAAGTGTACGTGGAGCACAAAAAAGTTGTGATGCTTTAGAGTAATACAAGGTAGCGCAGGTGGCGGCCCCCTATGAGTTACTGGTAATCTGTTAACAAATTAAAATTTCTTGACCAGAGAAACCCCTCTATGACATTATTTTACACCCTTTATCTCGGTTAATATCAAATTTTGGTACAAAGTGAATGTGCTTAAATCCCGTAATTTTTATAACGACCACCCTGTATATCTTGAGAAATACTCGAAATCCTTCAAAATAATCAAATTTTCAAAAATTATTCTATAAAAAAAGTCAAATTGAAAAAAATTTAAAAGCTATTAATTTTCGATAGAAGGGAAATTAAAAAAGGTGAAATTTACGAAAACAAGTCAAAAATTTAAAAAAAGTCGAAATTTGTTAAAAAATTTGAAATTTTAATTTTTTAATTTTAATATGAATTTTAAAATGAAGTTGGAGGCTTCAGAAAAGTTGAAATTTCAAAAAAAGGGAAAAAAGGACTGAATTTTCTAAATTAACTTAACATTTCGAGAAAAAGTCAAAATTTAGGCAGTCGAGATTTTTAAACATAAGTGAAAATTTTGAGAAAAATCGAAATTGCAAAAGAAGTGGATATGTTAAAATGTAATGTTAAAAAGTGCAATTGTTCAAAAAAGAAACGACTTTTTTAAATTGTAAATTGAAATTTCCAAAATGTTTGAAATTTATGTTAATAGAAGTCACTATTTTTAAAAAATATATAAATTTTCAAATGTGATAGAAATATTCAAAAAATAGAGAAAAAGCGAAATTTATAAAAAGATAAACATTCTCGAAAATTTGAAGATTTTGAATAGTCAGAATTTTAAAAAAAGTCGAAATCACAAAATCTAAATTTTGAAAAACAAGACGAAATTAGAAAAAAAACTTTTAAAGAATGATATAAACTTTCTTTTTTATTTTATGTCGTTTTTCCTGAATAGAGTATTGTACCGCAATGTAAATAGATAGATTAGAATAGAGTTTTAGAATTTAGTACGTAAGAAAAGTTTCTAGAAAGATCTGATAAGGGGAAAGCGGCCGCGATAACGAAGTAAACGGCAGGTAAGCGTTCCAGAAATTTCGGCAAACGATAAGCCTTATCTGCGAGAATTTTCTGTCAGTTAGAGTCAGTTTAATTAGTGAGTTAGTAGAAGTCGTTAATAAGTGAGTTAATTGTTCAGTTGTGGTGATCCAAGTTAAGAGTAACAATAAAGTGGGTATTATTCAGCACGTGTTTAATAATCAGTTCGAACCGATAAAGCCCGTAACATCTGGTATCAGAAGTGGGATTCGCCAACATCGCTGCGCCGTTACACCGACTAAGTAAAGGAAGAACTCCTTTTGTTTGGACTCTCGATTGTGATACCGCTCTCCGAAAACTGAAGTCCGCCTTGTGCACAAGCCCTATCTTGGCTTATCCTCAGCAAAATGGAAAATTCGTGCTAGACACAAACGCCAGCAACGTGGCTTTGGGACTGTGCTATCCGAAGTTCAAGGCGGTGAAGAAAGAGTCATCGAATATTACAGCAAGATCCTGACGAAGCCGGAGAGAAACCACCAGGAAGGAACTTCGTGCGATAGTAAAGGCCGTGGAATACTTCTACAAGTATTTGTATGTGCAAGAATGCCTCATCAGGACAGATCATTCGGCTGCTTTTCTGGTTACTCCGAATGAAGAACGCAGAGGGGCAGACGGCTAGATGGTTAGAAAAGCTTTAGCAGTATCACTTTAAGATGTATCATCGACCGGGACGACAGCATAACAACGCCGACGATTTGGCCAGAAGACCTTGTGGGGATTGCAAACACTGCAGACGAATTGAGGACCATGAAGACATGGTGAATATAAGGGTCACGTCTGTCCAGCCAGAAGACGGACGGACTGTTGAATGTCTTCGGGAGCTACAGAAGAGCGACGCTGATGTCGGACCCATATTGGAATGGAAAGAAGCTGGAAATAGACTGGAATGGCAAAAAGTTTCCGACAGAAGTCCAGTTCTTAAAAATTTGTGGGCCCAATGGAAATCTCTCCAGGTAGAGGACGGTGTGCTGAAAGGGCATGGGAAAGCGCGGATGGAAAGCGTGTCAACTTGCAGTTGATGATGCCTCAGGAAAAGATTCCACAGGTCTTGTGGGAGGTGCACAATGGAACCTCTGGTGGACATTTAGGGATGAACAAGACCCTGGAGAAGATTCAGAAACGGTTCTATTGGGTTAACTGCGGGGAGTACGTCGAGCGGTGGTGTCGGAAATGTGTCACCTGCGTCGCATCCAAGGGTCCTAGTACAAGAACCAAAGGGGCCCTGAAGCACTATAATGTGGGAGCTCCATTTGAAAGAATTGCAATCGATGTGGCGGAGGCCATTCCCAGCATCAGACGATGGAAACAAGTACATCCTGGTGGGCATCGATTATTTCAGTAAATGGCCTGAAGCTTATGCCATCCCGAACCAGGAAGCTACCACATGCGCAAGGGTTGTCGACAACTTCATCTGTCGATTTGGTGTTCCCTTGAAACTACACTCGGACCAAGGAAGGAACTTCGAATCGGGGGTCTTCCAAGAGGTGTACCGTCCTCTTGGAATAAGGAAAACTCGAACGACACCTCTTCATCCACAGTCTGATGGAATGGTGGAAATATTTAACAGGACCTTAGAGTAACGTCTCTCGCAGGTCGTTTCCAAGCATCAGACAGACTGGAACCGACACCTACCACTGCTTCTAATGCCCTATCGCGCGGCAACTCATGAAACAACAGGTCAGACTCCGGTAAAGGTGATCTTTGGGAGGGAACTACGGCTTCCGTGTGACTTGGTGTTTGGATCACCAAGGGAGACCACCAGAGAGACGGTGGGTTTCGTAGACGACTTGAGGGAAGCGATACTGCAAACACATGCCCTGATGCGGACGAAGATCAACTTGGCGATGGACTGGATGAAGACCAGGTATGGCGCGAATGCCAACCATGGTGGTTTCAGTGAGAGCGAATTAGTATGGCTATACAACCCTCAGCGAAAGAAAGGAGTTTCGCTGAAGTTTACGCCATCTTGGGAGGGGCAGTACAAAGTGCTGAAGAGGATCAACGACTTGGTATACAGGATCCAGCGTAGCCCCAGGAGTAAAATGAAACTAGTACACCTGAACAGACTGTGCAAATATAGTGTGGCGATGTGACTGATTGGAACTGATCGGGACTATCATTCTTAAGGGGGAGGCAGTGTAACGCAATGTAAATAGAAAGAAGAGAATTGTAGAATTTAGTACGTAAGAAAAGTTTCTAGAAAGATCTGATAAGGGGAAAGCGGCCGCGATAACGAAGCAAACGGCAGATAAGCGTTTCAGAAATTTTGGCAAACGATAAGCCTTATCTGCGAGATTTTTCTGGAACCTGGAAGTCAAAACTATATAAAGCGGCCAGCTCTCCCTCGAGAAGTCAGTTAGAGTCAGTATAGTTAGTGAGTTGGTAGAAGTCAATAATAAGTGAGTTAATTGTTCAGTTGTGGTGATCCGAGATAAGAGTAACAATAAAGTGGGTATTATTCAGCACTTGTTTAATAATCAATTCGAACCGAAAAAGCTCGTAGTGGCCCGCGAGCCTAGCACCTCATAATTGCCCTCAGGCCGGCGAATTCTCTCGGCAGGCCTCACCAATATTTAGTTAACAGTAAAATATTGTGTCTTCTATTGCTTCATGACTTTCTGTGTTTACTTTACCATAAATGAGACCATCGCTTAAGAGACAAAACTTAAAGTAATAAGTTTGATGGAACGGACTGGTCCTTGGTTATCTTCAAAAATTGAAACACAGAACTTGTCCCCTGAAACCAAGAAAAATTAAAAAACACTACAAAGGTTGCTCTAACGCGTTTCGACAGCCAAGCTGTCATCTTCAGAGAGAAACTTTTCTCTCTGAAGATGACAGCTTGGCTGTCGAAACGCGTTAGAGCAACCTTTGTTGTGTTTTTTAATTTTTCTTGGTTTCAGGGGACAAGTTCTGTGTTTCAATTTTTAAAGTAATAAGTTAATAATAACTTATTTGTAACTGATATAGACACTTTTACATAGATAATTCATTATGGGGATGTTAGTTTTTCTCTGAAGATAATTGCTTGGCTGTCGTAACGCGTTAGAGCAACATTTGTTGTGTTTTTTAATCTTTCTTGGTTTTAGGGGACAAGATTTATGTTTCAATTTTTGAAGAGAACCAAGGACCAGTCCGTTCTTTTTCCAATCCGCTCGTTTTCCAATAATATAAAACACAATAGTTATGGCACTAAAGTTGACATTCCAATTTGTATGTATTATTTGGTTGATAATTTATTTGGCATTACTAAATAAAAATGAACTTTGTTCATTGTATTCTGTCCTTTAATTTTAAAATTTAAAAGCAATTGAAAATATATTTCATTTGTAGTTAATTCCTTTTTCTAAGTAATGGGTAATTGAATTACTTTTTAACCAATGGTAATGTAACTCAAAGTAATTTTATTTCTTTTTCTCAAAATGTAATGGGTAATGTAAGTCCTTTTTAAAACTAATTTACCCAGCTCTAGTAAGCGGTACGGACCAAGTTGAGTACAACTTGAAAATTTTTACCTCTTATTACCTTTTATCTATATAACTTTTAGGTTAGGAGATAAAAATATTCTAGATGTTAAATGTGTTGAGGGGTTGTAAATTACATGGTACACTTCGAACATTATTTTAATTCACTTTAAACAAAAATATGAGCTTGTACTGTATAAGATCTTATGGGCCATTACAATGAAAAACTAACAATAAATTAAATAAAACACTGGGGGTAACTGAATTACCAGCAATAAATTCTGCCTCACCAGTGAAAAAATTCTCTGGCGAGGCATGTGATACCAAAAATTTAACCCTAGGCGCATCATATTTTGTAACACGATGAGGCGCGAGCACTCTCACAGACCACATCTAAAAATTAATGTTAGTTTTTAACTTTTTTTGGTTCTATGATGAAATATGGTATCTTGGTATATTCATTTATAAAATTAAATTACAAATCATGCCCGGCTTTAACCTATAAACAAAACAGCCAAATACAACGGAACTAAATTTTCAATAATATTATATTTAAGAGTCCAAAAATAATTTTTATTTAGACAAATCTTGTTTGGAAATTCCCTCTACTGCCTTATTTCCAAGCAAAAGTCAATTATATCAAGAACCGTAATTACAAAACAATTTAACATGCGTGGGCGGGCGCGGTCTCACATAATCCAAATAGCTATAACTTACAAAAATGGGCGTATAATTAATATAATTATTGAAATATAAAATAATAAATATGTGCGATCTTAAAGACCGCGAGCGCCTAACGGCGGGTTAAGAAGTTATCGCCTTTGAAGAGACAACCGGTGAACGGTTCACGACCATGGCAGGTTAGAAGTAAAGGTTCGTTTTGCCCCCTTTGGAAATTTTACGAAGCGAGTCCGTGAAATGAAGTAGATTAACGCAACAATTTCAAAGTAACGCCAGAGTTTAATAGTCCAAGATTCAAGAAAATGCGGTTTCGCTCAAACATGTTAATTTCGTGGAAGCGGATGAGCTTTGTCTCTTTTTGTTTCGAACAGTGTAATCGCTAACTCAGAAAAAAAAACCAAACTGATAAATATTTACTGGATATGCGTTATCTGCAACTCAATATGTTTTTAAGCAAGTAATATCACTACACAATTGCCGGTGAGAGTTCTAAGCCTTTTAAGGAGCACAAATAAAATAATATTATTGTAACACTTCAAAACGACTAATTTTCAATACCATATAAAACAATAACAAAAGCAAAAACAACACCAAAACGCGATTCAAATGTAAAATGAAATAAGAGATAAATAAATTTGGTTAAGTTCACAAATGGCAAGAATACATGAAATATATATTTTTTTAAATCATGGCATGTCACAAACGCGTAAAATCTAAATTATTCTATAATTTAGGAGTATTTCATCATTCAGGTTTGCAATTATCCCCTCCTTCGCATACAATCTGTTCGTATCTTAAAGTTGTGAGTGTCTAAATCCTTGATTGAGATTAAAACCTGGACCTTCGCATTATTGACATTATATTTTCGAATCAGCGCCAACTAATCTCTTGTATGTTTACTAATTTTACCGTTATTTAACGTTAAGCTTACGAATATTTAACCATTTTCTGCTGATTGGAAACAAACGCGTTAAAGTTTAAGATTAGTTTCAAGGTATTAGAATAGGAACGCTTTTTTCTATGTCTTTAAGGCCGCTCTATAAAGTTCCGAAACAGAATAAAACAAACCTTCATTTCTGACCCGTCGTCGCCATCAACCGTCCACCACCTTCTCTCTGGAGGAGATCTTTTAACGGTTGACATTACGTAGTTGGTCAGAAAAGTTTCACATTGGTAAATGTAGCACACAAATTCGCGCTAAATACATTACAAATTAGTAAAATCATCGTAACTTCGAAATTTGAAAGAGAAAAAATGCTCTTTCATTTAAAGTGATTGCTTGCAATTAAAAAAAATATAGTTTTAGGTTATAACTCCAAACCCATGAACAGTGTTTCTCATAAACGCTTAGTTTCTGAGATACGGGGTGTTGAAGCTGAAAAAAAAAACTATTTTCAGGCATATTTCTGGGACAAATTAAGGAATCTCTTTCTAATTTGACACGAGGAGTGTTAATGGAAACTAACATCATTTGCTGCAATTTTACGTCATTAAAAAAACCACTGGCTTGGAATCATATTTTAGAGAGCCTTTTCTAAAAAATAAATGTTACGCCACTGCCCAAAGCGGGACTAAATAACATTTTCAAATTTTTCTAACATAAAAGATATATCTGTTGCGTATCGCTAAGAGGCAACGTTATTAAACAAACTGCGTTTAAAGTCGGCAAGGAAATGCAGTTTGTGGATTGAAAAATCAAGGAATACTTCTTGTTAAACCGATTCTAATTTTTAAATATTTTTCTTCTTTTAGATATGCATATTAAATACGTTAGCTTGCTTCAATCTTGGAGAGAATTTATCGAATCGAACTGTGATGGCTATGGAGGATGCAGATTGCTTGTTGATCCCAAGGTATTGGCTGGTTCAAAAGAAAAAAAATATTTGGCGCAAAATAAGACAATTTCTGGAACAATTTATCCCCTCCACCGAAAAAGTATTTCAGATGTTTCTTTTGGAAGTCGAATGGATCAAATACAAACGTGCGTTAGTTGATAGTATTTTGCAGCACTGTAACATGGCAGCTATTAACCGCAACAGCATTTATAATGTGCCTTTCAGCCTAAGAATGCGAGAAGATGTTGATTTTTATTATAGTTAATATATTTTTTTTAAATTATGTAACTATCAATAAATTCATGCATTATTTTTGAAATTTTATTTCCAAATCGTCTCGTAAAACGTACATGGAGTGGCTATAAATAATAGTACACCGAGCAAGAAAGGATTTTTACTATAAAAATAATGCGATTTAGCTAAATTTACCTTATAACAAAAGTTGATACTTTCCAAGTAAGAGGATGTCAAAGTGAAGAAAAATCTGATTTTTCCTCACAGATTTTAAATGCATTTTAATATAAGCGCGAAATTTGGAATATGGAGATTTCTTGGATGGAAAAATTCAAATTTGGTAATAGATAACCAGTAACTGATAGATGACGCCAGCTACGCTATCCTGTATAATTCCTAAAGCATCGTAATTTTTTGTCTCCAAATTTATTTTAAACAGGTAATTTTATTTACCCTTGCCTTTTAGGGGAAAGTCCCGTAACGCCGGACGGCACCTAACGTCGGACACTCGAAGTATCTCGACAAGTCGCAACGCGTTTGTTTAAAAAGCAGGTGTTAGGGGCGCGGGGGAACGTAACAATACACGATCGCTGGTCCCGGTTCGCCAATGTCGCGCAACGCCTAGGTGGGAACAGTTGATTGCTGTTTTTGGTGGAAATACATTGCGTCACGTAAGATCAAAGTAAGTATAACTACAATGGTTTTTAGTTTATGTGGTTTTGATAATTGTTATTTTATATCATAGTTAATACATATCTAAAATTTGTAATATTTTTTGTCGAATTCCATAGCAGTTTTTGTATATGACAATTAATTTAAGGATTCTCTGTCCCCTAGTACCGGACACAAAAGCTTCCCCTAATATCGGACAATAAAAAAACAATTTTTTTATGAAATATTATACTTTTTGATCATTATTATCTATTGTTTTAGGAGAACAAAGAGATGTCGAAATGGAGAAGACGAAAAAAAAAGGAAAATGGGACCAAAGTAATTTACAAACTGCGATAAACAATGTTTTGACAAAAAAATGAGTTTGAGAGAAGCTTCATTGCGTTATAATATTCCAAAAAGCACCTTACATGATAAAATATCGTCATTAAACCGTGGACAAGAAGTGTCGTTGCAACCAAAGTTAGGTAGATTCACTAATACCTTCACACCAAAATACGAAGAACTCTTAGTGCAGCATGTAAAAGATTTATCTAATAGGTGTCTGCCGTTAACAAAACAGGAATTTTTGAAGTTGGCTTACGATTTGGCTGAGGCTTTGAAGATCCCTCATCGCTTTAATAAAGAGAAAGGAGCTGCTGGTAAACACTTTTACTACGATTTCATGCAGAGACATCAGGACGTATCGCTGAGATCACCAGAGTCAACAAGCATAATGAGGGCTGTGGGGTTTAACAAACCCCAAGTTGATCTCTTTTTTAATAATCTTGACAGAATGATGACACAATTCAAATTTCCACCTTCGAAAATTTATAACTGTGACGAAACTGGAGTCAGCTGCGTACAAAAACACCAAAAGGTACTTGCTCCAAAAGCTGTTCGACAAGTAGGAAAGCTCACTTCTGCTGAGAGGGGCAAAAATATTACAGTCTTATTTTGCATGAGTGCCAACGGCCATTTCATTCCGCCTTTCTTTGTCTTTCCTAGGCAAAGAATGAATGATCGGCTCATGATAAATGCTCCAGCCGAAAGCGTAGGCGTGGCCCAGCCAAAAGGCTGGATGAATAGTGATATTTTTCTTCAATGGCTACAATTATTCAAGAAACACTCTTGTCCGACAAAAGAGAGCCCTGCGCTGATACTTCTGGATGGACATAGTAGTCACAAGACATTAGCAGTCATCAATTTTTGCCGAGAAAACGATATTCATTTGATAAGCTCGCCACCACACACTACCCACAAACTACAGCCGCTAGACAGAACGTTTATGAAACCATTTAAAGATGCCTACAACCAACGTTGCGATGCGTGGATAAGAGCAAATGCTGGATCTCGAATAACTGACTACGATATTGCCGGTCTCGTCAGTGAAGCATTTACAAAAGTAGCTCGTCTGGAAATTGCAGTGTCCGGCTTCAAATACACAGGAATTCAGCCATTCAATAGAGATATATTTTCTGATCTGGATTATTTACCTACCGATATGACCAACATTCCGTTAGAAGACCCACAAACATCCTCAAACGCACCAGGTACTAGCAAAGAAGTTCCTGTTTCCTCCAGTGACTTAACTGAAGCTGGCAGCTCGTCGACGAACTCCGATTTAGAGCAGTCCATTAATATGGACACACAAGGACCCTCAGAGGCTTCTAAACAATATACATTCGAAAAAAATATCAACAGTCTCAAGCCATTGACTAACCTTGATCCAGATGTAGTCCAGGTTATCCATAATTTGTCACCATTGCCGGATGCTGCAAAAAAACGATCGCTTGCGCGAAAGAGAAAATGCGCAAAAAGTGAAATTTTAACTTCATCACCGTACAAAATTCTTGTAGAGGAGAAAGAAAATGAAAAAAACGTTAACGAGAAAAATAAAGGAGTGGGAAATAAATTTAGGACAGCAATGAAAGAGAAAGGGAAACAGACCAAAGGAGTAAAAGCCAAAGGGAATAGCGGAAATAAAGCAAAGAAAAAGACATCGTTGGCTGAAACATCTGACACGAGAACTATTTGCGTAGTTTGCTTAGAGGATCACAATGAAGACTGGATACAGTGCTCCAGCTGCCGTGGATGGGCACATGAAGCATGTGCAGATATCCCTGAATGTTCAGAATGCTACATATGCGATCGATGTACGATGGGTTGAAGATGTCCGGTACTAAGGGTTTGAAGTAAAGTCCGTTCGGTACTAGGTGCCATTTGCTGAGATTTATTTTTTTACTGTCAAAGTTTGATTTAAGATTGTTCTTATGTTTAAGCAGAGTTATAAGTTTTGTTAATTTAATTTGATTTTATATTTTGTTATTAAAATAATTTCATTATTAAAGCTTAATTTGTTGAAACAGTTTTTTTTTATTGTTTAAATACCTTAAGTGTCCGTCACTAGGGGACTTCCCCCTACATAAAAATGTTTTAGTTTTTACATGTTGATGCCAGCAACCGTTTTCAACCTTTCTATTAAATTATATAAATGTAATTTTTTCGAAGAAAAGGGTGATCCGAAACTGATTCTGATTCTCGAAATGCAGAGAAACGATCTAACCAGTATAGGTTGCAGTACGGCGTACAACCACACCGCTGCTATACTCTGTTCACAGCAGACATTCGAAGAACCGATCAGAGGACATTAGCAACCTATGCAGATGACACAGCTTTAATAGCTAATTCTCTAAGAACAGAATTGATCACCAGACGACAGCCATAGATGAACTTCTAGAATACTTTGGTTGATGAAGAATTGAAATCAACGCAGACTAGACCCAAATAGTCTTCTTCACCAGAAGAAAACTGCAACCATATAGTCATGTCCATGGGCAAAACGTCGATTGGAGACTTCAGGCAAAGTATCTAAGGGTAATGCTCGACAAAAGACTGACATTTCAGGCTCACATCGAGTATGCAGTGTTCAAGGCCAGATTGCTAAAGGCACTGCTGCTAGCAATGATTGGTAGAAATAGCAAACTGCCCATTGGGCTTAAATTATTGCTATACACATCAATCATAAGAACATCGATGGCCTACGTATCTGTAGCCTAGTCATAGGCTTCCGATAACCAGATGAAGAAACTCCAGGTGTTCAGAATGTCTTTCTAAGAAAAATCATGGATGCTCCGTGGTTTGCTAGAAACAAGCAACCCCATAGAGAAGTCGACCTACCTAAGGTAAGAGATTTCCTCAGGGAGGTAAATCTCCAGGGCAATGTTGAAAGCGGAAAGGCATCCCATTGAACCAGTTCCAAACATCCCAACCAGAAGCAGAAGACCGAGGATGGTCCTCTAGGCTGCAATAGCGATTGCCTTCCAACAGGAAATGTTTGTGTTTTGTTTGTTTAGGGTAAAACAGCTCACATTAATACTCCAGTGCTAATGTACTGTTCCGTCGGAGTAGGTACCCGCAGACTGAAAATCTGATACTATCTGGGTTATCTTCCCAGATGTAATTTAAAAACTGAAATCGAATTTTTACTCATTTTAAGAACATCTGTCACATAATGTGACTTCCTCAAAGGTCACGACCTTAAAGCCACGAAGTCACTGAAATTATTTTTCCCGTTTTATACACATTTTTTGTGTTAATTAAAAGACCGAGTAATTATAAAACATTTTTATTAAAGAAGTTTTTGTTTAGATTAAAATTGAAAATGAAAACGTTAATCCTGAACATATCTCATAGTTTCTGAAATATATCTTTTTAATTGATATTTAGCAAATATTTATTGAAAACCTTGTGGAATTTTTAAATTTTGTTGCGTTTTTATCGTTAATAATGTTTAATAGTTATAAATACATCTTTTTTTTTTTAAACTGACTTTGGAAATTTAGAATTTGATCTAGAAAATGATCGAAATTTTGAGAATAGCTTTTAAATTTCCAAAATACATGACTTTCCTTTAATTTTCAACCTTGCCATTCCAATTAGATTCAAAATATCGCAAGTTGTTCTTAGGATTTAGATTTGATACTAGAAATTTGACAAAAAAATTAAAAATTTCCTAAAAGCTGAATTTCAGTAAAAATACTACACTTTTAAATATTTTTTTATATTTCTGTGCTTTCTGCATTTTCTGGGACAACATTTTCTTAATTATATTTTTTTATTCCTTTAGAAATTTCTTAAACATTTTATGAAATTTCTTAAAAATTCGTACCCTTTCTTTACTCATTTTTTTCTACTTTAAATTTCAGCTTTAGTCTCAAATTAAATTATAAGAAAAACATAAAAATTTTAAAAAAATCCATTTCCAGGAAAACTCAGTTCATGAAATCAGTTTTGATTTAAATTTCTAAATTCGACTTAGATCTTGAAATTTTGGATATAATCTCAAAAAATTGGACATTTCTAGAAAGAACAAAGAAATTACCCAAGTTTTGGAGAAGTGTCTTTAAGAAACGAGAGAAAGATATTTGAAATAAATTTCGTATTTTTTTATTAAAACTTTTTTGCTTCGACTTCAATGTCAAAATTTTAAGTTTATTTTGAAAAATACAAATTTTCGGATTTACAGTTGATATCGTAACTTTAACCCAGTAACAACGATTTTAATATCCAAATTAACGCATGTAACAAAAGTTTTTGAAAAAAAATAACTAGCTGCAAAGTAATGGAAAATAAGTTAGTATCGAGTTGCCACTGACCACCAACCTGTAAAAATGTTTCAATTTAATATTCCGTATCAGACCGGAAATGAAGAACGGTTCAACACTTGATGCAACAAATTGAGAGAAAATTGCGTGCCATCAAATACAGTGGGACTTTAGAAATAACTTGAATGTTGTTTTTTGTTAATCAAATTCTAAGGTAAAATATTTTTAATAATGCTTCGAACAGACTTTATTATTTTTTTTATATTGCGCTCAGATTTTTTCCGAATACTTTCGTTAGATCGTTATGTCGAAATTTCGAATTTTGCCTTAAAATTTTGGCTTTTACCGGAATCCTTTCTATGTAAATGACGAAAAAAAATGGCAAAATTTTGAGTTTAGATTCGAACTTTCAAACCTTTTGAAAAGAACTTAATTTTGGAGAGAAAGTGGACATTTTTTAAATTTAGTTTTTTCAAAATTTTCGACATTTTTCATTCGACTTTAAAATATCCGTAAAAATACAATAAAAATTTGAAGAACTAACATTTACAAAAGTAGATCTGTAACGAGATTCCAAATGTGTATCATGTGTATGTTGGTAAATTTCAAACCAATGACAAAATTTAGTCGAATATCTGAAAGTAGGGAATGCAATACTGAGATATTAGGATTCTGAAGTACCAAGATACCGCACGATTTTTGCTAGATTGAACCAGATGTAAATCGTGCAGGATCCCGAAAGATTTTCGAGATTATGCAGGAATCTTATTCATTTCTTGTTTATTTTGTTTAAATTAGACTTTAGAATTAAAAATAAGACTTCTTTTTTAAAATATATTATTTCCCTGTGCTCTACTTTTTGGAAAGCCTGAATTTTGGCTATTTCTAAAGATTTTGATTTTTTCAAAAATCAGGTTTTTTATTCGAAAGAAAATCTCTTCTAGAAAATTTGAATTATCCTTGAAAATTCGATCTAAAATGTGTTTTTAATTAATTTTATAAGTTACACATAGCACTGAATTGTATTTTTTTAAATTTCAAGTTTAAACTTTCATTTTTCCATTTTTTGCGAAAATTTTGCTAGAAATTTCGGCTACAGGTTATCATTTTTGTCCTAAATTTAGTTTTTAAATACGAGATGCAGACTTTTTTCCATGATCAATGTTAGTTTTTTTATTTCTTAATTTTTGACTTGGAGGTCAGAATTTTAAATTTTTGAAAATTATTTTCGTTTCTGAACTGAATTTAAATTTAAAACTTTTCTACAAAATGAAAATTTTATTTCCAAATTTTCGGCTTTTTCTAGAAACGCTCATTTTTATTTTTAAAAATGTGCATCAAATGTCGAAATTTAGATTTCCTTCTTAAAATTTCGAGTTTCAGTTCTCCTTTTCTTCCTAAATTGTTTATTTAAACTCAACTTTTCGTCTTTTCCCTAATATTTTGATTTTTTCGAAAGCTGTAGTTTTTTCTCAAGATTTCAAGTTGCATCTCAAACATTTGTTAAAAGATACAAATTTTTTTGTCAAAAGATTGTTTTTCTTTTTAAAATTCCGATTTGAAACTTTTTGCAAAAAATTCAGGATTGAAACTCAATTTTTCTTTTGAAATGTTGAAAATTTATAATTTGTTAACAATTTTAGATAAATTCAGATTTTTTTCTCTTCACGTTCATTTTAAACTCGAATTCTCGAAAAAAATCCTTATATATTACAAATTTTTCTAAAAAGTTTTACTTTTTACAAACATTTTTAGTTTGAGGGTTTCCTAAAAGGTTGAACTGACACCAATTATTGCGCATTGTCGGTTCGAAGACTAATACTCCGTGAATTATAACCACTTTACTTCCAAACTGATTCCGGAACACTACAATTATAATTCATGGACTGACTAATTAACTCTCTAACACTGTTTCATTAACTAACTTATTTATTGACTAACTGAAGGAAAAGCCGACCGCGTATATATAGATCCCGTTCCAGTTTCTCGAAGGAATGTATCGATAAGACTTATAGTTTGCGGAAATCTTTGGAGAACTTATCTGCCATTTGATTCATTAACGCGGCCGCTTCCCCTTATCAAATGTTTCTAGAAAAATTCCTTACTAAATTATATAATTACATTTTGTTACAATATAAAATATGGGGGTTGCCACTTAAAATAAGAAAGTTGATGTCTACTTCCAGTATAACCAGAATATATATTTTTAAAAGAAAGTTTAGCCCCTATTAGCCCATCTACAAAGTCAGGTTGTCTATAATAAGTGGTACACCATATAAAGGTAATCTCCCAAATAAAAAAGCACCCTGTATATAGATAATCGCATAATCACAAAACTAGATTCCTAGTGTACTGAAATTCCCTTAAAAGAATCATAACATATACAATTTTATTTTAAAAAATTAGGGGTTATTTATCACCCCCTGTAGAAAGAACAATACCAAAATGTTGACAAACTTTTAAGTAAAAATCGATTTGTTTTGGTAGAAAAATATTGGTTCAGTTTTATTAAATTATTTTAGCTTTTATCACCCTGAAAATACATTCAAGCAAGCACATTCTCTAAGCGTCATATTAAAAAAGCCAATATCGGCATTCACATTCGCATTACTAAACATTGTAGATGAATATTCGAATGCGGGAAAATCAAGATTCGTTACAACACTAATCGGCACTACTTCGGCTATTTAATCAATTTTATATTTTCCACTAATAACCAAGATACCCAAGTTATCTTTCGGCCAGTAGGATTGCATAAGCTCCAAAAAAGTAATTAAAAAAAAGTACAAAGCACTCATTTATTAGAAAGCCTTTTTATAGTAAATTTTTAAAATGTAGGTACTTTATAAACTAAAATAACATTATTTATTTATTTATTAGAATACATATCTTGTACATTAAGTTATGCCCAAATTAAACCTTATACATTTACATAATCACACATTAAATTATTCTTTTTATATTGGTGTTCACAGAAGTCTTGTTTGCTTTCTTTCTGGGCTTTTCATTATCTGTAAAAAGAGCACAAAATAGTTAAATAGTTTATTAAATGGTTGCAATTATGAAAAGTAACAATTACACATGCAAAATCTTATCGTGCAAAAATGCTAAAACATTAACATTTAAAAATGTACAGGTGAGTTAATGGGGTAATATTTCGCAGAACTCCGGATTGGAGTTCGGATTAAAATTGTTTAAGAGAACTATAACGAAGAAGGAACAATACAGTACAAAAGAAGATGTATGTTGCCATCAGGAATTATCCTTCTTCATTGTCCTTTTTCAGCAGATTAAAGATAATGCTCCAGAATTTTGAATGGGACATGTGCTACCATTCGCTATGCAGTTAGGAGTTAGCACCAAGCGGTATGGATAGTGAGATAATGAAAGACGTTTGACACCATTGAGGATCTATGTATGGAGAAAGAATGAAAACTGAGAAGGCAATATGGTACGAATATGGTCGAATGTTTAAATGTCGTTTGCGAATGCATAAAGGAATAGTACAGATGTATAAATAACCTTCATGTTTGTTATTCTTCTGCCTTTTGGTTTTCATCAAAAGATGTTTTAAGTACCCAGGATAACCTACATGCGGGAAAGAGGCATTGGCGAAAATTTAGGAAAATAGTCCTCATATTAAGAATTGTGCAGTACGTATACAGATCAGGAAAGTTGAACAGTGTCCATAGGAAGAATATAGTGGGAGATTTAAACCTGAGAGCGTATCGGTGGGATAGACGGGCGGGCCTTGCATTCTCCTACACCGACCGAACCAATTGAACGGAGACTGAAAATATATTGATGAGATATTCCGCAGCAACAATCAGTGCCAGTGGAAATTTCAGTACTAAATCATCGCTCTTAGATGTGTTGTTACTGACTCTATCACAAAACAATTTTATTACGATTTGCGTTATCTACATGTTCTTTTAGTCCGCTGACTTAATCACCATTCATTGATAAACAAATTAAATAAACGGGTTGCTCCGGTAAAGTGGAGTAGTAGGTTCAGTAGCCAAACCGAGATTCACAAAGGGATTTTCTTAGCGTTGGACAATTAATACACGTGAACATGCCAAAAAATGCCAGCATCACAATAGCTGGGAAAACTTTTTATGCACATGTTATAATATGTACTCTTATATTCCAAAACATCAGGGTCAAATGCAACCATGTTAAATTCCTCGCGCCTGAGCTATCAACATATCGAATTACGAGGAGTAAAGGCAAGTATAAATTAATAATTTTAATTTATATTTTATTTACTGCAACTTATAATCGGATTAACATGATATTTTACAGGAAATCAGAGGCGCAATAGAAAATTAATCATCACTACGATATGCACCAAACAGCATTAACTACAATTGTAAACTAAAAGCAGCTTAGAATATTTTTTGATTGTAGTTTGTAATGTGACTAATGCATTTGATTTTGGATAGCTGCCAAATACATGGCATTTCTCAAATACTCCACACAGTACCTATTACCAACATATTAACTGCATTATTTAACGCGTTACTGCTAACTTCTATTACATATGAACATTTAATGCTACTTGTCAGATACTCTATAATTTTACACAGTACAGATTCTAGGATACTTCATTAAAATGAAGTTAAGAATACTTCATTAAAATGAAGCTAAGAATATCCTCAAAATATAAACCCTGTAAAATGGTGCTACTTTGAATAGGGAGTTAACATTTATGAAGACTTTAACTGGTTCTTCAATTTTGAACACACAATTGTTATTATAGTTATCAGAAAGAGATAAATTTATGTCACTAAAAATAAATAAAATGTAAGTATGAATTGATTTTTAAGTACTTCGTGTCCTTGAATAACTTCAAAATTAATAAATTAGATATTGTGATGGCACATTTTTAACGAGTTATCTTATTAGGAACTATGTAATTGTGCTATTCAATGATGATTTATATTCTGTGACATAACCTTAAAAACATACTTTACAGGTACCCTTTTTTATGGGACGTGCTTGATCTTTATTGCCCCATGAACCGAGATTGATCAATTTTTATCAAGGTCACCCTCTCCAAAGGAACAAGGTACGGAAAGACTTCAAATCAGCCTAATAATTCCTTCGCCTAATAGCCCATAACATCGACGACACGAGGACCAAGCTCTACGAAAATTCACGTGCTAAACATAATTAAAGAAAAGAAAAAAAAGAGAAACTTGATAAAGGCCTTCGAGAGATAATGAAGTCAGCACATTATAAAAATATAGTAAAACGCGAAAGCGAGTGCACCGTTGGACAATTTTTTAAAATATTTTGTGGGGGCTAATTTAAAAAAAATTTAGATATCACGTAGTCATATTTCAAAAAATGTTTCTGGAATATTGTCAATTTTCATTAATAAAAATGTTAAATAAAATTAACAACAAATGTACATTTTTTAATAATTCTCATTATGCCTCTAATTCTTTCGAAACTTCTATACTTTTGCTTTCGTTTCTACTTAAATAATAAATTTAATCGTTTAAGAAGTTACGTTTGGTTTTAATAAATTTTAATTCTTGTTTATTCAAAATAACCCCAAAACCTTAAAAATTGTTATAACTTTAACTCGTTGGCAAGTATTTTTAGTTCCTCAAGAAGCATGTCTCTATAATGAATCACTTTTTTTTCTCATTAAAATAACCCCACGTTCAGTTTAACTTTAATCACCATTATTTAATTTTTCTCTTGTTTATTTTTAATAAATTAACGAACGTTGATGTTTTAGTTAAAACCTATTTAAAAAAAGGTATAGTGATTTGAATTTGTAAATTCATGAAAGTAACGTCAGTCCACTGTATTTAACCACAAAGATAACACAAGTCAGCTAATTTTTTGCTAAGAAAAACGTGAATTCAGAAGTGTTTGATAAATGCTGCACTAGTATGCGACTAATAAGACTATACAACATGCAAAAAATTTAAAAGGCATATTAAAACAGTACATTTCCACTACCACCACGGCCTAAGAATGCTTAAAAGCACGAAATATACTCTGACGAAAAACTCACACTGTTTCCTTATTCGACAGTTGATATAATAGGGGAAATGGTATAACTTGACCTTTCATTATGGTCTGCCATTTTCGAGTACCATCTGGCATATTTACTCGAAAACGTATACGTTTTTCCGCTATAACTTCCGATGGTTTTTCTAACTCGTCTTCATCTATTTCCATTGGGACGGATTCACGAGATGACCTAGTATCTTCTTCAATCAATATTGGTTCATTTATAACTGAAGAACCTACGAGAAACGCGAACAAGAGTCATGTATATATTAAATTTAGCTTAAAATCTGAAACTTGCTTCAAATTGATATTTGAAAATAATTTTTAAGAAGAGTCTGTTATAATAAGGATTAGGATTAAGCGACCCAAAAGCTAAATTTATAATACCACTATTGACAGTCATGCAATTTATAAAAAATAGAACGTTACGCTACTGTACTTCAGGTACATATTTATGCGAACCATACACGGCCAAATTTATTTGCAAATATGTTTGCAAATAAGTAATATTTGAGTGTGTGTGTGTGACGTTATTTGCATACCAGTTTTAATGTTTGCAAACTTATTTGATCAAATTAAAAGTTCTTAATTTTGTATGGGCGGGTCCTTTTTACCAGCTGAGAATTTGCGACTGTGTGGCAATGTCAGAAAACATTTCATCAAATGGGGGTAGTGTGAGTCAAGTTTAATATCACTTTAAATTGTCTTTGGTAGAGTTTGCACGTATAACATTGTGCAATAACGATATGGCGATTCCGAACAATAAAACGTGGCAAATTTTTTTCAATTGTATCAAAATTTGCCCGAATTGTGGCAAGTTAAAGGCGACGTGCACACAAATAAATCTACACGCTTTGTGTTAAAAAAAAAATGCTTAAAAAAAACAATCCCCTGGAAATTTTGAGAAAGCATTAAATGTTTCAGAAAATACCAAAGTTTCTCTTCTGAATTTTACTTCAAGACAAAATGTTGAATGTTCTTAGTTTTTGTTAATAGATTTGATCTTTTGGAAATTAAGTTTTTTTTTAACTCCTAATTTAAAATTGCCTTACAATTTTTACAGGTTTTCTTTTATTTTTCAAAAATGTTATCTTCAAACCTTTCTTCCCAAAAACTATGGCTTCTTTTTTCTTGAGATTTAGACACCAATTCTAAATGTTAACTTAGTTAAAAAATTTCGAATTTAAAAAACTGAAGATTTCAAGTTCGAACAGGTAAATTTGTTAAAAATTAACATATTTCACTTTTTGTTGAGAAATTCACAATTTCTAAGAAAGTTAATATTTTCAGAAGTGTTTATTAATGAATTCAGTCAGTTTTTTTTTAAGTATAAACTCGGTCGTAATTAAACTTTTGTAAAACGACCTTGCCCACTTTAAATGTAGACTTTTCTGGACATTTCGAATTAAAATTCCAAATTAAAAAAAATCAAGACTATGTTCAGAATTTCGATATATCACCTTTTTCACAAAAATTTTCGCGAAATTTCTAGGTTTCTAGAAGAGTCGAAGTTTTAAGGAAATATTTATAGGTTCCAAAGTAACAGCCAACATTTTAAAGTCTGAATTTTTGAAAAAAGTACAAATATAGAAATAATTTGCATTTAACAGAAAATCTAATTTAAAATTAAAGTTTCTAAAAAAGGTGGAAATTTTGAGATTAAAGGTAAAATAAAAAAAAAAACGATAAATAACTTTACAGCAAAAATTTTTTTTTCGAAATTCCGAAGAATCGAATGCATTTCGGCATTGCAAATTAAGATATCACCAATAATTCTAGCAAATATTGAAATTTTAAGATTGCCCAAAGGAAAAAACGTAAGTATTGAAGTTGTAGCCAGTTAGAAAGAGTTGGGCGCTAAGAGGAAACTTGAACTTTAAAAAAAAAACATCTAATGTTCCAGAATTTCGAAAGAATATCCAAATTCCAAATGTTCGGGTGAAAACTTTAAATTTGAGATAAAAGTTAAAATTACGAATTCAAATCGAAATTTGAAAATAAAAAACGATTTTCCTCTGGCTGACCTTAAAATATGTCTCTAAGTAGAGCACTTTCTAGAGGCATTTTTCACACACAAGTGCAGGTTATAGAAGACAGTTCAAATACAAATTTTAGAAGAGAAATATCTTTCGGATCATTACCCACACATCTGTTTTTATTGAGAAATTAAATTAAGGTAAATAGGCAACATGGTTTATTTATCCTGCTTCACAATACCAGACAAAACTTAAAGGGGACTGGGTAGGTCCCAAAAGTAATTGTTGTTAAATTACTCTTGGAAATGTTTGCTTGATGATTCTTATTCTTATTATGATCGTTTTAATTTTTATTTTGTAGCTTTATTTTATCGAGTATAGATATTTGTGCTCAAATTCTTCAGAAGTGTAAATGTACTGAGGAAACCCTATATATAAGGATAAATAGGCATGAAACTTTCTGAAAGTAGGTCCAAATCATATAAAGGCAAAAAACGAGCAAAATTGAAATTTAAATAATAACACATAAAAAACGCCGAAAACGATAAGGTAGGATCATAGGATTTTACTTAAAATCCGGTCTCTAGTGGTAATTGAAAAACGATTAAATTGACTATATTTCAAAAACACAACTTTTTATAGTCGTAAAATTTATGAAACTGGCGACTATTATAATTTTAACATCACAAAATATCACAAGTAAGAAGTATTCACGATTAATACGGCTTATGAAAACAAGCTAAAATGTGGGTCCATGTCTCAGCTAGCTGTAATATATTGTATATCAACCGGAGGTCTGCCGCAATTGCTGTATTGCGCGTAATTATTATAGCTATGATGACCCCTGAAGGAATCTAAATTAAATAAGTTAAAGAACAAATTTAATTTACACCATATTTCAGCTAACAACTATAAAAGTCAAATAGCCTTGAAAATAAATGCTTATTTTTTCCTGTAACTATTATTATATCGAGAACGAGCGCAGTTTTCCAATAATATCTTACCCACTATCCACTACCCCTAGAACATCAAGGGAAATAATCATTTCTTGCAAAATTTTAAATACATCATTAGGACCACTAGATCAAATATTATTTTTAAAAAAATCCTTAAAGATAGCTTTTTCCAATGACACCTCACACGGTATATTAACTAAAACTTGATTTTTTTTACATCGAACTAACACTCATTTTAATGTACATTTCTGTTTTTCAATCGTTGATATATGCGTGGATGATGGGTCATCAGAAATTAAAATTTTACCAAATTCCAAATTCCTGCGTTACACAGTTTTTCAAAAAACCTCTGCGATAGACGGAAGGACGGACGGGTGGCGGAGGAGCGCGCAAGTGAAATTATAAGATTATAAGAGCTTCGGGTTTTCCTTTTTAAGTCAAGAAACCGCCAAAAAAAGAAATTTACCTTGTGATTTAACTGGAACATTTTCTGACTGTATAACGCTCGTATTTTTTTTCACAGAAAATAATTTTGAAACACTGAAAAAACTTTATACAATAAATAATGTTTGATTTATTCGTAAACTATCTTACTCCGACATAAATGCTTCTTGTGGTATTCTGTCTAATTTGTACAAGTCAACAAAAATTGTAAGTGTTTTGTGTAAATCGTAATTTGAGTCCTCTAAGCATCTGAAACAAAAAATAGTACATCAAGTTCTTAAATCACTTAATACTGAACATACTTTTCTGACCACTCCTTGTTAAGTCCAGTAATCATACGAAGAGCTTCTGTCACTTTCTCGTGATCTGCAACCGTTTTTGGTGCTGGTAAATCCTGATACAAAATCGGTTTGTGAGCGATGAATGCTCGATTTGCTTGACATGTTAATGCATTATACACATGAAGTAATTCATTGACTATGCAAAATTCATCATTTTTTCGCTCTAAAACAAATGTGCGGCAAAATGCGAATATACGTTCAGGAGCGAAAATATTATCGGGTGGTTCCTTGTAAACACCATTTATAACGAGAGTCGCACCACAATCCTGAAACCAGTCACTGACAAAACTCGTAGAACATTTAAAGGATAATACTTACATTCATAACTATCAAACTTTGTTAACGATTAAAACAACAACCGATATTAAAAACTCCACGATGTTTCGATAAATATTTGCTATGACCCGACCTGGTTTCGCTTCTCAGCATCATCGGCGGTTATACCAGCATATTGTTTAGTCGTCCTTACGCTAACAAAGCTCTTGAATCACAGACACCTACTCTCTATTTATCATCGAATTGTATGCTGCAAATTTGTGTGAAATTGGATGTAAGGAATCATTTGCAATTTCACACAAATTGGCAGCATACAATTCGATCAAAAATAGAGCTTATATGGTACCGATGAATAAACAAAATTTTAATTGAGAAATTAAACAAATAGCTTATAGCAATGGATATTCTGAAAACATCATCAATAGATTAATATCTCAGAAAGAACACAAATTAGCTATTAATTCTATTTTTGAATTGCTCTCAGTGTAATGCTGTCTACATAGGTCAAACATCAAGTAATTTTTACATTAGGTACAGCGAACATCTTGCTGCTTTCAGAAATAAACACCCAGAATGATCAAATTTTGCAAAACATCTATTAAAAACACAACGTAAACGTATATGGGCGAACACAGTAGAAGTATTTCACATTTGCAATAATACCAAAAAACTTAATTTGTTGGAAGCCCTAGAAATTCACAAATTTACAATCTAGTCAATTTTCACTTATGAACGAGCAGCTTGATCTTATGAACACACCTTTTTGGACGAGAATTCGGATTAAACGAAATATTCGTAGAAATCCGTGATCCATGAAGCTTGTTAGCCTAACAACAGCTAAACAAATTGTTGATATAATCACTGATTATGCTGAAAGGCGAAACCAGGTCCGATCATAGCAAATATTTAGCGAAATATCGTGGAATTTTTAATATCTGTTGTTGTTTTAATCGTTAATAAAGTTTAATAGTTATGAATATTAAAGAATTCCACAACGTAAGGGTTAGAAATGTTAATAATGCTTACAGTCAAATTCAGCAAATCGATAGTAAAACTGCAAGGATCATGTGTAGTAGGTGGAAGTTGATTTAGGGTTTTTATGATTTTTTGGTTTCCAATACTTAGTGCCTTGTCACTTTTTGAAAAGTCTGCTAACCTCTTAAGATTCCTTCCCAAAATTTGGTAATGTCGCAACCTAAAATAAAAAAATAACAAGAATTGATTTAAACCTTATATAAATCATAATAATAATAAAGTGATAAGTACAAAATTAACGCAACGCCCAAGGAACAAAGTGGTCAAATGTCTAAGAAGCACAAAGTTACAGAATTGAGCAAGATATTGATGACAACTTAGATCTGTTGCTTCAAAAATTGTGTGTCAAATCGCACAGGCTTCGGTAATAGTCTTCAAAAGAAACGGATTCAATAACAGTTTCTTAACGAACGACATGTATCAGTGGTGAACAGTGACTTTTCAACCAGGCGATGCTGTCAAAAAAAACCGACTCCAGAAGTTATTAGTTTTTCGGTTACTCTTCAAATAATGCCAAGAAAAAATAAAAACCAAAATTCAAAATTTTATTTTTTTCAAAAATCTCAGAAGCAGATTTCTCGATAGCATATTTTTTTAAAGTTTAATCCACTCGCAAAGGGTAACCCCATTATACTTTCAAAGTACTGCGAATAGGATGCGGAAACAAGGATAGATGGCGATGAACCGCCTTCTTAAACAAGGATAGGTTGTAATTTTTGGGGAAAATTCCTTTCGGTAACAAGTTCCATAACTTGGAAGTTCTATAGAAAAAAGAGTCTCCGAAGATAGAAGTCCTCACTGTGTCAAGCTGGACCGCACAGGAATTTGCTGTCTCCGACTGTCTAGTACGCCTCAAGAATCTTGCCCTTGGGGGATCAATCCTATTAGTTCCTGCGAGCATCTTCCATGGTAGTACTTGTAGAAAAGAGACAAGTCACCAACCATCCGCCTGTGCTCTAGTGTTTGGAGAGAATCGGTCAAACTCGTCATCAATTAGGCGAATCGCTCTTCTTTGAATTGAATCCAAAAGAGTTAAAGTGTGCTTTGGGGCTGAACTCCAAACATGAGAACAGTACTCTAGTGTTGGCCTAACTTGAGCTTTATATAGTGTGAGTAGCTGATGAAATGTAAAGTACTTTTTTGCCCTAAAAAGAAAGCATAGCTTCTGAGAGGCGGATTTGGCAATAGCGCGCACATGATACTCCCAAGACAAGTTAGTGTTCGCATTCACTCCTAGGACAGATAGATAGATTAGATCCCATCGGAAGGATTTTACTGTCCATTATTATGTTTGTTGCATTGTTCCTTGATTTTTCTTAGAGAAAACCGCGGCCTGAGTTTTTGAAGCGTTGAAGTCGACCAAATTTTTCTTACCCCAAACCAGATGAATTTCCAGAACCTACGAATTTGTATTTGCTGTCCCTTAGTAGATCTTAAGCAGCGACGGATAATGGTTTGTCGGAGGAAAAAGATGACACGAGGCTACTATTATCTGCGTAGCCCTATATAGGATTGGAAGTTAAAGCTAAGAGATCGTTTATGTGTAACAGAAACAGAGTAGGAGACAGGGCAGACCCCTGAGGCACCCCTGCATTAATCGCAAATGTCTCAGATGAGATGCCATCGACGACGACCTTAAGAGATCGGTCAGCGAGAAAATTGGATATCAAATGACAGAATCCAGGAGGAAGACCATAAGATGTTAATTTGACGAGAAGAGATCGATGCAAGACTCTGTCGAAGGCCTTTGAGATATCCAATACCACAATCCTAGCCTCACTATGTTTTTCCATAGCGGAGTTACAGATATGAGTGACATATGCCAGTAGATCGCCAGTGGAGCGTTGTTGTCTAAAACCGTATTGCCTGTCCGAGATGATTCTATTCTCCTCCAGATATTTGAGAATCTCGATGTTTTTTATTTTTATTAATTAAAAATGTCCAGTTGTTAAAAAATCACTTATAATTATTTAATTATTTTTCAACAACTGGAAGACGCTACTCAAAGATATGTCCACATTCCCAAAATGGTTTAGGATATTTTGGTAGTAACAAATTTTCTCATCAACTGCGATGAAAGTGTACGTCAGATTGACACGATCGTTCATTAAGAATATGTCAATGTGTCGCCAATGTCAGCTTACCAGTCGAAATTTTAAGTGCTACTTTTGATGAATGTGTTCAAATCTTGCATAAGACTGCGTACCATACTGCCATGGTTGCATACTTTTCGGCCGACGTCCCATCAAACTGCCAAACCATTGTTTAGTAAGATAAAACCGGGAATATTCTTTAAAATACCAACTCTTTTAACATTATTTACCACACCGTCATTAGCGTCAATTTATACCAAAAAGATTTCTCAAACCGATATAGAAGACAACATTCTTCATCTTATGACTTTGGCCAGGATTGCCTTGGAAAAAGGAGAGGCTGACAAAGCCGAAGGAATATTGGAGATGGGACTTAAACTCAGTGAAGAACATCAAGTATACATTGCTATGCCTTATATGTACGATATTTTGTCCACAATAGCTTTTGCTAGAGGAAATTTAGATAAAGCTGAAGCTCTTTTGGTTAATGTAATTGAAAAAATGGTTCAGGTCGGTTTGCCCGAAAACGACAATTACATCATAGATTTTAAACTTCGTTTGGCAAGAATTTATAGTTCTTACCAACAACCTGAATTGGCCGAAATTGGTTTCAAAACATGTCTCAAAGACCAACAGTCAAAAATTGCTAGAGGCGACCTTTCATCAAAAACTGGAATACTTTACATTAATATATTATTTTGGTATGGATTGCATAAAATTCGGACGGAACACTATCAAGAGGCAAAAAATTTACTGCAGACAGCTTACGATTTCTCTTTAAAAATAGAAGGCCTAAACCCTTATCAAGAAATGGTTATTTTATACACCATGGCGGATTTAAATATGGAGTTGGGCGATAATGTAATTGCACTGGAAAATATTCAAAATGCTTTGGTAATGGCGAAAGGGATAGGAAGTCAGGATTTACCAAAATGTTATGTAAAAATGGCAAAAATCTATTTAAAAATGAACGAGAAAGAAAGCGCTAAAACTTCAGCTTTGGAAGGAGCTAAACTTGCAAAATTATTTAGCGAAGAAGACACTTTAAACGAAGCAAATCTTATTTTAGCAGGAATTGAACAAAGTAAATAATAATAATAATAATAAATTCGTATAAAAAGACCAATATGTATATTATTTAGCAAAGAAACACGTGACTGATATAACATTTAGTCAAAAACACTTGACCAAAGTGATCTTAACTATTTAGAGATAAATAACACACATTATTTCAGCTGATGAGTATCACTACGCGTTTTTTTTTTCCAACGATGTGGAGTAACGTTAGTGGCGTACCTAAAGGTTTTGCCGCCTCGAACGATTCCTAATTTGCCACCCAAACACATATTCATAGTTTTTATTTATTCATATACAGAACAAACATGGACAGTTCAAATAATTAAAGCATGTTCTTATACCGGGTGTACAAAAAGTTTTTCCGTCTAGTGTGTTGCTGTAGTTTTTGCAAAGCTTCGAACCACTATTTTTACCTTCCGATGTTCGGTTTTCGTTCCGGGAAAAAAATTACATCGGTTTCGGTTTTCAGTTCAGTTCCGGATGTATTATTTTTACTTTTTTAAAAGTTTTTATTTGATATAAAAATTGATTTTCTAGCCTACTTTGTCTTTTTTTCTTTAATATTACAACCTGCAACTTCTATAAGTTCAAATTTTAAGAAAAACCCGAATTTTATTAAAAAATAAGTAAATTGGATTATCCGGGTTTAAAAATTTCATATTTAAGCTCGAAATTTTTATAAAAATTTTAAATTATTTACTCAACAGTTGAAAACTAACATGCAAAAAAATTTGTTTTTCATACTTTTGATTTTCTATGGAAATTTTGACTTTGACTCGCTTTTTTAAAATAAATTGTTTGATTTCAACTTTATTTTCTAGAACTTTGGCGTAAATAAAAGACCAAATTAAAAATGAAAATTTCAAGTTTTGAATTAATATTTTGAGAAAATAGTCAAAGTTTAGAAAAAAAGAACTTCAAATTTATTTACAAGAAGAGTTCTCAAAGTTTCTGCCTTCTTTCTTTCTACCTTAATATATATTCATTTTTTTCTGGAAATGTTGCTGAAAACTTCAAAATTTCTAGAAAAAAATAAATTTTTCTAGAAATTTTTGTTAATGGATTTACTTATTTCTTTTAAGTCCCAAATTTAAACTAGTTCTTTTTGTATTTTTGTTTTTTGAATTTTAGCTTTTTCCTAGCAAGTATTATAATAACCTCACCTAACCCTTTTCCCCAACATGTTGAATTTATTCTTTAAATATAGACATTTTTTTCGAACTTACGTAAAATTAAAATTAAAAGTTTAAACTTGCAATTTTGTTAAAAAAAATCGAATATTCGACTTTTCGATCAAAAGATCAATATTTCTAGGACTTAAAATTATGAGATTAATGTGGAAATTTTGAAAAATAGTTGTTTTCCCCCAAAATTTAGATATTTATTGGTCGGAAACATTATGTTTATTAATTTTATGTAACATTTCTACGAAAATTAATAAACATGATATTTCCGACCAATAAGAGTCCACCATGAGGAATACTAACTACCTTGACCAAAAAGTTCCCGGAATTTATTCAGAAAATTAAAAATACAAGTTTATTCATCTAAATCTATATTGTCCCCTTCAAAGTAATCCCCATCGACTGCAACACACTTATGCCAGCGCTTGATCCAATCCTCGAAACATTTTTTATATTCGGTTTTCGGTATGCCCATCAGTGCTTCCTGCGATTTTTCCATTACTTCCTCTGGGCTGCTTAAAGGCGTTCCCTGTAATGGTTTTTTAATTCGATTGAACAGAAAGAAGTCACAGGGAGCCAAATCAGGTGAATTCGGTGGCTGTTGGATGGTATTTGTTGCATTTTTCGTCAAAAAATTACGTATAGTGATGGCGTTGTGCGACGCTGCGTTATCATGGTGCAAAATCCATGAGTTTTCTGCCCACAATTCTGGTCTCTTTCGGCGAATTGCTTAACGCAAATGTCTCATAACGCCCAAATAATAATTTAAATCCATTTCTTAAATTGTAAAAAATCGCCAACACACACAGAGATAGATGCACTCTTGGCTACGTAACTTTTGCAAATGTCAAGCTATGACGCTAAGATTTGGAGGGAATATCAACAACAGATGTACCAACTTAACAAAAAAAAACTCAAATCGAAACGATGGGAGCGCTACACGGTGGTTATTCCGAGAACTTTTTGATCAAGGTAGTAATCCTATTCCTTTAACGGAACAGACTCACCATTTGGTGAGTGCTTCTAACCACTAAGCTGAAGAAATTTCGGCGATTAGGAACAGTAATCACCAAGAGCATGTAAGTTCGACCCACAAGTAAAGTTCAATGCCGGAAGGGGTATTAGCCCTCAGAGTAGTTGTTTCTTGAGAATCGGGCTTCAAATATTTAAATTTTTACCACCGATAAATTATTGATGAAACGTCTATTCATGTTAAAACATTTTTATATATTTAAATTTTTTATTTTTAAGTATTTCTTCCTTATTGTTCCCTTTCCATGTTATGGCATTGCTGACGAGCTCAAATGAGAGCGAAACATCGATGTCCACTGCTACAACCTTTTTTTTTATATTTTTTGTATTTTTATATTGTCATGATTTATCAAAAAAAAACAATTTTTTTTCATACCGAATTTTGGTCTTCTATTTTTCATTTTTTCCTATTCTAAGTAAATAAAATAACCTAACCTATTTTTTGTCAACTGTCACTGTAGTTTTAAATAAATTTAGATATCACGTAGTCATATTTCAAAAACTGGTTTAGAATATTGTCAACCAACATTAATAAAAATTTTAATATTTCCAAACTGGGTCGTAGAAATAAACATAATGTTTCCGGCCAATAAGAGTTCACCATGAAGAATAAATTTTAAGAGTAAAAGTAAAAAAATAATAAAATAATTATAAAAACATGTCATTTCAATTCAAACTTAAATTTTCTATGAAACAATCGGAATTTCAGAATTAACGACAAATTTTCTTAAATAGAAACGCGAAATTTCAATTTTAAAACTGAAATTTTAAGAAAAGTTTGCGAAGAAACTTAAAACGTTGAGATAAACATATAAAAATCGATTTATGACACAAAAGTTCAAGGACTAACAGGACGAACTTTCGAGTTTAAACCAGAAGTATCTTAAAAACAATTAATATTAAAAAAAAACACCTAAAAAGTCAAATTTAGCGTAAATAAAACCAGGTAAAAAGTTGGAAGTTTTAATAAGATATTTTCAACATGTTATCACTTCAAGTTTACTCTCAAAATTTCGACCTCAATTTCAAAATCCCATCCTTAAATTGGAATATAAATGTTGTACTTTCTTTTTGAAATTTTCACTGAAAGTCCAAGTTTCTAGGAAAATATCGAAATAGCGAGGTTTTATTGGAAATTTTAAGAAAGTAAAATCCTGGAATTTTGGGAAGTTTTAAAATGTCGGCATCGTAAAAAACATTAGAATTCAAATTTGGGATTTCGAGAAAAAACTGGAGTATTGAAATTAAAGTGGAATTTGAAGAAAAAAATTCAAGAAAAATCAACATTTTGATTAATAACTTCAAAAATAGGGGTATCAAATTAAGAAAGAAAAAATTGAAGATTAAGGAAAGAAGTAAATTTGGAGAGTTTTAAAAAAGTTGAAATTTCCAGAAAAATTCGAACTTGCAATTTCGAGAAAAAGCCAAATTTCGAAATTTTGAAAAAAAATCAACTTATAAAACTTAAAATTTCAATTTGGCTAAAAATTTTGAGAACAAAGTCAATATTTTCTTAGAAAATTAGAAAATTATGAGTTTCTAATCTAACTTTCACAAAACAAAAAAATGGGATTGAAGGTAAACTTGTAATTTTGAGATGAACTTTTGTAAAATTTTAAACAGATCAAAATTTATGTTTAAAAAATCCAAACTTTAGGGTAAAGTAAAAATTATTTTAAGTATATAAAAATTTAACGAACCGAAATAAACCGTTATTATTCTACGGTTCTGTCCCATTTTTTCCGACAAAAATAACGGTTTTTTTTCGGTTTCCGGTTTTGGATTTAATTACGGTTCGAAGCCCTGGTTTTTTGACATATTATTTTACTTGATCAGTACCTTCCAAATTGACATTTAACTTTGATATAACATCAGCCTTAGATATGTATAGCGAAAAACGTTGACAGAAAATCATAACCAATAAGTACGACACTGATCAAGTAAGGAACATATGTGAACTAGGAATGTTATGGAGCTCCTTAACCGTATCCGAAACTGTCGAATATCCCAAATAATAAAAAATCTGAATCCGTAATCGAAACAGATATAAAAGTTTCGGATACTTTCGGAAATTATTTGAAATAATTTTGCTAATTCCAGACGACTTTTTTTGGTCGATATAAAAGTTTCGGATAATTTCGGAAATTATTAGAAATAATTTTGCTAATTCCAGACGACTTTTTTTGGTCGATATAAAAGTTTATTTTCTGGTCGACTAAAATTACGAGACAAACTTATTGGTATGTCACCTGACCTTAATCACTATTGCCACTTTCTTTATCGGGTTAAATAAATCGATTTTTTTTATTTCGACGTTTTTCCAAAATTTCGATATTTTTGAAATTGTCGCCTTTTTAATTTTTCCATTGTTTATTTTGACTTTTTGTTTAGATGAGATAATAAGCCTTGTATATACGAATATATACATGTTTATTACGATGCAGTTGAAATATAATTTCATTAGAATCTAATGAAAACTAGATTGCAACTGCAAAGTTCACGTAGATGAGGTACGGGTTGCATCGCAACATCCATTGATACAAACGTCCTCGGCGTGACGTTACTTTCATCTAGTTCGACAAATGACCAATTAAATGTTCTGTAATTAAACAGTTAAACGTGCTTAAAATTGAAAATATGTACAACCGCAACCATAGACTAGTTTCGACCTTGAGGCCAAGGAAGATCGAAACTAGTCTATGGTTGCGGTTGTATCAGAGACTATGTTGCACATATTGTAACGCAATGTAAATAGATAGAATAGAATTTAGAATAGAATTGTATAATTTAGTAAATAAAAAAAGTTTCTAGAAGGATCTGATAAGGGGAAAGCGGCCGCGATAACGAAACAAATGGCAGATAAGCGTTCCAGAAATTTCGGCAAACGATAAACCTTATCTGCCAAAAAGTTCTGGAAGCCGGGGGCCAAAACTATAAAAGGCGGTCAGCTTTCCCTCGAGTCAGTTAGTTAGAGTCAGTGTAATTAGTGAGTTAGTAGAAGTTAATAATAAGTGAGTTCAATTGTTCAATTGTGGTGATCCAAGTTGAGTTCAATAATAAAGTGTAATCAATTCGAACCGATAAAGCACGTAACAATATTTTCAATTTTAAGCACGTTTAACTGTTCAATTACAGAACATTTAATTGGTCATTTTTGTTTAGATGTGATTTTTTGCACAAAATTTAGACTTTTTTCAACATTTCAACTGACAATAAAAATTTTTGATATTGTTGAGTTTTTCGAAGAGCTGAATTTTTAAAAAATTTCGATTTTATTTCAAAGTTTACACTTTTTCGCAAAATTTCGAATTCATGCCAAATTAGGGCTCTTTTTAGAAATGTCAACTTTTTCCCAAAATTTAAAATTTTTCAAAATGTTTACTGTTTTTGAAACTTTCCATTTTTAATGTTTCAATTATTTTCGAAAATTTCTACTTTTTTGAAAATGTCAATATTTTTTAATTTCGACTTTTCAGTTTAGATTTTTTTCGAAAATTTTGCTTTTTTTTGAAAATCTCGACTTATCTGAAAATTTCGAAACTTTTTTGAAAAATTTCTACTCTTTAAAAATTCTTATTTCTTAAAATTGTAGTTTTTTTAAGGCTCGACTCCTAAATGTTTCGCCTTTTTTTAATTTTCGACTTTCTCAAAATTTCACTTTTTTTCAAAATTTTAATTTTGTTGTTGAAAATTATAGTTTTTTTTTAAATTGTGACCACTTTCTTAAATTCCATCAATTTCAGAATTTTGACTTTATTTAAAAATTTTCCTTTTTTTAAATTGTCAATTTTTTTAAAGTATTTTTACTATAATTTCGAGATTATTTTAATAATTTTTTTGAAAATTTCGACTTTTTTCAAAATGCCGACATTTATTTCAAAATTGTATTTTTTTAAATTTTTAATTACAAAATTTTAATTATCATAAGCTTATAACTTTTCGAAATTTCAATTATTTTGAAAATTTCGCCTTTTTTTAATAATTTTGGTCTTTTTTTCCATATTTAGACTTCGAAAATTTCGGATGTTATTGAAAATTTTACTGAACATTTTTTTTACTCTCGACTATATTTGAAATTTTAGAATATTTTTTAAAATTTCAACTTTTTAAAAATTTTGAATTGTTTTTAAAAATGTCTTATTTTTTCAAATTCCCAAATTTCTTAAAAATTTCGACTTTTTCAAAATTTTGACATTTATTTTTTCAACATTTTGATTGTTTTTTTCAAAAATCCCTTCTTAACTGTAACTTTCCATGAAAATGTCGACTTTCTTGAAAATTATAACTGCAAAATTTTGGACTTTATCAAAATTTTAAACTTTTTAATATTTTCGAGTTTTTTTTTAAATGTTCCACTTTTTTCCAAATTTTTCATTTTTATAAAAATATCGAATTTCATCTTATTTTCAAATTTTCGACTTGAAAATTTGGAATTTTTTGAAAACTTTAAATTTTTTATTTATTTTGAAAATATACCGGTTGATTCAAAATTTCAACATTTTTATAATTTCAGTTTTTTTAACTAATATTTAAGATTTTGACCTTTTTTTAAATAACAATTTTTTTCAAATTTGCTGCTTTTTAGAAATTTCCACTTTTTTGAAAATTTTTTTTTCAAATTTTCGGTATTTTTTAAATTCAGACGTTTTTTCGAAAATCGTGACTATTAAAGCACTTATTTTCCTTACACCAATTATTTGAGGGTTGTTGCGTCTACGAAGAAAAAAACAATGATTCGATGCTAAAAAGCATCTATCGGAAATATCCTATCGCATAGCACAAGACATTTGTATTTACTGATTAATCATCTTTTCTTTTCAAAATACTCTGCACTGGTCGCAATTTAAAATTAAGTTTCTTGTGAAAATCGATGTCGGTATCGTAGATTTTATACTTTCGACTACAAATTTGTTGCATTACCTTAAGTAGATTACCTCCTAAGAAGATGAACTGCCAAGATCACTGATACAACTAACTGGTATTTATAAACTAAAATGTAAACACCAATTTTGATATTTTCAACTTAAAAAATCAGGAACCTAAATACAAATTTTTATTCTCTATTTAACACCCTTGCGGGACAAATTTTCAAAAGTCATTTCTTAGTACTCACCTGTGTTGTATAAGGAAGCCACATGCGAGACTTCATAATTCTTTTCCGAACGGAATAGATCAAGGGTTGTCTTTCAGTCAATATTTAAAGTTGTAGGTAAATATAACTTGAATACCTTTTATTTTTGTCAACAAAAATAAAGATATTTGTAACCGAAATAATATCCGAAACAATCGGATATTCGAAAAAATTTCATATCTGTATCCGTAACCGAAAGCGATATAATATTTGGAATATATCCGTATCCAGATTCAAAATATCATATCCCTAACAACCCTAATGTGAACATGTCAAAAAATTACAGCACCACACTAGATGGGAAAACTTTCTGCACACCTGACATTTTTTCACAGCAATGCTTAGGTAAATTTGTTAGTTTTTCCGAGTTTAGCGTTAAAATTCTAATTTATTTTGTTCGATTCTATCGGCTATTCAATTGAAAAAGTCCTCAAGTGATGAGGACTGCCATTTATAGATCGTGGCAGTTTTCAGTGAAACACGCTGTGTATAAATACCATTTTCATACAAATAATCCCTATTATTATGGATAATGTTTAATACAGTACAGTTAAACATTTTATCGTATCATTGAAAATTAAGTGTCCTTTAAGATAAATCTTTATTGATAATTATTGACCTCACAATATTATAGCAGCTTCGTAACAACTTGGTAGCACATAATACGTTAGTTACCTGTCATAATACCCTAGATACATATTCCATTTCAAAAGTTTGTTGATTTTTTTATGTCCTTGTTGTAAATGATAAGATAAAGCTTTGGATGCAACTCGATTATTAGCGACTTAAACAATCTCGGGCATGGCCAGACGACTCAGCTAACGCCTTGTCGCCTGGCAACTCCCTAGATTATTATAAATCGCATAATATTCTCGTTACATTAATAGCTATAATTAAAAAAAGCATCAAATGCAACTTCTCACTAATTTTATTATCACGTGACACTGAAAAACAAAATTCATATCTTTATATGATGATAGTATGTCGAGGAAATACACACTAGATTTGAGGGTAAAATTGAAATTGAAAAATTTAAAGCCAAAATTGGGTTTCAGTTTCAGTCGATTTACCAATATAATAGCAGAAACAAAAAAAAGTAAAAATACATAATACTTACTCAGCATTAGATGAAGTTGACTGTCCTGATTTAAACTCAGATGTCAGAGAAAATAAAGCGTTTTTATGATACAATCCCTCTAGTAATGTTCGATTGCTGTCATACAAGGAAAAATAATGCTCCATGAATAGGTTAACCATGTCGAGTGCTGCATTTTCGCATAAAAAATGTCTTCTAAATGGGGGAGCTTTATTTTGTAATAAAAGTATTCCATCCTGCAAAAAAAATCAATGAAGTTGGAATCGAAAAGTACCGTGGCGAACAGGAAGCGCACAGCTCAGATATTTTTTTTTATGTTCAATCCACTCGCAAAAGGTACCCCATTATTCCTTCAAAGCACAAATCTTCAAATTGAACATAGAGAATTATTGTTACAACATATAAAAGGAAAGTGCGTAACCTGATATGACATACGACTACAACCAAAACAAGTAAAACAATATGATCGACTTCAACGCTTCAAAAAATCAGGCCGCGGTTTTCTCTAAGAAAAGATCAAGGGATAATACAACAAACATACTAATGGACGGCAAAATCCTTCCGATGGGATCTAATCTATATATCCTAGGAGTGAATGCGAGCACTAACTTCTCTTGGGGCGATCCTATGCGCGCCATTGCCAAATCGGCCTCTCCAAATCTAGGCTTTCTTTTTAGAGTTAAAAAGTACTTCACATCTCATCAGCTATTAACACTATACAAAGCTCAAGTTAGGCCAATACTAGAATACTGTTCTCATGTTTGGAGTTCAGCCCCAAAACACACTTTAGCTCTCTTGGATTCAATTCAAAGAAGAGCGATTCGCCTAATTGATGACGAGAGTTTGACCGATTCTCTCGAAACACTAGAGCACAGGCGTATGTTGATGACTTGTTTTTTTTCTACAAGTACTATCATGGAAGGTGCTCGCAGGAACTAATAGGATTGATCCCTTCAAGGGCAAGATTCTTGAGGCGTACTAGACAGTCGGAGGCAGCAAATTCCTGTGCGGTCCAGCTTGACACAATGAGGACTTCTGTCTACGGAGACTCTTTTTTCTATAGAACCTCCAAGTTAGGGAACTTGTTACCAAAACTAATTTTCCCCAAAAATTACAACCTATCCTTGTTTAAGAAGGCGGTTCATCGCCATCTATCCTTGTTTCCGCATCCTACTCGCAGTGCTTTGAAAGCATAATGGGGTTACCCTTTGCGAGTGGATTAAACTTTTAAAAAAATGCTGAATTTTTTCATCCATTCTTAGGTGGTGGAGCCACCACATTTGTTAATTTAAAGTAAATTGTGAAACATTTTCGCGTTTTCCCAGTGTTTATGAAAAATCCAGCCAACTTTAATAGCGTATTGGATTTGAACCAATTTTCAATGTGGTTTTAAATCACGTACGTAACACACTTAAGCAAGCATTCACATTTTTCATTAATATTTCGTTGTTCTTGGATCTAAATCGGCTATTTTCAACCGCTGGCACTGGTCCTCGGAAAAATTTGACCAATTCGTGAAAAAATGTCCGCGTTAGAAAAATTAATTTACAAAACCACGCAATAAATATATTTTAAACTAATTGTAAATGTATGCCCCATTGAAAGCAAATTCTCATAACAAATATCTGTTGTTAATTTTAGTAATCATAGAAGTCTAGTTTTTGGAAAAAGATACAAAGAATTTCGTCAAATATGTTATAAAAATACAATTATCTCAAAAACTATAAATTTTAAGAACAATATTTGTTATCCAAAGTGACCTTAAAATATCAATTTAAATCCAAAAATGCAAAAAAATATATAGGGTGTCTCACTTAAAATAACGAAGTTGATGTGAACTGCCTGTGTAACCGGAAATACTTCAACTTTGCGAACATTCAAGTTGTGTTCGTCTTGCCGACTTTACCAAGTTGCCAAATTTTCAAATGATATCGATCGCGGTGATTCTCGGAGGGACACACTGTATATCAAGTGTTAAATATATTTAAAAATAATTCAATTCCCTCTCTAACCAATTAAACATATACGAAATGTTCCATTAAAAAAATACAATTTATATCCGAACTTTTTTCTTACGTTCAATTGTTTTTTATTGTGAACAAATGAAAAATTTGAAAAAAATTACGTAGGGTAGCAAAATTACTGGCCTGTTAACACATGTTCAAAACGGGTGTGTCTTAAATTGATCACGGTGTACAGTCACTCATAGCCTAAATGATGCAGTGAGTATGTTACGGCTAAAATGAATACTTGGTTAGTTTTAAAACCAACCAGCTAATTTTTGCAAACATACTGAATTAGCGGCTATTTTAAAGAAATCAGTCATTTCCAACAAAATAGCGGATGCTAAATTGAGATTAGAAACTACCTGATTTAGTATGCAAACTAATTATTTGCTTTGGTTTATTTATACATTTTATGTGATTGTTTTTACATTAACCAAATATTTTGGTAACTTTGTGTACTAACAGTTCGTGCTATTAGCTAATACGGTTACTGCAATCGTTTTAGCTGCCAAAATTGCAAGTTTGGTGGTTAGTTCATAAACTAACTAAACGAATAACCAATAACTGGAAACTAGAATCTCAAATAGGTTATATGTAAGCTAATTAAGAATTATTTCGTTTATATTCAAAAACGGCTGTCAATTGAAACTGTGAAAGATACGGAAAGTACACTTCAGGCAATATTTGAATATACTTCAGTATCAAGAAGTAATCAGGATTGCCAATGTAGCAAAAGGTGTACAACAAGAAATGTAAACATGTACGTCAGCTCTCGATAGGGCGACCAACTGTTCTAATTTGGGTGGAATATTTTCGATTTTTTAATTATTTCTCCCTTGTTCTGTCTAACTTGCAAATACTTTTGGTTTTTGACAGTTCAAGCTTTATGGCTGTCGGAACTAAATTTACAATGTTTAAAAGTTCCCGATTTCTTCGACGAAGATAATCGTGCGGCATTTTTTTAGTGGATAATAGTTATTTATTAGTGTCCCCCTTGCTTTATTTTGGAAACTCGACAATTTCTATTCGACCTTAAAATACAACAAACAGTAAATGCGTCCAAAGCAAAGAATATAATTACTTATTTGTTGTTTTTATGATAAATTAGAAGATTTAGAAGAAGGATTTGTCTTACATTTATAATGAAATGAAATTAGCTCGTGAATACGCCTATTTAAAACAACATCCATAAGAAATAACAAAGTTGACAATTTTCTCGGAAACAGTTGAATTTAGAAAAAAATAATGTGCACCAATGAAAAGGCCTCAAAAAACAACTAAATATATTTTTTGAATTTTTCCATTCGGACTTCAAATAAACAAGTTACAGCTGATTTTAAAAAATGGCGATTTTCGGTTTTTTTTTTTTAAATAAAATCAAGACGAATTGGAATTCAATTGCTTTCTCAGCGGAATAATATTAGACATTAAATTCTGCACTACTTTGCCCATTTAGGCTTCCTTGTATCTTTAATAGTCTACGAGATCCCTATAGTGGAAATGAAATTTGGTTCAACCTGTATATCATCTTATAATATTGATATACTATTTCATATAAGTAATTTGCAAATTTAATTAGACAAATCTTGAATATTTAAAGTAGCAAAGACATTTTATATCGACACTTTATCTCAGCTAGAAGTGACAGAAATTTTATTCAGCTATATTTATGTCATATCGTAAACATGCAAGGAAATTAGTCTCAGATACCTGAGTTTTCTATCATAAAATAAGTCTCTAATCTAAACGCACCCTTAAGTTTTCTTTTAAAGTTATCTTCCCATTTGATGAAAAAAATGTTAATATTCGTTTCACCAGCCATTAATACTGACTTCACGCGGATCATTCATTTATTAAGATGTTTTTGGAAAAATTCCATTCTTCTTTGTTTTAAGGGGTATATTCCGAGCTGCTCTCTCGTGCAAATTTACTCTTCATGAAACAGTTCGTATTTTTTGTGCAACATTGTTTTTTTAATGTCTTATGAACTTCAGTTGTTAACTTTGAAGCACTTAATTTGGGATTTTTGGTCCTTTTTCTTGCATCCGTCGATTGTTATACTGGGTAAACATTTTGTTATAAGCTTTTGTTAATTTATTTAACCCATTGATTGCTGATGCCGAAATGTATGAAAACTCCAAGTGCTGAATATGTTTTATACTATTAAATGGGTTAAATTTGTTTATATATAATATACAGGGTGGACCATAAGTAATGGTACATAGAGCACGAGTAGATTTTCCGCATAAAAATAATGTGATTTAGCTACATTTACCTTATACCAAAAGTTGATATTAACAGAGATACAGGGTGTCAAAGTTGAAAAAAAAAATTGTGATTTTTTCGCATAACTGATGAACACATTGCACTACAGACAAGAAATGGTTTCTTTGGTCAAGAAATTCTAATTTGTTAACAGATTTTCAGTAACTCATAGGGGGCGCCACCTGCGCTACCTTGTATTATTATAAAGCATCATAACTTTTTTGTGCCTTCATATACACTTATTTTAAATAGATATATTTTTTTTTCAAGATATTTGCCTTCAAAGTTTGCCGTACGTTTATTTTAAGTTATGTAAATATAAATTTTTCGCAGTAGGTTTCAAAATAAAAGTAATAAAACTGACTCTAAAATAGGTTAGATTAAATATTACTCTACTGACATTGTTATTACACATATTTTTTAAATTTCTAAAGCAAATTTAATTAAAATACCAAAACAAAATTTACTTCAGAAATAAGTCTGTGGGAAAAGAACTTTTTCATGTAAAGGGATTGTATTGTAAACAATTAAAAATCTGGCTGTTCTTTATTGAAATTCATCTCCAAGTATCTGCTTTGACCACCCAGACTATTAAAATTTTCTTGGTGCCGACTCAGAGATCACATGTCTCATCTCTATGTTAGAAAATAAATTACGTCTTAATTTTTTGAATTTTCTTTATTGAGATTTTCAAAATTTAGGTAATAATATTATCAGCAAAGTAATATTTGACATAAATTAGTTTCAAAGCTGTCTTATGATTACTTTTTTTTCAAGCCTACTTCGAAAATTTAATACCTTAGTAATTTAAAACCAAGGCACGTCAAGCTTTAAACGCAAATATCTTGGAAACGGTTGCTGGTATCAACTTTCAGAAAGTACACTTTTTTTATGTAAAAAAGATGGGGAAATAAAATAACCTAGGTGCACAAAACAGTTATGATGATTTTGAATTATGCAGGATAGCGCAGGTAGCGCCCCCTATCAGCTATTAGTAATATATTAGCAAATTAGAGTTTGTCGACTTAAGAAACTTTATTGTGCCAAATTCGGTGATTATATTACAATTCATTCCATAGTTATACGAAAAAATTGAATTTTTTTTTCAACTTTGACACCCTGTATCTCTGTTAATATCAACTTTTGGTATAAGGTAAATGTCGCTAAATCATATTATTTTTATTTGAAAAATCCACCATTGCTCTGTGTACCATTACTTATGGTCCACCCTGTATACATTTTTCGCTGGAGCGACTCTAACGGTTTTGATAACATTGTTACTAGGGATTTTTTGAGTCAAAAAAACGATCCAGATAGGTGTCGTAAAAATTCTGAATTAATATTTCTTGGGAACATTTTAATTCTTTACGATCAAATTTTTTATCTCATAAACGGCTTTATCGTTTTTGATGGAACTTGGTAACTAAGGTTTTTTTGGGTCAAAAAGAATGATATAACTAGGTGTCATTTCAGTAAAAATTCGATACCACCATTTTTAGGGACATCTTCCTGCTTGAGGAAGAAATCTTTATCTCAGAAACGGTTGTATCTTTTTCGATGAAATTCGATAAATAAGGGTTTTTTTCGAGTAGGAAAACGATAAATATATAAATTTGGGATCGCAATTTGTTAGGGACATCATCGTCCTCCGGTAACAATTTTTATCTCCCAAAGGGCTCTATCGATACCGATAAAACTTAATAAACAAACTTGATAAACAAATACTTATATCTTGAACAAGGTTTGAGCATTTACCAAAATTCAAGGTTTGGAAACCCAAGACCGGTTTCGATGTTATTAGATCTCGACAAGTTGGTACGTCCAGCCTGAATGCTGACAAATGTTTTGGCAAGTATATACTTTAGATTTAACGGATATCTTCTATGTGACTCTTAAGTACCGCCACCTATTGGTCCTTAGAAGAAACTGAAGAAAACTCCAACAAGAGCCGGGCTGCATACTGTAAGTTTACTTTTATTTGCATATGAGACTTGGAGTTGTCCACAGTTTCTTCTAGGGACCAATAGGTGGCGGTACTTAGGGGTCACATGAAGGATGTCCGTTGAATCTACAGTACGAGTATACACTTGTTAGCATTTGGGTGGGATATATCAAACTGACGAAGTCTAATAAGATCTAAACCGGTCTTTGGTTACCAAACTCGGAATCTAATAAATGTTCAAAACTATTGGTTTCTGTGCATTTGGAAATATATGATCTCCTGAGGGGGGACTGCTTTCCTAGTTTTGCTAAGTGTTTGTGGCTCAACTATTGTTAGTTTCGGGCTACCACCCTATGATGATCGATCGATCCACACTATTACAAATCTTGGGGGTGCAGAAAATGATCTAGATAGATGCTATTTTAGTAAAACTTAGATGCCACCATCTTTTAGGGGCATCTTACTTGTTGAAGAACCAGCTAAAGATAAGAAATTTTTAGCGTAAAAAAATAGACTTATTGAGATTTTTAGAACAAAAGGCATTTCGAGAAAAATTACATTTAAAAAACGAACAGAGAAAAATACACATCAGTTAGGTTTATACTAAAATAACAAATAATTTAATATTTATGGTAAAGTTGAAAACAGGGTTTCAAACAAACACCAGGTTATGTAGGGCAATCTGGACAAAAAAATAATGAAGTCTTTCTTTTTTTTGAATTATTCCAGCATTGCTTATATCTACGTCTTTTGGTTTTGTTATCACTTCCCTTTTCACAATGCTTTGGCAGATGTATTTGGGTTTTTCGTAGTAAAATTTGTTTTGGAATTGCTGATGGAGGTGGACCCAATAATTTTCTGATTACAGATAGTCAAAGTCATACAGCGATATTTTCTGTGCATTATGTGCATTGTATAAATGCCAAGAATTTAATAATATTGTCTGAAATATATGAATTGCCAACTTTTTATATCAGCGTAACGTTTTCCTTTTACATGGGTAGTACGCTAACATCTGGTCGTGATACCGCGCATCTATTTGTTATAATTTATTGTCATGTTTGGTTTGGTGACCACATTGCCCCGTCGGTTTGTGGTATTAGTCAGCTCCCATCAAATTCTGAAAAAATCATGAGGACTTCTCGACGATCTTTCCATTTGGTAACATATATACTATTTTCTGCATACCGACTCACACTTTGTCCTTTTTTTAGTTTTTTGTGTACAACTTCAGTTGGGTTTCCTTTCCTATTCGATCGTAAGGTTCCTGTAACGTAGGTGTTTTAATTCAACAAAAAGTTTGTAAGAGAAACACTCGTATAAAAATTATCCAGATAAATTGAATATCCGGCTCCCGTCTTTCCCAATAATAATTTTTGAACGACTTTATTAGTGTGGTCTTTGCCTCCTAGCTCTTCGTCTGCTGATCCACCGTATACAATTAGTTTTAGGGCCAAACCATTGGATTCCCCTAACAAGTAAAGTTTTATACCATATTTCGCCTTTTTACCTTTTATATATTGGCGGAATATCAATCGAACTCTCCAGAGAACTAGCGACTCATCTATTGATAAGTGCTTGTGTGGAACATATACTGCTTCCATCCTATCATTGAAAAAATTAATCGGTGTCCTGATTTTTGCCAAACTGGACGCATCATCTTCATTATTATTGAAATGTAGTGCTCGCAATATAAGCAAAAATCTGTCTCTTGACATGAATTGTGAAAATACCGGTAAATTGAAAAGGTAGTTTTTTTTTCCAGTAGTCGTTCAAACGGTATGTAAAAGCAGACCCAACCATACTTTCATTTCTTCTTTGGTAACATCTTTCCATCTCGTGATTCTGCTTTTTTCTCCCTCTGATATCGACAAAACCTCAACAGCGTACAAATTAGTCTGCGGTAGTATGAGGTTGTATAAATCTTCATTGAAAATTAACTCAAAATAATCAGCTGGTTCTAGGGATGATCGATATTAGAAAAACATCGATATTGACATCAATATTACCATCGGATCAGAAGTATCGATGTACGATGAATATCGAAAGAAAAATATCGATGTTTTAGGTAAAAAAAAAACAATCAATTTTATTCTAAGGTATACATATAGTAAGCGACGTATGCAAATGCATGGTAGATTGTTAGGTTACATTACTGCAAAAGTTTGAGTTTACTGGACAGACATAGAGTACAATATAGAGTAGATTTACTATACCTATTATTTCGTTTTCGAAGTTTCACTATTAAAAAAAAATAAGTTCTACTAACACTCGCCCCCACTTTACTCTTAGATAAGAAAAAAAGTTGACCATTGCTTGAAATTGACAGTTTTTTATTTTGTTGGTTTAATTTGCTTACATCCATGAGCGACATCTAGTGTAAATTGAGTGAAGGTGAAATAATACTAACAGCAACATTAATCGGCAACATTTGTTACACCTAATCACGCTAGATGGCCTAGTCCTAGACTTAGAGTGTATCAATATCGATGTTCCGATTTTATTCTCATAACATCGATGTGTCAATATTATCGAAAATTTAACATCGATATTAAAACATCGATGTTTTTCCACTAAACATCGATGTTGATTCACCATCGATGAATATCGATCATCCCTAGCTGGTTCTCTACTTGACATTCGAATTTTCAACCCGGGTGTTTCCGAAAATGCTATTGATTTTGGTTGTTTTCTTACATTTGAAAATTGATTAGAGATAACATCTATATTTCTTGCTGCAATTTGAGTCTGACTATCATCAGAATCACTACCAATTTCATTATTTGATTCAAATTCAGAATCCGTGATGATGAAATCCTCATCACTCATGTCACTGATTGAGTTGTCCACATCAACCTCGAACCTTGGCCTTTTTGAACTTGATGGGTAATCCATCTTTCTGCGTAAATGGGATTATTTTTTGTAAAACTAATATATATTTCTTTAAGGGTACGGAATATTTTGTAGGAATTTGTAGAATTTGGACTGGAGTCTTGTAATTTATTATACAGCTTTCAAACTGACAGATTTTGTATTTGTAAGCAAATTGATAGATGTCAAATAGTCTAATCTTCCGGACTAGAGAGCCTCAAAGGAGAAAGTGGCAAACCGGGTTTTCTGTGATTGACTCGCGGCGCTAAGCTTGTCATACTTCAAAATTCTGTGAAATGCCAAGTATTAAGTGGATAAGCTTTTTTAATGCAGAAATACTTACTCTATTTCTCTGATTTTCAGATACATTAGGAGCAATTTATTACTAAAAAGTTATAAATATTCTGCTATTTTGCAATTATCATAATTTTTTAACATTAACTTGAGCCAAATGTGCATGAAAATGTAGAAAAAAATGCAAGTTTTCTGCATTAGAAAACCTTTTCTATTAAGCCCTTGGCATTTGACATAATTTTGACATATGACAAGCGTAGCGCCGCGAGCTAATCACAGAGAATTCGGTTTGCCATTCTCTCCGTTGAGGTTCTCTATTTTGGACGCTTGCAAGATTCTTAAAAAAATTTAAGTTTGTGCCGATTTTATCTTTCCTGCATTACACTGACTATATTACATTTTTCAAAACGCATATCTTTTTATTCACAATTCAGTTTATTTTTTCGAAATTAAAAATTAGAAAGCAAACCTAAACAAAATATATCTGGCGATAATTGCCCCTCTTACCTTAATCCTTTTAAAAAATTGCATCAAAAATATTCTACTTTTGATTGTGAAATATTTAAAAATAATACATAACATAAGAATTAAGGCTTCTAGGTTTCCAACAGCAAAAAACGGAATACTAATCAAAGGGAAGGAGAAGAGGGTGTGTGTCGATAACGATAAAAAAAGTCCCACAATAATTTTTGACGATCAAAAATAAAAAACGGGCATAACTTTCTTCTTTTCCGATTAAAAAAAACGTACCCCGCACTAAGTTTTTACGCTTAAAAACCGTTATCCTAAAAATAATTTTTGCCCATAAAAAAAGTATATCGTGCGCTTGAATTCTCAAAAATCGATATTTTTGCGTCCTCTTAGGAATAAGGCTGGACAAATATTATAAAATTGGGACATTTGACAGCCCATAATAATAACAAATTGAACAAAACTTTTAAAAAATATAGGTTATTACTGTGTGTGTAAAATTAACTTTACAATGCGATGCAACGTTAATATGAAAAAAAAAAGTAAGCAGAATCAAGTGCTGATGTAAATATGAACAATTTGGTAACATTATTTGTATTAAACGACATATTTTAGGCCTAAACACGCTGCGCGTGTTTTGAGCACAAAGCTATTGTTCCTATGGACACGCTAGGCGTGTTCTTAGCATAGAATGCGTTAAGGTCCGATTTTTTTAGTACAATGTTCAATAATGCGTTAAACTGTTCCTTGACTTTCTTGACCATTTTAGCCATTTTCTATAGTTGTAACCATTATTAAAATGGTTAATCATCATTTGTGGCTTCTCACGTATGGTATGACGGTCTGCACAGCTATTACAAACATTTGGAATAAATACTATGGCACAAAATTAAGATTTACCATGATAAATATCTAATAATTATTACAATTGGTGAAATCGGAAAAATCCCCCATAAGTAGGGATATTCGATATACATCGATGTTTCGAAATTATTCGATCTTTCCATTAAAAACATCGAATAGTATTCAATGTTTTGCAAAGCAAAGAAATATCGAAAATATCGATGTATTTTCATAGATGGATCGACAGTATGTCCTTGGAAAGTTCCAGATGTGTCGCCAAAATATGAAAATATGAGACAGTAATATAAAATTGAAATGAATTTCAATGAAGTGAATAATAGTAACTTTTTTTTAGACATCAAAATTATTTGAGAGGCAACCAAGAGGACCCTTTTTTTCAGAAATTTATTGGGCTTAGTTGGTAAACACTGGTAGGGATGTATCGTTTGTAAACATCGATGTTTCAACATCGGTGGTTAAACACAAAAAATATCGATACATCGTTTCGTTTATAAGCGATGTTTGAAAAATCGATGTATCGCATCGCGACAGAATTAGCGTCATCTGTTGCATAGAATTGATAGGACAAACGTCCGTACCAGTTAACGAAGGCGGCAGTGTGCCTAAATTTTAAAAGAAAAATTAAAATTTTAGGAAAAGATTTGCGAGTATTAACTTTGAAAACTCGAAAACATTAAATGCATTTGTTAAAATTTCAATTTTAAATTCACAATTAGTTGTTATTTTAAATTTTCGGTCAAGAAGAAAATAAAAAAATTCCAGTTTTTATCAAAATTTCTAGTACAAGCTTAAAAGTTTCAGTTTCCTTAAGAAAAATTTGTTCGACTTAAATTTAAATTTTTATTTATTTTTTTTCTCTTTAAAAAAGTCAACATTTCCAGAGAAAAAATCAACATTTTTACAAAAGTCTAGTTAAAAGGTAAAAGTTTCCAAATAAAAACCAAAACAGAATTCTCAAAATTTCGAACGAAACTTCCTTTGAAATATTTAAGAAATTGTCAATTTTAAGTAAGAAAATTTTAATACTTGCTGTACTAGAAATTAGAAATTTTTATCAAAATTCCAAATCTCGAATCGGTCCTAAAATTTTATATTAAACCAAATTCCATTTTTATAAACTTTAGTTTTTTCCCGAAATTTGAGCTTTTTTTCCAAATCCGGAGTTTAATCTTGAATTTTTATCGAAAATTAGAAGATTTTTTGTAAACATTGGAGATTAAAGTGGATATTTTTAAAATTTTCAGTTTACCTTTTCATCTGTGATTTCGAAACTTTGTTTAAAAACTTTAATCTTTAAAAGTAATCTTCGGTTTTAAACACTTTTTTACAAAATTAGAATTATTCAAAATATCCACTTTTTTAGAAATCTTGACTTTTTATTGAAAACTTTAACTTTTTACGAAAATGTCGATATTTTTCAAAATTTCGATTATTAAAAATTTTGATATTGTCTCAAAGTTCGTGTTTTTCAAAATTTCGATTTTTTCAAAATTTCGATTTTTTGGAAAATTTGGAATTTTTTAAAATTTTGTTTTTTAAAAAAATTCGAATTCTTTTGAAAATTTTAACGTTTTTAATTAGTAGGATTCCAAAAATGTTCAAAATTCGATATTTTTTCAAAACTTCGCTTTTTTTTAAATTCCGACTTCTTTAACGTTTGGCATTTTAACAAAATCTAGTCTGACATTTTTAAAAAGTTCGAGTTTTTTTCGACCTTTTTTGGAAAATTTTGAATTTTGTTTATTAAAAATTTTAATTTTTTATGAAAATTTAAAAATTTTGACTTTAACTTTCCTGAAAATGTTAGCTTCTTTTTCCTTTTTTTTAACTTTATTTCACAATTTTAACTTTTTTAAAAATGAAAATTTTTTCAAATCACAATTTTTGTTTTAAATTTCCTACTTTCAAAATCACATTTTTTTTTTCAAAAATGTTGGCATTTTTCAAAATTCATTTTTAATAATATCTTAATAGTATCTTTTGAAATTGTCCAATTTTCTTGACAATGTGACCTTTTCAATTTTTGACATTATTTTAAAAGTTTATCTTTTTTGAAATTTTAACCGTTATTCAAAATTTCGACCTTTTTTGAAAATCTTTACTTTGTTCAAAATTATAATTTATTTTCACATGAAATTAGTATGACTAGTTATTGTATTTCGGTTTTTTTTTGTTGAAAATTTCGATTATTTCAAATCTTTTTAAAATGTTGTCTTGAAGTTATTTATTATTTTTCAAAATTGCAACTCTTTTTCAAATATCGAATTTTTCAGAATTTCCACATTTTTGGAAACCTTTTTATTGAAAATGTTTACCTTTTTATGAAAATATTGATATTTTATTAAATTTCGACTATTAAAATTTTAATTCAAATTCTTAAAATTTCGACTTTTGGAAAATTTCAACTTTTTTGAAATTTCGATTTTTAAAAAATTTTGAATTTATTTGAAGAAATTTTTAAAATTCGATATTTTCTCAAAATTTCGCTGTTTTTAAAAATTTTTATTTTTATAATATTTGGCATTTTTACAAAGTTTTACCGGACTTTTAAAAGGAATTGTATGAACATTTCGAAATATTTTGAAAACATGAATTTTTTTGAAAATTTAATTTTTTTATGAATATTGAATATTTTTTTAAAATTTACTCTTTATAAAATTTTCTCGAGAACTTTTTTCTTCAAATCTCCAGTTTAACATTGTATTTTTATCAAAAATTCGAGCATGTAATCTCGAAATGTCTACTTTTTTTGAAAATTTTAATCTTCGGTTCAAAAAACGTAGATTTAAGTTTTAAGTCAAAATTTGGAGGAAAACATAAATTAAAAAGATATAGATTTTAATTCAAGTTTAGAGACGAAATTTCGAATTTCTTCTCTAAATTTCAACTTTAATCTCGAAATATTGACTTTTTTCTCGAAATTCTAAAATTAATGTCAACATTTCCACCTGTTTCTCGAAATTAGAAAAAAAAGTCAAAGTTTCGGGTTTACCTGTAGTCGAAATTTCGATATTAAAGTCGAAATGTGAAGTATTATCTCCGAATTTCTAGAAAAAAGTCGGAATTTCGTAAATAAAGGCGAAATTTCGAGAAAGAAGTTGAATTTTCGAGTAAAAATCGAAATGTCGAGATTAAAGTCAAAATTTTATTTCTAATTTGGAATTTCGAGAAAAAAGTCCAAATTTTAACGTTAAGACTTACAATTTCTAAAAAAAATTCTTTTTAAATTGATGTCCTTGTTGCACCTTCGTAATCTTGACTTCTTAAATCTGCAATTAAATATTTAAAAAACATCGGATAAGCATCGATGCATCATTACTCAAAGGTGATGTTTGAGACATCGATGTTTCATTAAAAAAATATCGATGCTTTTTTGAACGATGTGGCATCCCTTAACACTGGCTGGTGTAAAGTATTCGATGTTTAAAAACATCGACGTTGTGGAATCGATATATCGAAACAATATGTACTACCTCGAATAAAAACATCGATGTATTTTCCAAGTGGACACCTCTACCCGTAAGTCTGGTGACATGGGTAAGTGCTGCGGCCTGCGTTTTTTAACCTGTGATGCTGAATTTACCGGTTTCCATAAATTTTCATTTATATTTTGGTTACTGTCAGCATTGAATTCATATTATTCGGGGGTAAATTACATATGCACACCCCTATTTATTACAACCAACGCTTCTCCCGCTTTTCATTTGCTTATTTTTATATGCGCGTTTATAATTAAATATGATATCTGCATCATTTAAGCTGTAAGTAACTGTATTTATTAAATAATTATTTTGCTCCTTAGAACCAGCTTAGATACGATATAACTAACTAAATTTGCAAATGTCACTAGTAGTGAGTGAGAGGTGGCTAATTACATAATTAGTTTTCAAATTCATTAACTAAAAAAAACTTACCAACTTTGTTACATTGGGGAAATTTTCCTTTACAGCATTGATATATGTTACTTCATCAAAATTATTACATAAAGGATTGCCATCTAACCACAATTCTTCAATAGATAAATCTTTTGTTGATTCTGGGTTTGAGAAACTGTCCAACTAAAAAGAAATTACTCAACAATTGCTCTAAAAATGTTAGATAACTGGCTATAAACTTACCAAATTGTCTCTTAAATCCACTTCTTCCAATTTCAACGCTCCAAGTGCCTCAAGTGGGAAAAACGTTCTTATCCGATTATTTTTTAATCTTATCCTTTTCGGATTAAGTATTTTTGCAAGGTGAAGTACAAAATACATAATTTTTGGTTGATATAAGGGTGTGAACTCAATTAGATCTAAAATGTGCAATATTTAGTTACCAATCAATAACAACATTGTGCTACATACTTGGATCCAATTCAAACCTATCCAGGTTTAGTGTTTTGGTAAATGAATCAAATCTAGCACTTAATGTTTCCATAATACTCTTCTGGGCATCAACTTTTATCAGTCTGGTTGACGAAAAGTGCAACACAATTGTGAGTTTAAACTGCAAGTGACATAAAACACCTAGGTGTAAAAAATTACAAACCAGTCAAGATAAGATAGAAGATATAACATTAGAGTGCAGAAGGGGAATTTACCACTTCATTTAATGGATAATTAAAAACTGAAGAACTGGCATTTTTAAAAGTACTGATCTAATTGATTAGTTAGTTGTCTAGTTGTATTTGAATTTGTCCTACTTTAATTTTAATAATAATATACTTATATATGTTATAATAACAAACTCCCTAAATTTTCAAGTTTACACTCAAATTTTCGACCTTTAATCTAAAAATATCGATTTCAAAGGGGAGTATTCGATTTTTTTTCGAAGCTCGACCATGTAAATCCGAAATTTTACTTGGAAGTTAAGAGGTTCTAAAAAAACTCAACAAATATTCGCGATAAAATAAAAAATTACGGGGTTGAGTTTGAAATTTTGAAACAGATATTTTTAATAAACTATTTTTATTTTCAAAATGTTGACCTCTTAACCTTGAAATATCGGCTTTAAATTCACTTTGCAAACATTAAAACTCGAGATCAAAGAAAAAAACTTTAAGGTTTAACTCCGGATTTTCAAAAAGACAACATTTTGAAGAGTCTCAAAATTTATGACAAAAAAGTACCAACATTTTCATTTTGATTAAAAAGTAATTGATTTTAAACACACGAATATTTGACTTTTACCTTGAAAATTCCCTCAAAACATTAATATTTTTTGAAAAACCCCACATTTTAAGAAATATTGAAAAATTAATTTATTTTTTCAACACTTAAATTTTATTTAGAAAAGTCCTAAATTGTTAGGTATGTCCCACAATGTCGATTTTAAACTAGAAATATTCACTCTTTGTAAATTGTTAATATATTTTAATTTTAAAAAATTCATATTCAAATTGAGAAAATTTAGTTTCCAGCGGAATTAAAATTTCAAAGTTTTTCCAAGTTAATTTGAAATTTAAAATTCCATAATTTCGACTTCAAATTGAAGAAAAATTGAGAAATTTCAAATTGGATTGGAAATTTCGGGTATTTAAAAAGAAATTAGTAATTTCAAACAATTTCTTATCTAAATTTGGGTCTTGGAAAGTGTTCACTTTACCAAAGGGGCCTGGCACAATGCTGGGTTAGTTAGTCGGTAAATTCGTGTGGTTCCTAGAATAATTTTGATAATAAAAATCTTTTTGAAGCAGAAGTATATTTTTGGATGTGGCGCACATTCTAAAATTATTTTTATTGATGAATATTTAATTATACACAGTGTTGTATCAAATCTGCCTTTTTAAAGAAAAAACAGTAGAATTTTGAAAAAAAAAACATCAAAATCTCTTTTTTAAGTTTTATTAAAATTGCCAGTCCTAATTTGCAATCATTTTATTTATATCAAAATAGTGACAGAGCACCACAAATTATTTTACTTCATTGGGATAATAGGGAGGGGGTGGCAAAGTTTTGGGTGGGTCCCAAGCATGTCCCAAGGGACAGAAATCTATGCTAAACCACTGAATCAGATGTAAAAATTACAAAGTATGAAAGAAAGCAAAAGACGACCGATGACCAAAATCGATTTAAATTTCAATACAGTTGCACTCAATGGTTCTATTTTTTGCTAATTAATTAGTTTGATAATAAACTTAATAATGCCAGTTCTGTTGTTCTATTGACAAAATCCATATTGTGTAATTAATAGTTATACATTAATTTTACTAATGTAGATGCACCAAACTTAAATGATATCTAATAGATTTTTTGCGCACAGCATTTGTTGGCCTGGCTACCTTGTTAATCTGGCACTGAAACGTGTTTTGCTTATTTGTAAATTTACTCAAATCCCTATCCTACCATCATTATTAAGGTTATTATACAAGTTATGTGTAGAACATTATTTTTATAATTTCGATAGAATAAGAAATGCAAGAACATTGAAGTGCACTCTTACAGTCTGCTGATTATTTCTGAATAATAAATATTTAGTTAATGATACATAATTTTTGATAAGTTATGTGCCATTTGTCAACATCTACAACAAAAATTAATTTGAAATCATGATTTATAAGCACACGATGTAAATTCATAAAACAATCTTGTGTATTTTTGCTTTCCTTTAATTTAACAAATGATTAATACTTTAACTTACAGGACTGCTAGGATCAAGGGGATTTTTCACAATTAAGTTTCCTTCGGCGAATTTTTGTATAGCCTCCCCACAATTCCTTGCTAAAAACATAGAGCTGGTGCTAGTTTTCGTATAACAAACCGGTATTAAATCCAATGGATATACTTGTTCTAACAATACTTTTAACACTTCATTTCTATCATACTTTTGTCCATCGTTTACCTGAAATTACAACTCTAGTTATAAGAAAATATGGCTAAGGTCATTATAGATTATAACTTACAACAAATTTATGCCATAAATTAGGATCATTAAGCATAGCTTTATGTCTTAAAAGAACACTTGTATTCTTAGGGGACGACTCTACCACTAAAGACTGAGGAGAGGGTGTTATTTTCGAGATATCCAAAGACATTTTATGGCTAATGTGTGTTAGTGTTTTAAGAGTACAATTGGCACTTTTCTTTTATTGTTTGACAATTATAAAGGAAAATTCTTCCTATGTTTACAGTTGGTTAGGATCTAACTTAACCTATAACATAAACAATTAAAATACTTCAAACTTCTTCTTCTTCTTTTCTCTTTTAATGACGATTTTGAAGTTTAATAGGGATTAGGGATGCAACATCGTTTAAAAAGCATCGATGTTTGAACATCGAAATTTTTTTCAATAAAACCTCCATGTCTTAAACATCGGTATTCGGCATCGATACATCGATATTTTTTAAATATTTAATTGCGAATTTAAGAAGTCAAGATTAGGAATTTGTAGAAAGGAAATCTAGAAAGAAATTATTTTTGAAATTTCGAGTTAAATTGAAATTTCGATTTTTTTCTCGAAATTTCGAGATTAAAGTTGGGTCATTATACAGTTTCGTGTCTTCTCGTTTTCCCGACTTTTTTTGGAAATTTCGCCGTTAATCTCGAAATTTCGACTTTTTTCTGGAAATTCCGAGATTAAAGTCAAAATTTCGACTTTAATCTCAAAATTTCGGTTATAAATGTTCACGAAACTTAAGTTAAACATACAATATTAACATATGGCAGTAGAGTGGGTTCAGTTATTTCAATTTTTAATAACCAAAATTTCGACTTTTGAACATTTTTGCCATTTAAAGTCGAAATTTCGAGAAAAAACTCAAATATTCTCCTTTGAATGTTAAATTCTGGATCTGAAGAAAACGCTCAAATTTTGGAAAAAAACTAAAATTTATAAAAATAAAATTTGATTTAATACAAAATTTAGGAATTTTGAAAAATAAACGAGTTTTAAAAATGTCAACATTTTTAAAATAGCCAACATTTTGAAAAGAATTTAAAATTTAAAGGAACTTTGGCAATTTAAAAAAAAGTCTAAATTTTGAAAGAAGTTTTTCAAAAAAAGTCGAAATTTCGATAAAATTATTTTTAAAAAAGTCCTGCAAAATTTTGTAATAATGCCAAACTCTATAAAAGTTGGAACTTAAAAAAAGCAAAATTTTGAAAAAACAACGAATTTTGAAAATTTTTAAGGTCGCACTAATTTAAAAAAAAATAATTCAGATTTTTTTAAAAAACGATATTTTCAAAATATTTCAAATTTTCAAATAGTCGAAATTTTAATAGACGAATTTTGAATCGAAATTTTAATACAGTAATACGCCGGACTTACGCGCTAGGTGAGTCCGAGCGATTGCCGTGTAAGTCGAATTCGCGCAACTTTGCATATAAATACATATAAAGTATGTTTAATCGGGACCAGAGTTTAAAGAAAACAATAATTTAAAAGAAAAATGTTTAATAAAGTGTAAGATAATAAAACAATTTACATTGTTATGAATAAAGTAACCTAAACCGAAGTTATTTTGATGTCGAACGCTTCATATATTCTAACAATGTTGCCTGACGAGTTAAGTTTTTCTTCTTCTCACGCAAAATTTCCTCGTAGCATACCAGTAATTTTTTTATTCCCCGTTTTGTAGTAGAAACGCGTTCTTCATTAGAATCTATTTTTTCTAAAATTTGTAACCCCTTTTCAATTGAATTGAGTCCTTCTGTTAAGTTTGCAATTGTCATTTGATTTACCGATTCAACTGGGTCTAGCGAATCAGTTTGTTCAATGTCTTGCTCATACTTACGCATTTCTATAACCTCGTCAATTGTTAGCTCTTGATTGTGTGAATCTAGCAATTCTTGAACGTCATCATAATCGACCTCTAAATTTAATTGTTTGGCGATATCGACCACTTCTTCTATTATGCTATCGATTTGTTCAGGATCTGAAACTGATTCTCCTTGGGTTTCAGTGGTGAAAAAAAAATGGACACAGTTTTTTCCAGACACCATTCAAAGTTTTTTGTGAAACCTCATTCCAAGATTGTCCAATAATTCTTACAGCATCTAAAACATTGAATTGCTTCCAAAAGTCTTTAACAGAAAGCTCATTGTTTTGTCTCATAGCTTCATGTAGTTGTGCAAATGACCGCCTTGTGTAGTAAGCTTTAAATGTTTTAATGACTCCCTGGTCCATTGGTTGAAGCAAGCTGGTAGTGTTTGGTGGCAAAAATACAACTTCCACTCGTGGATCGAAATTAATTAGAGTTGCGGGAGGATGACCTGGTGCATTGTCAATTAGTAGCATCACTTTAAATGGGATTTCTTTTAATTGGCAGTAACGTTCGACTTCAGGAATAAAATGATGGCCAAACCAGTCTTCAAAAAGAGAAGCTGTCACCCAAGCTTTCGCATTAGACTTCCAAAAGACAGGCAAACCAGCTTTCGATTTATTATTTAAGACTCTTGGATTTTCTGAGCGATAAACTAAGAGAGGTTTCAATTTACAATCTCCAGCTGCATTCGCACCAACCATCACTGCCAATCGATCCTTGGCGGCTTTAAAACCTGGAAAAGTTTTTTCTTCACGCGAAATAAAAGTTCTTTTAGGCATTTTCTTCCAAAAAAAGACCGGTTTCATCTACATTGGTTTGGTTAGTGTAGCCACCTTCGTCTATCATTGTTTTGAGTTTTATCAGCGCTTGCCACTTCTCCACTCTCTGCGATGCTATGCCAATTACAACAACTTTTAAATTGGCTGAACCAGCCGTTACTAGCTTTAAACACTTCATTTTTAGCCGCCTCCCCAGCTTCTTTTAGTTTTTCAAAAATCTGCTTTGCTTGAAAGCACACTGTATTTTGATCAACAGGACAATTTTTCACTCTTATTTGATTATCTCACACCATGACTGTAGCAATGTTTCCATCTGTGCGATAATACCGTGACGCTTACGGATGATACTTGAATTCAAAGATTAAGTGTCTTTCACAGCGTTCATAATTTTTTCTTTACCTTTTATAACCGCTCGGACTGTTGATTCCGGTAGGTCAAATTTCTTTGCCAATTCACAAATTTTAATTTTTGCTTCAAAGTCTTTAATTATATTCAGTTTACACTCCAAAGACAGTGTTTTTCTTTTCTTGTTAGGCTCAAATGACTCATTTTTCGTTCTTTTAGATGACATAATTAGAGATTATAAGTAAAACGCACTGCGCACGTAAAACAATTCCACGCGGAACACGTTTACACCTGTCGCAAACTGAACACTGAGAGGGCGGAGCAAGAGAGCCGATACGCGCGGCAATCATAATGAAAAACCGCGTATCTCCGAATTCGCATAAAACGGGGTAGCATAAGTCAGGGTATTACTGTAGTCAAAATTTAGAACAATATCGACATTTTCATAAAAAGTCAAAATTTGCAATAAAAAGATTTCCAAAAATGTGGAAATTCTGAAAAACTAATAAATAATTGCAAGACAAAATTATGAAAAAGATTTGAAAAAATCCAATTTTCAAAAAAAGGCGAATTTTTTTAAGTCGTACTAATTTCATTGGAAGATCAATTGTGAAGATTTTCAAAAAAGGTCGAAATTTTAAAAAATAGTCGAAATTTCTAGGAATATTTGGAATTAAAAAAATACCCAATTCTCAAATTTAAACATGGAATTTGGATAAACATTTCTAATTTTTGGTAGCAGGTGTGAAGATTTATTTACTCAAAAATTGACAACTCAAATATTCCAAATTTGGAAATTGGATTCTAAATTTTTTCAGAAATCTCTTTTGGTTTTAATTTGGCAACTTATATATTTATAAAAAAATATTTGGAATTTGGAAAAAAGTTCCAATTTCGGAAAAAAACTAAACTTTATAAAAATAAAATTTGGTTTAATACAAAATTTTAGGAAAGATTCGAGATTTCTAAGAATATTTGGAATTAAAAAAATACCCAATTTTCAAATTTAAACATGGAATTTGGATAAACATTTCTAATTTCTGGTAGTAGGTGTGAAGATTTATTTACTCAAAAATTGACAACTCAAATATTCCAAATTTGGAAATTGGATTCTAAATTTTTTGAGAAATCTCTTTTGGTTTTAATTTGGCAATTTTTATTTTTAACTTGAAAATTGGTCTATTTCTAAAATTGTTTATCTTTCCTATGAAAATTTCGAGCTTTTTTACAGGTTTTGAATTAAAATATGAAATTAAAAAAATTAAAAGTTCGAAAAAAGGAAATTTATGTAAAGAAAGTTGTCTTAAAAAGGAACTGAAAATTTGAAGTTTAAACTAGAAATCTTGATAAAGATAAGAATTTTCCGTTCGCCCCAAAATTTAAAATAACAATTATTAAATAAATAATAAACAATTGTGAAAATTCAGTTTATGTTTTCGATTTCTCAACTTACTATTCGAAAAACTTTTTTTAAAATTCTCATTTTTTTTTAATTTGGGCTTGCCAAATAAAAATATCTAAACTATCAATTTTCAAATAATTGTATTGTATACCTGCCGCATACAAATTTAGCATCAATTTCTTAAATATGCACGCTGACATCGGGTGTTCAGTTACAAAATTGAGTGGTCGTTTGTCCCATTAATTCTATGCAACAGATGGCGCTAATTCGATCGCGATGCTATACATCGATTTTCAAACATCGTTTATAAACTGAAAGATGTATCAATATTTTTTATGCTTTTCCATCAATGTTGAAACGTCGATGGTTACAAACGATACATCGATGTTTTCAAAACATCGAATTATCGTTTGCATCCCTAATAGGGTTGCAGGGTTTCTCACCGAAAATGGAAAACTGAAAAAGTGCTTATTTTGTCAGAACGAAAAGTGGAGTAAAACCGAAAAAATACATCGATCTGGATGTTTTTCAATGCATGTTTAAAAAATTAAAAACCCGTGTTATGCACAGAATATTTGCGGTATGTTAACATTGTGTTACGCGCTTATCGGTTCGAATTGATTAACACGTGAATTGAATAATACCCACTTTATTTTCAAATTCAACTCGAATCACTACAACTGAACAATTAACTCACTTATTAACTTCTAACTGCTAACTCACTACCTAACTACACCGACTCTAACTAACTGACTACGAGGGAAAACCGACCGCCTTATATAGTTTTGGCCTCCAGGTTCTAGAACAATCCGGCAGATAAGGCTTATCGTTTGCCGAAATTTCGGGAACGCTTATCTGCCGTTTGCTTCGTTATCGCGGCCGCTTTCCCCTTATCAGATCTTTCTAGAAACTTTTCTTACGTGCAAAATTCTACAATTCTATTCTAAATTCTATTCTATCTATTTACATTGCGTTACAATTGGTTAACGCATTTCTAGTAAGGATAGGACTAAGGATAGATTATTCTGGATATTTCTCTTCCCAGTGGCGTATCTAGTGTGACAATTCATGCTTTCGCTCTACTTTACGCATGAAGGCAAAATAATTATTACAATTCAGGATTGGACAAGATAGATATAATAGACCTATAATAGGGAAAATACGTTTCGACGGCTTAAAAAATTGAATTTTTCAGGTAAAAACTTCTCTAGACGCGTTGAACGATTTTTTTAGAGGAGGAAAACTTATGATTTCCGTCACCATCACGCTAATTCGCATTACCAACGTGCTCTCTAAGTCAGTGTTTTCCTGTCGGTATGTCCCCAAAATTTAAACTTGGAAACATTAACTTGCTAATAAAAAATGGCGTATAATTAATTTTTTTTTTGGTAAATTGAAATTTCGGCAGTTTTTTTTTTTACTTTTTTATGGGATTCCCATTTAACGATTTGAAATATTGTAACGAAATGTAATTATAGAATTTAGTACCTAAAGAATTTTTCTAGAAAAATTTGATGAAGCAAACTGCAGATAAGCGCTCCAAAAATTTCCGCGAACGATAAGCCTTATCTGTATGAATTTAGTCTAGAATACGGTGAAGGTACATAAACGCGGTCGGCTTTCCCTCAGTAAGTTAGTCAGTCAATGAATAAGTTAGTTAATTAAACAGTGTTAATTAGTTGGTCAGTTAAGTGAACTACAATTGTAGTGTTCCGAGTTCAGTTTGGAAATAAAGTGGTTACAATTCACGGCGTATTAATCTTCGAACCGATAACGCGCAACAATATCAATTTTTTTTTGCCTGAATTTTTTATATCAAAGTCGAAATTTTCGACTATTGAATTCAAAATTTCTATTCTGTTTCTGAGATTAAAAAAAGAGGTTTTCCAATATTTCGAATTTAAGTTCGAACTATCGAAATTAAAGACGACTAGTCGAAGTTTTAGGAATTGAGATGTTGAGAAAAATCTAAATTTCAAAACATAAACTGAAATTTTAGGTTTAAAGGGGAAAATTTTTGAAATTTAAGTCTAAATTAAAAGTTTTGGATTACGAAAAAAACTACATTTCGAGTTTAAAGCCATGATTAAAAAAATGATCTGACCTCTCTCGCGTTCTTATTATCACCTGCTGTCACCATATATGTAATACTTCTATATGGCGTATTGTGTATAATCTCCACTGCAAAATGCTTTGTCAAAAAGGTGAGATGAAAGTATATGTTGTACTCTTTCGAGAACAAGCATTCATTCATTTATAGCGGGAACAAGTGACAAGATGGGCGGGAACACTAATAAATGAATGACAACAATGACAACTAACGAGAAGAGGGATATTTGAAATAAACTTTGGGATTGGTTAATATATTTTGTCCTTGAAAAAGACAAACATATGTATCCATCGCGCCTTTTTGACACAAACTAAGGGACAAAACACGTCATATAGAAGTATTACATATATGGCTGGCACCAACCGCCTTTTTTTTTATATGGCGCCAACACTTATGGTTTCGTGTTACCATCAAGCATGACAATCACGCGTTACCAACATCATCTACTGTAAAAATTAGAGTATGTTGGTAACGTGTGATGGTAACGCGCAACCATCATTTTATCTCCAATCAAAAAAAGCTCAGCGCGCCTAAGATGTTTGAACTAGGGTTGTTAGGAATTCGGATACGGATATATTGCGAATATTATATCAGTTTCGGATACGTTTACGGATATGAAATTATTTCGGATATCTTTAAATCATTTTTGTCAATCCAGAGGAAAAAATCCTCAAGTTATATCTATAAATTCTAAACACTCTTTGACAGACAACACATAGTCCAAATCGATCGGTTTAGATACGTGACATTTCGCACTAAGAAAGAGTTTTTGAAAATTCATCCCGCAAGAGTGTTAAATTGATCATAACAATTTGTATTATTGCATGAAAGTTCCTCAGTTTTGAAGTCGGAAATATGAAAATTGGTGTTTAGACTTCAGTTTATGAAAAACAGTTAGTTTATCAGCGTTTTTGGACAATTCATTTCCTTAAGGTCATAACATGATAAATTCGTATTCGAAAGTACCTACAAAATATAGAGTACTGAATAACGGTTTGCAAAAAAAATATTTTAAATTGCCATATCTTGAAAAGAAACCATGAATAATTATCCAATACAAATGACGTAGTTTTGTGAATCTTTGAGGAAAATAAGTAATGTTGTCCGAATGTTTTTGAAACAAATGTTGTATCGAATCATTTTTTTTTCATAAGTTCAACAACCCTCAGATAATTCGGTATTAGTCTAACGAAGACAAGCACTTAGGTATTTCTCCAAATACACATGTAAAATTTTGAAAAATAGTCATGATTTGCGAAAAAATCCGATGTTAAAAAAAATCGAAAATATGAATTAATAAATTTCAAAAAAGTAGACATTTTTAAAAAGAGCTCAAAAAAGTCGACATGAAGAAGGCTCAAAATTTTAAAATATAGAAACTCTTTAAATATTTGAAATTTTAAAAATGTTGAAATTTTAAAGATACATTTTTAAAATAAATAGCTATTCAAAAATAAGGCAGTTTTAAAAAAATTTCAAATTTTCAAAACAAGTTGAAATTTTGAAAAATTGACTAAATTTTGGAGTCGATATTTTTAGAAAACTTAGAAATTTTAAAAAATCATAAATTGTGTGAAAAAAACTCGAAAATATTAAAAAGGGTTAAAATTTTTATAAAGGTTAAAACTTTGAAGTCAATTTTCAATTTTCAAAAGTCGAAATTTTGAAAAATGTCCTAATTTTCACGAAAAGTTAAAATTAAAAAAAATCCTAATTTTTACAAAAAAGTCAAAATCATGAAAAAGTGGACTTCTTTAAAAGAAATCGTGAATTTAAAAAAATAAGATATTTTCAAAAGTTTCAACTTTTTAAAAGTTGAAATTTTGAAAAAGAATATTAAATTTTAAAAAGTCAAAATTTTAAGAAAAATTGAGATTTAAAAAATGATCAATCAAATGTTTAATAAAATCCGAAATTTTTGGGGTCCAAATATTCAATAGAAGTCAAAATTGTCAGAAAAGTCGATCTTTTAAAAAAATCGAAATTTTGAAAAGTAAAAAGTTATGGATAATTAAAACTTCTTTAAAAAATTTCAAAATTTAGAAAAGTTAAAATTTCTAAAAAAAGTTAAAATCGAAAAAAGTCAACATCTTGAAATTCTCAAAAAAATCATAGGAAAAAATTTCAAAAATATCGACACAAAAAAGTTGCAATTTAAACAAAAATTGGAGATTATTAAATAAAGTCGATAATTTAAAATAACTGGAAATGAAAAAGTAGTCAGTATTTAAAAAAAATACAATTTTCAAAAAAAATGATATTTTGAGGAAAAGGTAAGATTTTTAAAAAAGTGAGGATTTTTCAAAAGTATAAATTTTGCAAAAGTCGGAATTTTCAGAAAAGTAGTTATTTTCAACAAAAAATGCTTAATTTTCGAAAATACCCAACTTCGAAGTCAAAATTGGTACAAAAAACGAAATTTTCAAAAAAGTAGACTTTTTAGGAAACAAATGAAGCATAAAAAAGTCGAAATTTTCAAAAAACAGTAAAATTTATTAAAAATATACCAAACCTTGACAAGAAATCAAATTTTTGCAAAAAGTCGAAGTTTTTAAATCAAATCACAATTTTGACAAAAATTGAACCCTTCAAAAAATTTTTATTTTTAAATTTTCAAAGAAATCTGAAATTCTCGAAAAGTAAAAGTTTTGAAAAATGTCGACATTTTTAAAAATTTTGAAAAATCAAACATTTAGAAAAACCGAAATTTTGAAAAAAGTATAAATTTTGATAGAAAAGTTGAAATTGTGAAATGAAGACAAAATTTTAAGAAAAAATTATGTCCTCACAAAAAGGCAAAATAAAAAAAATGAAAATATTAAAAATGTGGAAATTTTCATGAAAATGGAAATTTTGGAAAAATGTCGAAATTAAAAAAAATCACTTTATTAACACGTTAAAGAAAGTAGTTAGTGACCGTGGCAATAATGGGTAAGGTCAGGTGACATACCAACTAGTTTGTCTCATAATTTTAGTTGACAAAAAAAACAGTCCTCTACTGAAATTAGCAAAATTATCCGAAACATTCATATCGGTTTTGATTGCAGATTCGGATACTATAGCGAGAAAAGTTGCATATTGGTACCCAGTTTTCCGATTAACAATATTATTTAATTTTAACAATGTTTAGCCCCCCGCCAGGCTCCTAAATATTTATGAAAGTTATAAATTCTAAAACCAAATTTCCTGTGTTGGGAAATGTTTCAATGGCCATGAATAAAACATATTTGTTAATTATTAACATATTTAGATACCAATCAGCCCCCCTCCCCCCTCCAATATCCCACAGGGAGTTACTTCGACGACAGAACAAGTAATGGTCATCAGCCACGAATAAAATATATTTTGAAAAAAATCTCGTTTTTTTCACGATGGCTTGTGACACGTTTCAGTTCATCATACATCATTATGCAAGTAGAATGCAACCTAGACTACAAATTCATGAAGCCCTCCATGCGTGTATGTGAATCATAGGTAACTAGCTGAACTACCAACAGTTGAAACACTGCCACCTAGCGAAGCGGTTGCTCTCTAGGAACAATTTCCCAGAGGACAAGTATTCTAATGCACAGACCAATAGGTTTGAACATTTATTAGATTCGAAGTTTGGAAATCAAATACCGGTTTCGATCTTCGAGTTCGATATACCAAACTGACGAGGTCTAACAAGATCGAAACCGGTATTTGATTCCCAAACTTCGAATCTAATAAATGTTCAAAGTTATTGGTCTGTGCATTAGAACACATTATTAAATAAAACCCAGTCTCATCACTACAAATAATACTAATATTTCATTCGACCTCCCAATCTTTTTCTTATCTACTTCAATTTAAGCGTTGATGATGGTGTTTAGCATTAGGAGGTGACAGTAAATTGGGACGATTAGAAAAAAAATCGTCTAAATTAAGTTTGCAATTAATGCAGACCTGATCCATCGATCTGTTCTCAGATGTATAACTACGGAGGCGATGGTAACCTAATATCATCATTTTTCTTCAACAACATTATCCGTTATTATTTTAGATAAGTTAAGGGAACAGAAGATACAAATCCTAATCTCGAAATCCTTTATTTTTTCTAAGAAAATGTCTAATGCATACCCGTATAAGTCTTTCGTGGTGTTACGCCAAAATTTAGACATTTGAGACGTTTCATGGAATGTTTCTGCCTTTTAATGAAAAAGGACAAAATTGCGCCAAAAGTGACTGACTCTATTTGTGCTTCTCCTGTAACGTTCCAATAAATAAATAACGTTTGTTGAACTGGACTGGTCGCCATTTTCAGGTTATATATTAATAATTTTATTATTGGTTTGTTTGCAAGAAGAATGCAACCTAGACTACAAATTCATGCAGCCCTCCAGGCGTGTATAGTGAATCATAGGTAGCTGAACTACCAACAGTTGAAACACTGCCACCTAGCGAAGCGGTTGCTCTCTAGGAGAGTTCCCAGAAGACAAGGATTCTATAATGCACAGACCAATAGGTTTGAACATTTATTAGATTCGAAGTTTGGAAACCAAATACCGGTTTCGATCTTGTTAGATCTCGTCAGTTTGGTATATCCAACTCGAATGCTAATAAATGTTCCGATAAGTAAGTACTAAAACATTCACAGGCGTCGAGCGAGTGACTTTTTAGTACTACCACCTATTGGTCCATAGAGAAACTATGGCCATCGCCAACAATGTCGTATGCAAGAAGAATGCAACCTAGACTACAAATTCATGCAGCCCTCCAGGCGTGTATAGTGAATCATAGGTAGCTGAACTACCAACAGTTGAAACACTGCCACCTAGCGAAGCGGTTGCTCTCTAGGAGAGTTCCCAGAAGACAAGGATTCTATAATGCACAGACCAATAGGTTTGAACATTTATTAGATTCGAAGTTTGGAAACCAAATACCGGTTTCGATCTTGTTAGATCTCGTCAGTTTGGTATATCCAACTCGAATGCTAATAAATGTTCCGATAAGTAAGTACTAAAACATTCACAGGCGTCGAGCGAGTGACTTTTTAGTACTACCACCTATTGGTCCATAGAGAAACTATGGCCATCGCCAACAATGTCGTATGCAAGAAGAATGCAACCTAGACTACAAATTCATGCAGCCCTCCAGGCGTGTATAGTGAATCATAGGTAGCTGAACTACCAACAGTTGAAACACTGCCACCTAGCGAAGCGGTTGCTTTATTAGTGAAACTCTTCGAATTCGACCTTTTTAAAAATTTTAGACTTTTTAAAAATTCTCAGTCTCTTAAAATTTCGATAATTTCTCAAAATTTTGTTTTGGTTTGGTGGGCCGCCGTAGCTTAATGTGAATGAAGTTTTTTTTCAAAATTTCGACTCTTTGAACATTTAACTTTTTTTTAAAAGTTCGAACTTTCTTTAAAATTTTATTTATACATTTTTTTAAACATTTCCAATTAAATCTTTGACTTAAAAAAAAGATTCTTTTTAAACTTGAAATATTGAAAATTTCGACTTTTTTGAAAATTTTATTTTGTCAAAATTTCAATTTTTTTGATTATTACGAATTTTTCGATAATTTTGAGTTTTTTCCAATATTTAAAAAGTTCAGCTTCTTTGTAAATTTAAATAAGAACTCTGCAATTTATTTTAAATGTCAGTATTTTCCAAAAATTCGTCTTTTATTCACATTTCCAAAATTATTGAAAATTTCGACCATTTTAAAAATTGAAAATTTTTTCGAAATCCTTATTTTCTTTTAAAAATTTGTCTTTCTATGAAAATTTCAAAATTTTTTAGTTTGACTTTTTTTAATATTCGTCTTTTCCGATAACTAGATTTATTTTTTAAAAGTGGTAATGTTTTTCTTTTTAAATTTACATTTTTTAAGAAACATTTCGAAATAACACTCAAATTTAAAAAAAATTAATAACAAAATTTTCTATTTTTAAACTTGTGCAAAATTTTGAAACAAATTTCCAAAAAAAAAACATTTTATGTACAAATAAATTGCCAAAATCTGAATTTTAATCACAAAAAATTGGCTTCAAGCTGAAATATTTGATTTTTGAAATTGCTCTGGAACTTCAAAATTACTAGAAAAAAATTAAATTAGAACAGTAAATTGTTAATAAATTTTTTTCAACATTTTGATACATTTTAATTTCGAAATTTTGAGACTCTTCTAGAAATGTTGGCTCTTTTTCTCAAAAATTTCAATAATTTCCACTTTAAAAGTCGAAATTATAAAAATGTTTTTGACAATTAATTTATTTCAAAAAAATTTTTTTTTCTTTAAGTACGAAAATATCATTTTTTTAATGTTATTTATAAATGACAAATTTCAACTTTTTTTAGAAATATGATCTGCTTTCTCTTGAAATTTTGAGTTTAATTTTTAAAATTCGATCTTTTTTTATCGAAATTTGAATTTTAAATTCGAACTTTCGAATTTCAAGAATAAATTTAAGATTTCTAAAAAAAATTGGAAATTCTGATTCAGAATTTTCTTTGGTCATACACTAGTAGTAATTTTGTAGAGAAATATCAAATTGTTTCATTTTTTCTTGAAATTTCAATATTTTTCCCAGAGTTTCGTTATTTTTATGCAGATTTGAAGTTTATTTTCCCTAAATTTATATTTAATAATTTTCAGTTTCTTATCAAGGTTACAAAATAAAATGCACTTTAAAATGTTAAAATTTCGTTAAAAAGCTTTTAAATTTCCAAAACAAATTAGAGAGAAATCAAAATTTCTACAGGAAAAAATATTTTAAAGACAAAATCTCCAGAAAAATTCGGCATTTCAAAAAAAATTCTTTGTATAAAATGTTTAGAGAAAAACGCAAATTTCACAAGAAAAAAAGCAAAATTTTTGTAGGGAACAAAATCGAAATTCGGAAAAAAAATTGAAATATCTTTACAAAAAAGTCGAAATTTTTTGCTTTTCCCAAAATGTTCAAATTTTTAAAGAGCTTTCAGGGTTTTTTTCAAACATTTTTTGTCAAAACTACAAAATAAAATGGACTTGAAATTGTCAAAGTGTCGTGAAAAAACTTGACATTTTTAAAGCAAATAAGAAGAACATAAAGAAAAATCTGGAGAAGTTGGAATTTCTAGAAGAGATTTTAGGAATAACATTTTCAGGAACAATGGAAATTTCAAGAAAATTTATTTTTATAAAATATTTAAGAAAAATGGAAACTGCAGAAAAAATCAAAATTTTCTAAAAAAAATCGAAATATCTGAAAAAAGCTCACAATTTTTATACAAAATGAGATTTGATGTAAAACTTCAAAAATACCGTATTAACTTATTTTTTAGAGAAATAGTAAAATGCGAGATGAGTTGAATTTAAATTTTTCTTGAAATTGTAATTATTTTCTCAAAATGTTGACATTTTCAAAGAAATTTGAGTTTTTTTCTTAACATTTTAATTCTTGCTCGAAATATTTATTTTTTCCTCAAAACTTTTACAAAAATTAGTTTTTGAAAATGTGATTTTGATCAAAATTAAAAATAAAATAGGTTTTTAAATGACGTAACTTTGTGAAAGAAAAATTGAAATACAGAACTTGTCCCCTGAAACCAAGAAAGATTAATTTTTCTTGGTTTCAGGGGATAAGTTCTGTATTTCAATTTTTGAAGATAACCAAGGATAAGTCCTTTCCACCAAAAATTCGTGAAAGAAACCTAAAATTTCTATAAAAAGCAATCAGAGAAAATTTAAAATTTCTACAAAAAATTGTGTAATGAAAAGTGTTCAGCAAATTTTGAGACAAAAACTCGTAAGGGAATTTGGAGGTGCTGCAGTTCTACGCCATACGCCAGCCGCCGCTGGGACTAAATAAGCAACAAATTAGCAGATTGCATTGTAGTTATGTTTCACATTTGCTCATGTTCATTGACGGACATTGTTCATTGTAGGGATGATCGATATTAGAAAAACATCGATATTGACATCAATATTAACATCGGTTCAAAAGTATCGATGTGCGATGAATATCGAAAGAAAAATATCGATGTCCGAAAACATCGATGTTTTAGGTAAAAAAAAACAATCCATTTTGTTATAAGGTATACACATATTAAGCGATGTAAGCAAATTCATGGTAAATTGTTGGGTTACATTACTGCAAAAGTTTGAGTTTACTGGACAGTACAGAGTACAATATAGGGTACATTTACTATACCTGTTATTTCGTTTTCGAAGTTTCATTGCAAAAAAATTAACTTTTACTAATACTCGCTCCCACATCATTCTTAGATAAGAAAAAAAATTGACCATGGCTTGAAATTGACAGTTTTTTATTTTGTTAGTTTTAATTTGATTACATCGCCCAGTGATATGAGTGTATGCAACATTTGTTACACCTAATGACGCTAGATGGCCTAGACCAGTGATTCCCAACCACTGTGCAGCGGCACTTTACTGTCCCGCGAGATTCTTGAAGTGTGCCGCCAAATTTTACGGCTGCATAAGAGGGGACTTTTTTAAAATTTATATAATTGTTAGTGTGCCGCCAAGTTTTTAAATTATTAAAAGTGTGTACCGTGACGAAAAAAAGGTGGCCTAGACTTAGAGTGTATCGATATCGATGTTCCGATTTTATTCTCATAACATCGATGTGTCAATATTATCGAAAAGTTACCATCGATATTAAAACATCGATGTTTTTCCACTAAACATCGATGTTCATTAACCATCGATGAATATCGATCATCCCTAGTTCATTGTTATTTATAATGTACTTCTCATTTTTATTATATTTCATTGCATTGAAAGCAATCTTTCAAGGTGGGCGGTATGTTCGATATTGTATTGTTGTCATAACAACAAAAATAATAAAATAATTCACGATTAGAAAGAAAGTGTCAATTATTTCTTCATCATAAATTATACAGTCCATAAAGAAGAAACCAGTGAATTACATACAAATTATTATCAATATTTGCTTCTAGGTAGTTTAGGTTGCGATCCGTTTATTATTTTTGAACTGTTTGTTTTGAACGCAACTAGTGTAATAGGTACTGTCGATAATAAAGTTTGTTGTAGTATCGACCGTTCGTTCCTAGATAAATTTAAAAGTGTTTAGACTTCTTTTGTTTCATTTTCCATTGTACATAAAAAAAGAAGCAACACAACAACATATTTTTTGTTTAGCACTAATTAGAAGGTGATAAAGATTTAAAACACTGAGAAAATGTATAAGATTTGTTTCTTTACTGGAATAATCCTGATGTACTTCGAATGATTTAGGTTTTCTCCAGATTATTTAGCACTTGCTGTTCTACATGTCCCATTTTGGATATTTCAGAATACATATTAATATTCTATTCCTTAGGGATAGTTGAAAATGTACTAAATTCCTCCCCCATGGAAAAATAAACAAAAGACGCCAAAACGCGGGAAAATTTTGAATTGAAAGTCATATTATAAATGGCATCGTATCAAACAAATTTAGACGTATCATATGTTTGCTTGTGGCATTTTATGATGGTGTTGTTGATTTAAAGCCAGTAAGTTATACAGCGGCCCTGATTTGTTAAAATTACCATATTAAGGTAGGATATAAAATTAGTGTACACCAACAAAATAGAATCTTTCGTGTATATTCTTTTGAATTTATAGAAAATAATTTATTGTTATTCATTTTGTGTCGAGTGTAACTCGAAAATGTTGAACAGCATCACGTTTTGTATATCGCAGTGATGGCCGAAATGTGACCTATATTGTGTTAAAAATGTGGTTAAACCATTTGAAAATGGGTTCAGCCTTGATTAAAATCACATTTCGGGGTCTAGGGTACCTTAATTTAATTATGAGTTGGCTGGTTGTTTACGCAATGTTGACCTAAAAAAATGTGGTTCACGTATCTTTTTCTTGGTTATGTTTTAATTATTTCGTCCACGTAATTTAGATTATTTGACAGCTTCAAATCAATATATTTTTTTAAATTCATATTCAGATAGTTATTTTGTTATTAGTAAGATTCAAATAAACTTTAACATTGGCCTTATAGATGTCCAAATTTTTTTAATGAGAATGTCTTATGGAGTGGATTATATTTATAGGTGCATGAATATTGGTCAGCCAAACTTATTTCTAATTTATTAATTCGTAAGTTTTTTGTGTTGTCAAGATATAATATTATTTTCCCTTATTTTTCTTGGAATGTTTTTCCATAATGAAGTCTGGTATTTCGTAATAGAAATTTTAATGAAGTATACATATAGACACTAATGCAAGGTCCTAGCTTCATGTAATTAACACTTGGTTTTATTTGCATAATTGTGATTCTTTACCGTCTGGCGTGCATTTTTTTTACAAAGTAACAGAAAAATTATACGTTCTTAATGTTAAGAATTTTCCTATGAAATTTTTAATATATGCACCAAATTACGGCATAATGATTCTATTCAACCAATTGCGTCAGTATCCTCGTGTGGTCGCTATAGTAACGGTGACGCTATCCTTGTAAGAAGAAGGTTGGCACATACGTCTTTACCCTCGTCGCATCTGCAAGTGAGGCGCGTCAGTTATTTATATGCCCTTTATTTCTTTGATGCATTTAGAACGGGGTAACTATGACAACCTTTCCACGGCCAACTAGACTGGCATGTGACGACTTACGGAAGCAAGCTTGCGTTAAAAAAATAAATTATAAAGAATTAAAGATATGTAAGGCATTGGTGTTTTATTTTGCATGTTTTGATATGAATTTTAAATTGTAGTGCGTAATTTATTGTAGAAATTTCAGTGATAAGATTTTATGTTATCTACACTTTGCCAAGGAAAGATTATCTTACTGCTTGTGCTTCTAAAGTTCAAGATAATATTATTTCGATATTGCAAAACGTTTTGAGTTTTTCAGAACTCGACTGTGTTGGCACGCTTTAGCATGTTTGATTAAAAAAAGTACCTCTAATACTTCTACGAAAGTTTGTTTATTGAAAACCAAGCAAAAAACTTTAAAGAGAATGCAGGAAATGTGTGGAATATATATTTTTTAAAATTTATTTCAATTACTGGCATCTTAACATCACTAACAAATGATGGTGATTATAGTATGTCAGATATTACTTCTTTTAATGTTTAAATATTCTGTTTATAAATGGACAACTAAAATTTGCATGTATACAGGGTGTCCATTTTTGTACCCAACACTTTGCCTTGGAATCTCTCTTATTTTTATTTGAAGCTGCGATGTTTGTTTCAAATTATGACAAAGATGCGTATTCTGGTGTTTAACAATGAACAATATGCATTAAAAATTAAATTAAAAAAATGATATTTTGATTTATTTATTTGCTGAATATCCTCTTCATAACAAATTTGGGACTGTTATGAAGTAACCCGTAATCGAAACTGTCGGATATCCGAAATAAAAAATATCCGTAACTGAAACCGGTATAAATCTTTCGGATAATTTCGGATCTTATTTGAAATAATTTTGCTAATTTCAGTCAACGACTTTTTTTTTGCCACTAAAATTATGAGATAAACTAGCAACTAGCTCGTATGTCACTTGACCTCACTTACTATTGCCACGGACGTGTTGGATTAATCTATTTTTTTTTAATTTTCACATCTTCATTATTTCATATTTATTTTTAATTTTCGGTTTTTATCAAGGTATGAATTTTAAAAAAATCCGCTCTATTTTAAAACTTCCACTTTTTTTATCAAAATTTCGACTTATTCAAAATTCCGGTGTTTTAAATGATTTACTTTTCAAATTTTAAACTTTTCCATATTTGGCCTTTTTGAAAATGTCGACAATTTTAAAAACTTAACTTTTTCCAGAACGTCAGATTTTTTTGAAAACATGACAATGAAGAAGATTTTTGATAATGTCTAGTTTTTTGAAGAGTTAAAATTTTCAAAAATTTTTATTTTATTTAATCACTTAAGACTTAAAACGTTGTCTTGTTAAAATTTGGGCTTTTTTAAAACATTAAAAACTTTTTCTGAAAATTTTAACCTTCAAAATTTTTAGTGCTTTCGAAAATTTAGATTTATTTTATGTTTCAATTATTACCGAAAAGTATTCCTTTTTGAAAATTTCGACTTTTCTCAAAATTTCCACTTTTCACAAAACCTCTAGTTTTTAAAATTGCTTACTTTTTGAAAATGTAGTTTTTGAAATCTAAACTTTTTTAAAATTTTCGACTTTTTCAAAATTTCACCTTTTTCTGAAACATTAAGTTTTTTTTGAAAATAATAATTTTTGTAATTAAAATTTGACCACTTTTTAATTTGAAATACTTTAAAATTTCGACTTTAGTTGAAACTTTAATTTTTTAAAATTGCGAAATTTTTTTAAAATTTTTTTTTGCATTTTTTCTATAATTTCGTGATTCTTTTAATATTTTCTAATGTATTTGAAAATTTCGAATTTTTCAAAATGTCGACTTTTTCCCTTTTCAATTTCATTTGAAAATAATAATTCTGTTCTTTTTAAATATTTGAATTTTTTTTGACAATATTGACCTTCTTTAAATATTTTACAAAATTTCGACATTTTTTTCTGAACAATTCTACTTTTCTTGAATTTTTGGAACATTTTTCTAAAGCTCGTCTTTTTGAAAAACCTTTTTAAAATAAAAATTTCAACATTTTGACACTACAAGACTTAAAAATTTTAAACGTTTTTCAGAATTTTCACTTCTGAATTTCTATTTTTCTCAAAATTTTGCCTGATTTTGCAAATTCCGTGTCCTTCAAAATTTCGACTGTAACGAAGATTTTTCCTTTTTTTTTGAGAAATTCGAATTTTTTTCAGAATTTCGACTTTTTGGAGAATTTTTTGAAAACTTTGACTTATTTGATACTTTTGGGTTTTCTCGAATTTTCCAAAATTTCGACTTTTTCTCAAAATTTTGCCTTTTTCTCAAAATTTTGTCTGAAAATTCTGTGCCCTTCAAATTTTCGACTCTAACGAAGTTTTTTCCTTTTTTTGAGAAATTCGAATTTTTTTCAAAATTTCGACTTTTTGGAGAAATGTTGACATTTTACTAATTTTTGAAAGATTGCGATTAAAAATATTTAATTATTCAAAACTTCACTTTTCAAAATGTTGATTTTTTTTGAAAACTTTGACTTATTTGATACTTTTGGGTTTTCTCGAATTTCTCAAAATTTCGACTTTTTCTCAAAATTGTGTCTTTTTCTCAAAATTTTGTCTGATTTAGACAATTCCGTGTCCTTCAAATTTTCGACTCCTTAACGAAGTTTTTTCCTTTTTTTGAGAAATTCAAATTTTTTCAAAATTTCGACTTTTTGGAGAAATTTTGACATTTTAGTAATTTTTGAAAGATTGCGATTAAAAATATTTAACTATTCAAAACTTAAATTTTCAAAATGTTGATTTTTTTTTGAAAACTTTGACTTATTTGATACTTTTGGGTTTTCTCGAATTTCTCAAAATTTCGACTTTTTCTCAAAATTTTGTCTGATTTTGACAATTCCGTGCCCTTCAAATTCTCGACTCTCACGAAGTTTTTTCCTTTTTTTAAGAAATTCGAATTTTTTTCAAAATTTCGATTTTAGGAGAATTTTTGACATTTTAGTAATTTGTGAAAGATTGAATTAAAAATATTTAATTATTCAAAACTTAACTTTTTAAAATGTCGATTTTTTTGAAAACTTTGACTTATTTGATACTTTTGAGTTTTCTCGAGTATTTAGATTTCAAAAATTTTTTTTGAAAATTATAACTCCAAAATTTTAGAAAATTGTAGGTTAATTTTAAATTTTTAGATTATTTTTTAAAATTTAAATATTTTAAAAATTTCAATTTTTTAAGAATTTTTACATTTTTTCGAGATTATTTCAAAATTTTAATTTTTTGATGATTATTATTTCAACATTTTATAACATTTTTGATTATTTTTGAAACTAGATTAATTTTCAAAATTTCAACTTTTTAAAAATTTCGAATATTTTTGAAAATTTCTCGTTTTTCCAATTCATGAAATTTTTGCAGATGTTAAAATTTTAAATATTTTTTCAACATTTTGAATTTTTTCATATCTTACCTTTTTTCTAAATTTTAACATTCCATGAAAATATCGACTTTTTTCAAAATTTCGACTTTTAGTTTAAATTGTGACTTCAAAGTTGTTTCAAAGTTTTGTTTTTTTATATTCCGGAGTTATTACAACATTTGGGACTTTTTTCAAATTTTTGGTTTTTTGAAAATCTGCACTCCAAATTTTTGTCCATTTTTAAAATTTCGACTTGTTTTGAGAATTTGGAATATTTTGAAAATATTGGCTTATTTTAAATTTTCATTTATTTTGAAAATATCGTTTTCGTCAAAATTTTAATTTATTTAAAATTAAAAAGTTTCTATATTTCAAAATTTTTACCTTTTTTAATGTCGACTTTTTCAAATTTTCGCCTCTTTTTTAAAAAGTCCTACTTTTTTGAAATCCGGAATATCGTATCTCTAACAACCCTGTAACAAATTACATATTTTTCTTATGGGCGCCATATTAGATTTTTCAGATCTGAAAAAGGCATTTTTCAAATTATGTCGATGTGTCATGGGAGAGTTTATTTTTTTAATTTAATACTGTTATGTGGACGTCTTTGCGAAGCTTGAATAGGACTCATGAAGCAAAATGAAAATTTATATTCAACTGAGTAGACTTTTTCAAAAAAATTAATTTCTTCAAAATTCGTCCTTTCCTAGAGATGTCGATATTTTCTCGAAATTTTGACTTCCCAAAAATCGTATTTTTTCACAAAATTTGTTTTTTTTTAATGTCTATTGTTAAAATTCGATTTTTTTTATCAGAATCCGACTTGCTCCAAATTTCAAATTTGGTTTTTTTTCGAAATTTTACCATTTCTCAAAATTGTTTTTTTTTTCGAAGATTTTAACTTTTCTTTCATTTTATTTTCTGCAAGTTTTAACTTGTTTATCAACAGTTGCCTTTTTCCTTCAAAATTTGGTCGATCTTTTGATAAAGAACTCAAAGTATCTAACTGGAAATTTTGATGATATTTTGAAAATTTTGTAAGAAAAAAATTCCGAGAAAATCTTCCCTGAAATTGTAGCTATGTATTTATAATTAAAATGCAACTTTCTGGAAATTCCAACTTGTTTCTCAGAATTTCGACGCTTATCTCAATATTGAACATTTTCTGACCAAGGCACAGTGGGTCGAAATTAATAATTTTTAGCCAAAACTTTGAAAATTAAAAAACTTACTTAATAATAGTTGGTCATACAGAAAAAATACTGAAAAAATTATCACCAGGAAATTAGGGTGAGTATTAGGAGTTGAAATTGTAACTAATTAAAAAAAAATAATTCGGGGATAATTCAATCTAAAAGTATTACAAAATTAGTAAAACAATTATTTTTTTGCAAAAATATAGTGTAGTAAGGGGTTCCAAATGATTCGAGTCAAATTGAATCAGTCGTTAACTCCCAAATTGTAAATTTCCCTCATCTGCATCATTTTGTTTAAACCGTTACGGTAAAAAAAGGCGCATCTAGGCGCAGTCAAAAATTGTAGAAGATCGAAGTCCATACTTCATTCCATATATAACAAAAAAAAAGACAAGGCTAAAGTTTGTTAAAGTAAATATGAAACAGACAAAAGTATTAATTTTACTGATTTTACCCCACGGATGTCTGATATCTTTTATCTGATGACATACTTAAAGGCATAAGCCGCGTACTATTTTTTAAAATGAAATATTGATCTACAATAGGACACTAAACTTGTTCCATATGAGGTATGGCTAATTTTTCGAATTATATGGCAATGGGAAATATACTGAACCTCACTGAGCAACTATTTACTTAAACACCTCTTTGTTCTAAGGGCTGCAGCGTGAAATGGGAAAATATATGGGAATTATAATCAATTATTCCTTTAAAAATAATCTTTTTTCTTGTTAATTAACCGGTCATTAAGCTATTTTACTTAAGTCGGAAAAATTCAGTCCTTAGTTTTGGCCAGAAATTACTTAAATTGATCCACTGTGCAAGGAGCAGCAGATCAAGGCGCATTTCTGTCTTTGATGCAAGCAGTCAACAGAAAATTTCGTCCTTTTCCCAAAATTTGGATAATCGTCCCTTTCCCAAAATTTGTATAAAATTTGGCTCTTTCTGGGGAATTTCAAATGTTGACTAAATTTTGACCCTTTTCTTGAAATTTCGATCTCTTTCTTAAAATCTCGAATTTTGTTTTTTACAATTCCGAGGAAAAAATCGAAATTTCCAGAAATAAAAACGAATTAAAAAAATAAAAATTTCGTTGTTTTTGTTCAAAATGCGATCCTGTATGTTTTTTGAAATCTGAATGCTTTTCCTCGAAATTCGTCTTTTTCTTATAATTTTGATTTTTTCAAGATCGTTTTTTTCGGAAACGACTATTCTCAAAATTGAGCCTTTTAGTTTAGATTTGACTTTCTGCGGAAAATTTCGATCCTTTTCTTCATCTAGTGCTTTTTCTCGAAATATCGACTGTTTTCCAGAGATTACGCTTTTTTTTCGAAATTCTGTTATTTTTTCAACATCGGGTTTTTCTGAAGTTTTTGATCTTTTAGATTTTGGCTTTTTAGAAATGTTGACTGGTATCTTAAAGTTCGCCTATTTCTCGATATTTTTATATTTCTCTCCAAATCCAATATTTAACTTTTCCGGAAATTTTGACTTTGTCTCTTAAAATTAGTTTACATTCGTCTCTTTCCCAAATTTAGACTTTATTCTTAAAATTCAAATTTTTGAGCTCTTCTGTCAAAAATCAATTTTTCTATGAAAATTCCGACACTTTTTTAAATATTTGTTTTTTTTTTAATTTTCGGCTTTTCCCCATTTGACTCCGAAAATTTCAACTTGTATCTCAAGGTTCGCCTTGTGCTCGAAATTTCGACTTTTATCTCAAAATTCAATTTTTAGTTTTTGGAAATGTCGATTTTTTCCTCGAAATTGAAAGTTCGTTGAAATTTTGCTTTTCTTGAAATTTGTCTCTTTTCTGTTTTCTCTAAATTAAATCGTCAAGAAGTGCAAATGTTGAGAAAGAAAATTTCGCGAGAAATATTTCTTGTACATTCAATTTCTTTACTGAAGTATTATGTTAAAGTTGAAATACAAATGTAAAAATTTCGAGAAAAATGTTTTTGGAAATTGTGATTTTTTTTTCCGAAAATTCGACGACTTTCTGAAAACTTCGACCTTTTTTCGCAAAATTCGATCTTTCGAAACATTTTGGGCAGTTTTCGAATTTTCAACATTTTTCAGGTTTATTTTAAATTTAGTTTTTTAAAAAATTTGACTTCCAACATTTTTTTTTGAAATTTGTCGCTTTTTTAAAAATTCTACTTTTTTCTCTCAAAATTGAACTTTCCTTGGAAATTCTGAATTTTCTTCTGGAAATTTCGTCCTTTTTTTGACATTATTAATTTTCGGCTTTTTTTGACTTTTTTTTTTTTAATAATTAAAATAATTTACAGATGTATTTCTAAATTATTTTATTTTCAAAATCGAAATTATATTTACTCAAAATTTTTGGGTAACGGCATAGTATTTCAGTATTAGTAATTAAAAAGTATGAGGTCTCGGAAAGTTAAATACTGCGCAAAAATTACTTCACAGCTTCTTGAATTAGCTCAAAGAATAGATAAATATTAAACTTATTAAGAGTGTAAATAGAAGACATATCGTTAAATATTGTGAAGCTTAGCCATCATAAGTACGGAGACATAACCTTATAATGGTTGCGCTGGACTTTATGTCCATTCATCTCTTTATAAAAATATGTTCAAGGATTTCAGAAACGAATGTAACAACTACGCGTGCAATAGTTTGATGACTCATGCGCGTTCGGCCTGCGAAACCGATCATGCACGAAGTGATGATATTCTTAGTATATAAGGGTTTAGGTGTTAGTATCTCTTTGAAGATAATAGGTTGGTTATCGAAACGCGTTAGAGCAACCTCTGTTGTGTTTTTTAATCTTTCTTGGTTTCAGGGGACAAGATTTGTATTTCAATTTTTGGATGTTTTATGTTTCTGGTAATCTCCACTAACGGTGGAAAATTTTCCCAAATTTCAACTTTTTCTGAAATTGCGTATTTTTTATTAGAAAATTCGGCCTTTGAAAATATTATTTTTTAGAATTTTCAACGATTTTTGAGGTTTTCCAAAAGGTTAGGTTTTATTTTAAATTTGATTTTCTGCAAAGTCGCTTGTCAAAAGTTAATGTTTCCCAAAATTTGTTGTAATCTCGAAATTTCGACTCTACTTTAAAATGTGATATTTCTGAAAATTTCTTCGCTTGTTTAGGGGTTTTCCCTGATTTTTCGAAAAGTACCGAAAAGAAGGGTCAAGTATGTGATATACTTAAAAAGGCAATTGAACGACCTTTCAAATGAGGTATCGCTCAACCCCCCTTCCCATTTAAGATTTTAGGGGTTGACTCCGTCCCAGGTCAAGGGTTGATGTAATTTAATTGAAAGGCAGCTGAAAAAATGTCCCCATTTAAAATAAAGTTGACGTGTTTTTGCCTAATTCCATGTTTTATAAAACAACTGAAATATTAAAGGTGGTACGTTTTCAAATTGGCACTATATGTTTACTCTGTATAGTGAAAAATAATTTTAAAATATGCCTATCAGGCTAGTGTACCTTTGTACCAAAAAGATTTGTACTATTAAAGAAATTGTAGGAGCTACAAGGTTTTACTTTAATAATGACACGCCCTGTTTCGGGTTAAAAAACTGTTAAAAAAACTAAGCTTTTTAGAAAAAAAAAACTGTGCTTTACATAAAAACTCTTTTAAAATCAGTTTTTACCACATTTTAATGTGTAAACGTACATACATTATACATTAACTATAAATTGAGTTAGATGTAAATAGCGACGATTTTTAAAATCATCCTATAATTTAAAAATGAAGCGTCGATACCGGATTCTTCCATTTGGTGAAAAAAAAAAAACTAAAGTAAAACCGCAATACTACAATACAATAAATAATAACTCCAATTTCCGCCAAAAGTGCTTAAAATGGCACCCTACATTAACTCTTAGAATAGAGGTAATCCTGAAAAAATTGTTAATAAATATTATTCATAATTAACTCGTACATTGTTTGCTTATGTGACGTGAGGTAACTTAACTTTGAAAAATCTTTCAGTTTTATAATGTCGCCTGAGCGTGCGGGTTCTCCACAAGATGAAGTGTCTTTGGCACCAAAAATGTCGGTCCCGGCAAGTCCTGTTGCTGGAACTCCTTTAAGAGAAGCACAGTCCCCTATTTCACTTCTATTGGCTGTGGCACAGGGGCACGGTAGAAACCCAGATGATGATTTAACTAGTTTATCGTGGCTGCATGAAAAGGACCTTTTGAAGGGTTAGTAATTTTTTGTCATTTTTTTTGACAACTTTTTAAATTGGTATTTTTGCAGGAATGAATATAAATCCTTCACCACTGAGCAGTACCAGTTCAACACCAAAAAAATACTACAATGGCATTATGTTAGCGGACCAGTCTCCAACAAGTGATTATGTTGAAGAAATTAATTCTGTATCGACTACAGATTCTTCGAACAGTTCAGTGAATTCTCCTTTACCTACTTGCAATGTTTCGCAGGTTAACCAACAACGAAATAAACATCCACATAATATACCATATGACCCATTAGTTCACACTAATAATAAACCCCCGTACTCGTTTTCTTGTCTAATCTTCATGGCTATTGAAGATTCTGAACAAAAAGCTCTTCCAGTAAAAGAGATTTACGCGTGGATTATGGAAAACTTTCCGTACTTTCAAAATGCCCCAACTGGCTGGAAAAACAGTGTTAGGCATAATTTATCTTTGAATAAATGTTTTCAAAAAGTGGAAAAGGCACCGGTACGTACAATTATAGAATTGTGTAATGTGATTTAAATATATCTTTGTTTACAGAATTTAGGCAAAGGTTCTCTTTGGACTGTGGATCCCCAGTATAAACCCAATTTAATACAAGCTTTAGCAAGATCGCCTTTTCCGCCTTGTACCTCTATAGACACTTCTTCTTATATTAACCCAAATAGGCGGGTGCAGCGTTCTCCGCCACCCCAAGAAAAAAATTCAGTGTCACGTCTTCCCAATCCTGAGCTATTTCCTTATTTATCGAGGAAATTGGCTGCCACCAACGAAACGCAAGATAACGGTTTCAAATCAAATGATTCTTTGGATGAAGTCGACGCTGCGGCGGTTATGTTGAGCTTGAAAAACGGTCTGAGGTACACAAAGAAAGATAAAAACACACGGCAGGTTATCACAACGTCTCCTAGTCAAGATCATACTTACAGCGCAGCAGATGCCTCTGAGATTGAAATAAAAGATGAAGCGTTTGAAAGCGAGGACGAAAGGTAATTTTATTAACGCGAGGGTTGACCTTTATTTCATAAACAACACACTAAAGATTATATATTTGTAAAAATTACTAAATATCCTTTTAATGTTCGATCGTTTCTCATGTGATATAATACGTCATTATTAATTGCTAACAATTGGATAATATTACATCACAATTGGACGACTTTTGCAGAAGGAAACCAAGTCACAAATTCTTAGATATTAGATGTTTAGCATATAGTTAAAAAAAAAATCATAATCTTTACTACAAAAAAGAATCAGGTCTTACTTTGCAACCTAAAGTTACCTATTAAATGAAGAACCAATTAACTGAATGAGTTGGTTAGGTAAGTAACCTGCAGGCCTTCTGCAGGTTACTTACAAGGCGCCTTGCCCAAATGCTTTATTTCCTTTCTGCAAAACAAAAAGTTAACAATACAAGGTGACCATGAGATACATTTACCTTATAAAAAAATCAAAACAATATTAATTTTTCAAGAAAGAATTTATTTTAGTTAACTAGATTGTGGAATACGCCATTTAAATTCACCTAGAAAAAATGATGTCAGGAAGGTGACGTCCTTCTTCCCTGATGCAATTTTTGATTCTGTTCAGGAACCTCCTCCACACTCATTCCAATGTCTCTTCGGTGATCAATGTAACCTCTACGAATCGCCGCTTTCAATTCATCTGAAGTATGGGGTTTGTGTCGATAAACTCTCTCCTTCAAGTGTTCCTACAAAAAAAGTCACACAATCAGTCAGGCAATCGAGGAGGCCAGGGCACATCACCAAATCTTGAAATCACGTGACTTGGAAACAAGTTTCGCAGCAGGTTCACCGAAATCCTTGCTGTGCGGGCAGTAGCCCCGTCTTATTGAAACCATAGGTCTCTTTGCAAGTTTAGCCCTTGCGGTTGTGGGAGAAAACGTGTTGTTCATATCAACGTTCCGATTTGAGGTCACTGTTACCACTGCTCGACGCTCTTGAAAAAAGAAGGGACAAATAACGTGCTCTCTCGAGACCGCACACCATACGGTTGCACATGGTGAATGCAGAGGTGGAGGATGGAGCTCTCTTGGTTTTTCCGCTGCCCAGTATCTGAAATTTTGTTGATTAATAGTCCCATTTAGGTTACAATGAGCTTCATTGCTCATGAAAATTAGTGCACCAGGTTCATTGTGAAAAACTTGCATGTGTGTTGCAAAATCTTGCCATCGGGGGTAATCAGTTTCTTTCAACTCCTGCAGATACACAATCTTGTACAGAGATCCATTTTCAAAATTTGCATCAAATCTGCATCAAACTGAATGTTCGGGACTGATAATCACTGCAGTTCTCACTATCTCAATGTTTTCGGGTGTCTGCATCGTTCGTGGAAGACCTGGCGGTTTTTTCTTTATTATCTTTCCCGTGGTTCGAAAATTGCTAACCCTATTCATAATGATGCTTCATGTCGGCTGACGTTGAAACGAATAGGAAATGCTCGTTGAACCGCTCCTATTAAGTCACCGTTTCTTACATACGTGTCGTGTGTAAACATGTGCTGTTCAGTTTACCAGTGCTCCATTATGACCGAGTTACCAGAATGGCTATTCCTCCGGAGATGAATGACCGCCCCTCCACCTTGCCATGACTCACCCAGGTTGAATACTATACCATACAAAATTTAAATGTTTCTTGTGGTCACCTTGTATATTAATGTTTTCATAAGCGTCCCTAGAATAGGGCGGGGTAGGGGACTTGCTACCGCTTGGCTCAGTTAGTCAATGGAATATGTTTCTTCAACTAGGGGCTTTTTCCAGAAATTTTCATTTTTCCTTCAAAATTTGTTCTCATTAAAATTTCGACATTTTCTCGAAATATAGACTTCTTTCTTAAAATTTGTCTTTTTTTTTTGTAAAAAGACAAAATTTCCGAGAACATTTTTCTAAAATTTCGACATTTTCTCGAAATATCCACTTCTTTCTTAAAATTTGTCTTTTTTTTCGTAAAAAGACAAAATTTCTGAGAAAATTTTTCTTTCAAAATTTCAACTACATATTTTTTTTAATTCAAGTTTCTGCAAATTGCGACTTGATTTTCAAAGTTATTACATTTATTTTAATATTGGACATTGTGGGGCGCTCGTCTCCCCTGATTTAAGCAGTTAAAATGAAATCGATATTCAGTCGTTCGATCTTTTCTTAAAATTCTTTCTTTTCGAAATTTCTATTTTCGATTATTTCTCGAATTTTTGATATTTTTTTTGTAATGTCACATTTTTTCTTTTTTCATAATTCGTTTTTGTTTTTGGAATGTTTTTTTTGAAATTTTGATATTTTTGGTAAATCCAGTTTAATTTTGAAATTTCGTCTCTATCTCAAAATTCGATCCTTTATGTTGTATGCTAGAAAATATTAACTTTTTTCTTGAAATTTATCGACGAAATTTCGGGAAAAAATGAAAATTTAACACAAAATCAAATTTAAAGAAAACTTAAAATTTTGAGCATAGTCTTGTTCCTGGAAATTTGGTATATTTTGACTGTCTTTTTTTTATGATTCGCTTTGTTTTAATTTCGACTTTATTCGTGAAATTAAACTTTTTTCTTTGAATGTGACTGAAAAATTTCGAATTTTTCCTGAATTTTTATTTTTTTTTAAAATTTCGACTTTTTTAAAATATCGACTTTTTTCAAAATTTCGTTTTTTCTGGAAATTCCATTATTTTTCGTAACGCTGCACTTTTTCCGAAAATTAAAATCAGGCTGTTTGTGTTTTTGGAAATTTTATCTTTTACCGAGTGTTGGGTAATATATGGCCAATCGACCATTCGATGATTGCAAATGAGAAATGAATGATGTTTCATATTCCAAATATTCCATTCAATAGCGCGACACCACTTACCGTAAGACAGAGAGTATTCATTTCAATATGATTATTTGGATTATGAGTGATATTCCACATTTTAGTGTCTGAGAGGAGAGAAATCCTTTAACAACTCGACGCAATTGCGCACTTTTATCGAGAGCGATTATTCATTTCAAAGTGATTGTGAGCGGAATAAAATATGAATTATCATTCGAATGAGATATGAGTATTCATCGGTATTCAAAGTATTCATATTCAGAAATAAAGCGCAGTCCCATTATGAGATGTTAAAAAACACAACAAAGGTTGCTCTAACGCGTTTCGACAGCCAAGCTGTCATCTTCAGAGAGAAACAGTTCAGTTTCTCTCTGAAGATGACAGCTTGGCTGTCGAAACGCGTTAGAGCAACATTTGTTGTGTTTTTTAATCTTTCTTGGTTTCAGGGGACAAGTTCTGTGTTTCAATTTTTGAAGATAACCAAGGACCAGTTCGTTCCATCAAAAATGAGATGTTTGAAATGAGATATCATTCATATTCCATATTCTGAAATATAGCAGCATTTGTTATTTGACACCTCGAGAAATAAGACACCATTCATTTCCACATAATGGTTTGTAATCCTAAATACTGGATGATTCAGACATAATGACATTAATTTTAAGGGAAAATAGAGAAAAATAAGTATAATACGAATACGTGGTTAAAAAATTTTTGTTAGGTGTAATTACGCTGAAAAAAAATATTTTAAATTCATAATTTAAACCCCTTTTAAAACTGTCACTGACTCCAAGGTTCCAAGGCCCAGACAAATAGAAAGAAGAAGAATTTACACAACTGCGCAGTTTGAACTCGGGCGAAACAAACAAAACATTTCTAAGTTATGTCTAATTGACAATACGAAAAACATTAAATGATCTTAGCGGCACCGGAGGTTGCGGAAAAGTCGTTGGGTGATTTGCTTTTTTATATGAATATTGGGTAACAACGAATTGCAGAAGAAAGTTACGTGAAAATAAAAAAAGGTGAAATCGCGAGATGGATGTAAACGTTGATATCAATGTGCAAGTAATGAATTAAATTCGCTGTTACGGGTGCAAGTGTTAAAAGTGATTAATACTTGAGAGTTATTTTCCGACCTTTTATTTTTTGTGATCCTCTGTGATATGATGGAGATTTTTTAAACCATGTGTAGTTTACCGATGAATCATCACTTTTTTCATGCGCCCGACAGGTCTAAAATAGTTCGGAAAAGAGGCCCTCTACCTAACTGTTAACCTAAGTTAATATGCTTCAAAATTAAATAAACCAGTGCATCGTATCGTTATTTACTTTATAGAATTAATATTTTAGTTTGAGTCGTTTGTGTCCGTTTATTTTTTGAATTTGATTTTTTTTTTCATCAGACCTATAGATTAACGAAACAAAAAAATGTAAAAAGTTTTAAGTGTATGAAAATACAGATACTTATTCGTCAAAATAACTAATAGATATGTGTTGCCCAGTAATTAGCGATGTTTCGCCCTTGCCAATCCGGCTTATCATTGAAGCTGGCGAGTTGATGGTAATGTGATCAGCGTCTGTTGTCGTAAAGCATTTAATGTGGTCAGTAGCGTCGGGTTTTTGGTGGTCAATGAGTTGATTTGGGTCTATTTTAAAACGTCGAATACATTTTTTTTTTCAATTTTCTGTCTTTACTTAGTCTTCTGAACACGTAGTTAAAATTAATGCCATTATGACTGAATCACTGAATCATTTGATTATTCCAAGCGATTTTTTTCGACTCATTCGATTATGAAAATATGTCTGTTATGCTCAACACTAATTTTACCTCAAAATTCGTTTTTCTCAAAATTTCGATTTCTTGTACAAAATTCATGGTTTTCTTTAATACCATTTTTTTTTTAAAATCGCTTCGCCCCAAAATTCATTTTTTTCGGGGAATTTCGATTATTTTTTCAAATTTCGTTTTTCTTTTTTTAATTTCCACTCTATTCGCATAATTCGACCTTTTTCTTGAAATTGACTTTCTAGAAAATTTCGACAGTTTTTCTCCAAGTTTAACTTTCGAAATTGCGTTGTTTTTTTTAAGCTTAGGCATTTTTCTAAAAAAAAAAATTGAATTTCTAGAATTTTGGCTGGATTTTTAAAATTTGACTTTGTCCAAATTTTGATTTTTTCGATATTCAATACGTCTAGAAATTTTATTTTTTTCCCGAAATGTTGTTGATCTTTTTCCTTAGAATGAGCCTTTGCCCAAAATTTTCAATTTTCCTCAAAAATCTTCTTTTTCGAAATTTTGACCTTATTCCAAATTCCATTCTTGTTGTGTCGCATTTTCTTTGCCAGTTCTTTCACACGTCTAGATTTTCAGTTATTATTATTTTTTTTTTTTTTTTCGGTAAGGATTGACAATCTTTTATGGATGGCCTCAAACAGCGATTGCGTTAGATCTTAGTTTGTTTGTGACAATCGGTGTTTGTGACAACACTCACGTAAAAACAATAAAATTAAACGTTGCGGGAAGTTTACCTCTCTGTCCGGTATTAGAAATGGAAATTATTTATAATATTTTCTCTACAAATTATCTCAGAAATGTCAGAAATAATTCTGACAAAAAAAAGTTACTGAAAATCCAGACGTGTGGAAGAAGCAAGTGGCGAAGGAAATGTCCACTCAATAAGAATGGAATTAGCAAACTAGATACAGAGAATATTCATTCTCAAAATTCTACCTTTTGATTTTCTTTCAAAAATCGTCTTTTTTTTAAATTCCGTCATTTTTCTTGGATGACTTTTCGGAAATTTTGTTTTCTCAAAATTCGCCTTATTTTCAAAATTTCGTCCTATCTCAGAATGCGAAGTTTTCTGTTTCTGGAAATGTGGACTTTCCTCGAAACTGGCTTTTTTTGCAACAAGGAACCAACCCACAAAATATGAAATTTTTGTAATTTTTAATGAAGGAACTATAAATAGATTTCATTAGACATAATTTGAGTCACAATATGTTATTGGTCAATATGTATTTATATGCACTGGTAATATGTAACTAGTGTCAAACTTTAATTTTCTATTTTTCAATAACTGTTTTTTGGGGATGGTGAATTTCTGGCATATTTTTTATTTTTTCTGTAATATGTTTGTGGCTAAAGAATGAATTCTTTATGGTAAATGGAGAGGCAAAATAAAAAAAATTGGGCAAAAAGCGGTGCGCATTTTTTTTTTTTCGCATCTATTATGTTTACTGTAGCGTGATTCTGTTCCACTAAATAAAGAAAATAAAAAAATCTGTTCGGAGTACTTTACTACATTGGTTTACTTTCCAAATTTTTCACAAGTGCAATGAAAGGCTGACAGTTGTAGATAACTAATATGAAATAACACAATTCTTCTTGATAAAATAATAAAATACATAGGGTGTCCCAAGACAGAATACTAAAGACAAGAAAAAGTCAGTCTTAATAAAAATTTCTGCTTTATAAAACACTGGATATGGCATTGCTTTTTTTTTGTAAAGAGAGTTCAAACATCTAACTGCTGTTATTTATTATTACATTTTCTAATCAAAAATTTAAATTTTCAAATTGAATTTTTAATTTTCTTCTCAAAAAATTTATATTTTATATTTTCTAACTTTTTAACATAAAAAAAATAAGATATATGTTCGAAAACATGACTATACCACAAAATAAATAACAACCAGAAGGCTAACTCTCATCACGTGACCGTTTGAGTCCCGTGACCTTCAAGCCCGTCTATGTTGAAAGTGCCAGTGCAGTAGAGATGGCAAGATTCGAGATTTTAAAAGAATCGAGTCCGGTTACATATCCAACCCTTGGACCCTTTTCTTGAGAATTAAAGTATCATATTTCGTTCTACCAATATAGTGTAGGATTTAATTCTTTTAAGTAATTCCTACAATTACTTAAATATTATCAAAACACAATAATTGAAATAATGTGCGGTACGCCTATGTAAAAAAGCTGTTTATAACAATTCGAGGTTACAGGTTGTCTGCATCGACCACTAAGTGATAAGGCGAGAGTTAACCTGGTTCTTACTTATTTTGTAACTATTTTTTCGAAATTATTACTTTTTCATTAACATTTCGAATTTAAATTCTAAAATTTATTTCAGTGAATTTTGGGTTGTTCTCTGAATTTTAATATTTTTATAAAAATTTTAGAGGTAAAACTCGATAGTGTTTTTTGCTTAAAATGTTTTTGTTTTCGAAATTCGAATTTTTTCTTGAAACTTTGAGTAACTTTTTTCTGAAAATTCCAATTTTTTCGCTGTAAAGTTATACATAAAATTTTTGTATTAAGATTAGAGCTTACCTCTTTTTATTTAATTATTTTCAGATTTTGAATTGCAATTTTTTAAAATAAATATAAGGTTTCTTTAAGAAAAATATGTTTTTCGAAATATTGTTTCCCTAAAATGTTTATTTTAAACACGAAATTTGGTTTTTACTTTTCCATTTTTCTCCAAAATTTCTAGTTAAGTTCACAACTTTTAATTTTTCTAATGGTTTGATTTTACACAAAATTAACATTTTTTGGTTTTTAATTTCGTAAAAATTTTTTTTTATGTAGGAATTATTTTTTTCTAAAAGTTTATATTTAATTTCGAAGTTTCTAATTTTTTGTCAAAAAAATGTCTCATTAAACTTAAACATTTTGCAAGTTATTTCCCAACATTTCGACCTGCTTGTTAAAATGTTCCTTTTAAACTGGAAATGTTTATTTATTTTCTCTAAAATTTCAACCTTTTATAAATTTTGAGGTTTTTAAAATAATTTTGGATTATTTGCTCGACTTATGTAGGAGTATTTTATTTAATTAATTTTTTTAATTCTCGATTTTGACGTTTCGCCAAATTCAACGAAAATTTTTTAAGTGCTTGGGCTCTTTAGGTGTAAACAGTATCAATGGTATTTATCAGCAATTAGTCGTGTACAAGCTGCTGACCTGTCTTTCTTTTTTAAAGTTATGAATTATCCAGAAATTGTAGCTGGTTTTGTCTGTCTAAAGGCTGAGCTGAGAACTAGAGGGCTGTTGTTAGTTGAAAGATCTGTAAAAATTTGTCTACCATGGACCAAGAAATAGATAGAATTGCCACATTGGTAAACCAATACTCCACTAATGTAAACTTCTTTGGAGGATCCTTTCCGTCGTTCTCAGCGAACATTAAAAAGTTGATAGTGCAATGATTTTGCATAAAGTTTTCATTTCCACATGTACTATATGGTGCAATGTCCTCTGAATAATTTAATTAACTTTATATAAAGTGTACAAAACGTTTTCTAATCTAGTGTGCTGCTGTCAGTTTTTGACATGTTCACATATGTTCCTTACTTGATTCGTACTCGCCAGATTGATATTTAACCTAGACATAAAAATTCTACAGTATTATTAGGAATACAAGAGATTCACTCACTTGCTTTTTTGGGATTTTTGAAAGTAGGGTTCAACAATAAAAGATTTTTCCTTTATTGTAACATTAAATCATTAAAAATTTTTTTAAAGTTATGTTTGTTCATCTGTCTGTTTAAAATCCTGATCAAATAAGGAATATCTGTTAACATGACAACAAATGACAACACCACATTAGATTAAAAAACTTTTTGTACATAGGCGTAAATAAATAAATAATCCGATTACAACGGGCATTAATTAATATGTAAATTAAAGTTAACATATGGAATAATAATTTTTTATTTTAATAAATAAATTACGGTCCATTTTGATTTGCCGAATAACTGTTATCGCAAAACCTTAAATAAGTACTGATTTTAATTATTTTCGTTCTGTAGGCTTCCAAAAACTGCAACATGTCGAAAAATTGACTTTGAAGACGAAGAGGAGCAACGGATAAAGGGAGCCGAAACATTGTTAAATCTAGCGGGAATTACTACACGAAAGCGCAGCATTTCACAAAGTGATCAAGAGTCCAAAATGTTAAAACTTTTTAAAGATATGGCCAGAGATGAAGAAAGTTACTCCACTTCAAAACCGACGCCATTTAAGCCACGCCTTCTGCGAACAAAGAAAAAAGAAGGAAAAGATAGAGTCTTATTTAATAATAATAATAATAATAACGAATGGGTAAAGCATCGAAGAGAATTGGATATAAATCAAGACAGGTAATATTAGTTTGATTATCATGTAAAGTCGTAGTAGTCTTATTTCTCATTATTGTTAACTTAATATTTAATATATTTTATGTTTTGTTTATATATTTATATAATAGAAAATTTATAGGATTGTTTAGTTGTTTACCATGTTCCAAAGATTATGGATTTCTTTTCGGAATATTTTTTAAATGACTGAATATTTACATATTAGATTTTAAATCTAATACACATTAACAAAGGTTGAAATTGTCAATTTATTTATTAAGCATTGCAAATGTATATTAAAGAAATTAACTTATATTTATATCATATTTATTGAAAGCTCGGGTTGCAAACCAAATATCTCTTAGTAGATTGTATAATATATATAATATTTAATTTTGCATCTATAGATTTATAATCTAACCTCAAGTGATTTTGATTTATAGAGGTTCCGTTCAAATATTTGGTCTTTGGATTGTGAAAAATGTTTGAGATTTATATTTGTCTATATCAAGTCGAAAGATCAAATTCTTCGTTGTGAAAGCTAAAAATATCAATTCAGCAATAAGATCCGATTTTCTACTCATTTAGGTCAAAAAGTACTAAAGGTCTAAAGGTACCCAATTGTTTCTATTTAAAGATATAGCCTAAAGAATTCGAAAATATGTGGAAATACAAATTTTATTGCTTAATGGCAAATTTTAATAGCTTTTATAAAGCATACATATTAGCCATTGTCAGTAATGCAACGCTTTAAGAGCCTGTAAATTTTTGTCACTACTATGAAATTACAAGCCTTGTACATACGAATATATATAAGTTAATTATGGTGCAAGTAGAAGTGGACTCTAATTGGAAAGGCCACTTCATGAGGTAATAACTTTTATCACGGGTTGCATCGCATTATCCATTAATACTAGCGCCCTCTGCATGACTTTACTTTCATCTAGTTTAACAAATGACCAAATCTCTTGTATACTTATACAACTGGCTAGCGGCTTTAAGTTGGAAGTGTTTTCAACGATCGTACCATACTGATAAGGCCAAGGAAGGCCGAAACGAGTCTATGGTTGTGGTTGTAAATATTTTCAACTTTGGCATGTTTAACTGTTTTATTACAGAAAATTTAATTGATCACTACTACAGAGTACAGCAATCCCAGTGACAAAAAAAAAGCTTTATTTTAAGTATTTAATGACTACACTACTGGCAACAGAAGTGAAAACTTAAAACTACAATATAACAGTGTTTTTTTTTATTTTCAAATTGAAATATAAAAAATAAAAATTTCATAATTTGTAAATTAACTTTTTAATTTTTATATCTGTTATATTTGCATACGATTTAGTCTTCGATTTAGTCTCTTTTAAGTTCCTATATATTAAAAAACCTATCATATTCTCTAAATTTTATATTTGCATAGCAAATTTCGAGATATTTCAAAAAAATATGTCTTTAATGTACTGATTTCTCGGATTAGTGGGGTGGTGGATTAGCGAGGTTCTGATAAGCTAGGTTCGGATTAGCGAGGTTCGGATAAGCGAGATTCGGATTAGCGAGATTAGGATTAGCGGGTAGTTGGATCACCGAAATTACGCAGTAATTAGAAAAAAAAACTGCAGTTTTGTTAAAATCTTCCATATTTTCGAATTACGGTCTCATCTCGGTAATCCGACACGTTCGGTAATGGGGTGTCAATTTTAAAAGTCGTCGAAAAATATGAATTTAGAAAAAATTAAATTATCTGGCATGTAGGTCAAATTGCCGTTTTTTTGGTAACGCAAAGCCATTCTCCTATCTTTAGTTGCTTAACGCACCTAAAGTTTTAACTTAAAAAAAAAAAAAAACACTAGCCGCCGCTTCTTCGGATCTCTGACTTGGAAACCTGACGTTCTACACGCTGGACTACCACCACTTTGTAAATCTTATACACATTGACGATATGAAAATCTATCCTTCATTTCGAAACAAAATTAAGGACCAGGTTTCGCAAAACCTGGTCAGGTGTTAGCAAATATTTATCGAAACATTGTGGAATTTTTAAGATCTGTTGCTTTTTAATCGTTAATAACGTTTAATAGTTATGAATATTAAAGAATTCCGCGAAGTAAGGGTTGAAAATGTTAAAATTAAGACACAAAAGTTGTAGCAGAAATCTTAACACATAAATCATAAATACACACTTCAAACTCTGACTAGCTTTAACGTGGCGTTTGGTGGTGTTCTGTAGTTCGTTTCCCCGTATCGCGTGGATGCCGTTGATAGACATCGCACCAACTTATTTAAACTTCCTTGTAATGGAATAAAACGTATGCATACTTTATTCCAAGTCACTCACAAGTACTAAGTAATTAGGATATTATTATTTTGTGCTTAAAAATGTGATAAATTGTATTCTTTTACATAAACAATAAATCACTCATTTCATTTCAAGAGGTGCACGCGCTCTTGCGCTCTTTAGGACTAGTCTACACTGTACTAACATCAAAATTTTGGATAAACCTGTAAAAATCAAAAGTGCGAACTTTTATTTCGAGGAAAAGTTAAAATTTTGATTAAAGAAAATAATTTTTCTGAGAATGATAAACTGAATTAAATTAACAAATATTTCGTGTTTTTTTTTAATTTTGTAAAGGTTCCGATTTTTCGTTCTCATTTTTTGTTGTTTTCGTAATTTAAAGATGAATATGTTTCGAAAAGAAAAATAATATTTAAATTTTAAAACAGTTCTCAAATCTATGTGAAAAAGTCGAAATTTCAAATTCAAAGTCAGAATTTGAGGAAAAAAAGTCAAATTTGAAATAACCCCAAGGAGGTTATAATTTCGACATAGACTTTGATATTTTGTATTGTACAATGTTGCAAAAGTTGAATATTTTAATCGAAATTTTGAAATAATTGCTACATGTGTGCTGACATTTATGCTTTAAGCTTACAATTAATTTTTGATTTTAATGTTATTTGTTTTTTAAACATAATCGAAGGTTTTATTTGTTTGTTTTAAAGAAAAAAGTTATGGGGCGGTATTTTGAAGAGTTTCATCATGCTGAGAGAATCTACCGCACGACCCTGCTTATACACTTTACCTATTCAAATCAATGCACTCCCGTATCTCTGTCCCTTCTACATTAAATAATTGTTACTTAAAGGTATTCTGGCTAGGATTTAATTACGTAACCTATGCGCGATTTGTTGATTTGTGTGTTATCATTTATTAAAAATACGGCTCATTCAAATAACAGATGAAGTTATGTTGACTTTAGTCTGGATCTTAGTAGAACAAAATTTAAATTATGCTAATGTTTAAATTGTTTTCCTTTATTTTGCAAACCGGTGTGAAATATTATAGACTGGCGAATTCTGGCTAAAATTACGAACGTTATTTGTTTACATGTTGGCCGTGATGACAGGGCTGTCCAAATACATAATTTACTTTCCCTCCTACTCAGAATCTTTGTATATTTGGTTGCATTGCGGGCTCGTGAGGGTCGTATTCTTAGGGGAATCAACATGTATATTCTCATTTCAAAGAATACAATAATAATTCTAACTAATTATTGCAAATGTGTGTTTGTCTGTCTTTTCGCGAGTCAGTTACTGAGCCAATTTCGAGGAAAATTTGCGTGGAGGTTCCTAGATACAAAATAAGTTCATTTTCACTCCCGGAAAACTGTCCCAGATACTTCGAAATTACTATCTTCAAAAACTTTTTTCTGTTAAATGGAAAATATATAGGGCGTCTTATTTAAAATAACGAAGATTGTGTCAACTTCCGGTATTACCGGAAGTACTACAACTTTGCTAACATTTTTGTTGCGTTCGCTTCGGCGACTTAATCAAGTTGTCAAATTTTCAGATTTTTAAATGAGTACTTTGCTAGATATTGATCGAGGCTATTCCCGGTGAAACACACGGTATACATATACTTTTTTTATTTCAATAATATACAAAAGAAATTGATGATGGCAATTTAAAACTTTTAATTATCTATTTAATATAAAAAATCCGAATTTAAAACTCGATCGCGCAGCAACACGGAATGCGCCGTCATTGGTTAATGGCGTTGGTGACGTAACAAGACATGAACGCTAAAAGTTGACGCACGTCTACTGTATCGAGCTTTCTTATTAATGAAATTAGTTATGGAGATAGGAACATTTTCTTATGACTAAAGGGTTATTTCAGTATCTCTCTGAAGATTTTAGCTTTGCTATCGAAACGCGTGACCTTTGTTGTGTTTTTTAATCTTTCTTGGTTTCAGGGGACAATTTGTATATCAATTTTTAAAGGGTTATTTATCAAGTATCGTCATATTTAAGAAGAAAAGCTCTATCCAAATATACGAAATTATTCTCTAACTTCCATTTCAAATAATAATTTCGAGCATAGGTTTAAAAACAGCCTATGTACAGTTGAATACAATTGATACAATTAAACAATTTTTCCTTTGTTTCTGAAAATTATGCATTACTTTATGGACGCAATGTTTAGGTACATGTATTTTGGGGATATATTTAACACTGCTATATGTCCGTTTCCTATTTTCTCCGTAAGCGAAAGGTGTCTAAATCAGAAAAGGACAAAGCACACGGTACTGCGAGAGATTAACATATGAAAAACGGGTTTAGTAATATTTTACCTTGTTTAATTAGTTAACTGTTAATTAGTTAAAAGTAGAATTTTATCTTTTAAGAAAAATGGGTGACCCAAAAAGGGTCTTTATATTTTTCATATAAAATTTGTGTTACCGTTGCACTCTTTAAAATACGGGAGATTTCTTTCCAAATACGAATTTACCAAAATATGGAATAACTGTTAAAATACGAGAGATCTGGCAACTATCACCGCAGAAAAGCCCAGATTATAGAATAAGTACACGTCCTATATTGGCCTATATAAAAATTTGACGGAAATGCTTTCGTTCCTCATTGGCAGTAGAATGCAATCACACTTATTCTGCAGACGCTTTTTCGATGTCATTTTTTACGATCGTGCACTATCCTTGCTCTATAATCCGTAGTCGTGCCCTGTCGCGTCAAACTGTCAGACTTCCTCCAATAAAATCCTACTTGCAAACATTACATTAAGTTTGGACCTTCATCGTTAGATGTCGCCGTCGTCGTGTCGTCATTGCCAAGTTTTGCATTAATTTACTTAGAAAATGAGTTGTGCCACATGCGCGAAAGTAGAACATCGAGAAATTGCGCGAAATCTGTTAACACTGAAGCGGAACAAAGAGACTGACAAATAAACTTTCGCGTTTATATATTAGTTAGGATGCCTTTCAATGAGATAACGCCCACTTAAGGGAACTGTGGCGACATTAAAAAGGATATTCGTTTTCCGGTGTCAACCTCAATTCGAATGCTTGACAAATAGATGTAGGGGTTCCAATTTCAGTTTGTTTCAATTTTTTCGATTCTGAGCGAAAATTTAGTTAATTTTGCTTTACTTATGATCACACTTAGGAGTGGTTTTGTCACCATTTTAATCTTAATCTTCAGTTTTCATTTTTTCGAGAATATTTGAATTTTCAAACAAGAAGTTCTTAGAAACATTTTTAGTTTAAATTTAAAATTTTCACTTTTGGAGTTTGAAAGCGAAATTGGAGACAACATCGAAATTTCAATTTGATAAAAAAATGACCCCAGAAAAAAACTTCAACATTGCAAGTGAAAATTTCGATTTTTTCAAAAATGTTGAAATTTTGTGCAAGAAGAAATTTTGTAGTTTTTTTTTCAGAATGTCTACTCTTTTCTCAATATCTTGGGTTTAAATTAGGTATTTTAATGTTTTGAGTGAGAAAAGTGCCAAGTTTGAGAAAATCAGGTATTAATTTTTAAAACAAGCGTAAATGTTGAATCAAAGTGAAAACTGAAACAAATCAAATTCTATTAGTCTTAACCTACTTCATGAGTTATTGTTATTGCCAAAAAAATGTACACAAATCTATTCATCAAGTTGCATAAGCTATAAAATTTATCTTATTACTTGGACAATCAGTATTTACGTTGACATTACAGGATAGGTTTTACTTATCAATTTGACTTAAATAAGTAGAAAATCACTTAAATTAAAAATTCGTAATCCACCCATCATTCCTTAATTATGACATAATATTATGATTTTATTTACTGTATATTTAAATTAATAAAATGTTTGGGTCCCTTTTACCTTGTCATTTAGTTTTAGCTGATGTAAATGTAATCCAATTCAGAGTCATATTTCTTCTATTTTTCGTGATAGATGATGTTCTTCCTATCGTGTATATTTAATAAAAAACAATCATCAACATTTTAGATGTGTCAAAAAGGCATTTTATCATTCAGTGCATGTTAAATTTCAAATAGTCTTCCTCTTAAAATTGCACTGAATGATAAAAATTCTTTTTATTTTCCTTATACATATGTAGGTATGGATTCTAAAAAAATGATCTAATAGCAATACCAAATTTGCCTGATAACAAAACAAGAAAAATACTCTGCTTTTGCCACTTCTTGGCTTTAGTATTCGTAATGTGTAACTTTACATCCTGAAAATGTTTATAATGCTATAATGCTTACATGTTTTTACTTTTGATTGGAAGCAATTAATTTATAAGCATTTTCAGATAAACTATTAAATCTATGTGCCAAAAGATATTTTATTGCTATAAAATTACTAGCAATATTTTTGTGCCTGTCTTCCAGTTTTTTATAAAATGTATTCACAGCATCTAATTTAATAACCACTTGTTTTTAAGATGATTTTATCTAACTGTATATTTTCATTTTATTTTTTGTTTTGTTTGTAGCATCTGTGAAGCAATAATTGTGTGTTTTGCTAAATTTCAGCATTTTATGTTAAAATGTATCATTACTTTAATAAATATTCATATTTTATATGAATTTTAATTGTTTTTCCTTTTTGACTTTCAACTGCAGCTTTCCGAGGAACACTGGGCATGAGTGTTCGGATTTGCAGCATTTTGGGGTGTATTTAGTTGGCTTCTGGGAGCTATACAAACAAATGTTCATATGTTTTGACTTTATTACCAATGATACGAATCAGTCGCAAAATGTAATTCGAAATTCCAAGGAAGAAGTCCTAATTTAGAAAAAAAAAGTATTAAAAAAAATGTTGAACTTTCGAATCAATCAAAACTTCCAAAATAATAAACTGAAGTCAAAATTTCGACTATTTTTTTAAAAATTTCGAATTTTTAAGGAAAAAGGCCAATATCTGAATCCCTAAATTACTCAGTTTACAGTTGAAATTTTCAGTTTTTCAAGTTAAATCCCAAATTGTAGAAAAAGTCAAAATTTAAAGATTGAAGCTGTAACTTCTTTAAAAATTTTAAATTTGAAGTCATCATTCAAGGCAAAACTATAAAAACCTGAAAATTTCGACTTTTCTGGATATAGAGTTTTGTGCAAAATTTGGGGATTAAAGGTTCAAATTAGTTTCAAAATATGTTTTTTTAGGTACAATCTATGTACTTGTAAAGGGTAATCCTATCACGCCTTTGTTTAAATGAAATCTAGTTCAAATTTCGAATATTTATTTCGAAACGAAACAAAATTCCAAATTTTGACAGAAAAAACTAAATTTTTTAGAAAAAGTCTTATGAGTCAAAGTAAAAACTGAAAAAAGTCGATTTAATTTTTTTTTATTGATAACTTGAATGTCATAATTTCAGCTTTTCTAGAAATTTTGGTTTTTAACTACATGGTCGATTATTCGAAATGTTATCAGTCTTCCTAGTTTAATCTCGAAATCCTTAAGTTTGAAAATCTTGGAAAAGAAGTTAGATATGAGTCGTTTTTGCATTTAATTTAAATTTGGGTCTATTTCCATATATTTTGAATTTCCGTGGAAATTGATTTTTTGTGAGTTTAACTTGAAATTTTCCGCTTAAACTATATATATTTGGGATGTAACGAATATAGGTTTTCCCACATTCGTGAATGCGAATACGAATATTAATTTTTTTTTGTTAGCTTTTAAAAAATGTGAGGAAAGTCGCAATTTTCAGAATAAATCGAATTTGGAGAGTAAACCCTGTTTCTAAAAATATTTGTCTTACAATTTTTATTTTCATTTAAATTTTGACATAATCCCCAAATTTACAGGAAATACTTTTTCTCTAAATTTCGTTAAAATATTGTTCTCAAAATTATTAGATTTTTATTACAATTTTAATCCAATTTTAGAAAAATGAACCAATTTTGGGAATAAGTCGAGTTTTGGATAAAAAGCTCAATTTTCAGTAGAAATTTCCAAGCACATGACATTTAGTCGAAGCTTCAAGGATAAGACCAATTTTGAGAACCAGGTTGAAATTTCTGGACATTCCAAATTTCGAGAAAAAGGGCGAAATTTCTATAAAATATTGAACATTTTCAATTTTGAAACGAAAAAATTTAGAAAAAGACGAATTATAATAAAAACAAAACAATTTTAAAATAGTCGGACATTTTGGGAAATTAAATTTAAAATAAAAACCTGAACTTTTGGAAAAACTTGAAAAATATCGAAACGATAAAAAGAGGAAGACCCAAAGATTGAAAGTTTAAACCAACAATTTTAAGAAACATGTCAAAATTTCGAAAATAAAGTCAAGTCTATTGCAAAAGACTTATTCTAGAAAAAAGAAACTAGAGTTTTTTCGAAATTTTTAATATGTTTTTAAAATACAATTGAAACTTTGAATTTTGATTTTTTTAGGGAAAGATAGTTCAGGAAAGCAAAAAACAAAACATTTACCAAATACTTGGTTTAAATTTCTAGTGGCAGCAGAGAAAACTTTTGCAAAAAAAAACACATTTATTTATGAAAACATTTTCTCAAAATTTTCAAGGTTTCGACTTTTATAAAAGTTTTGAATTTCCAAGCAAAAAGTTGAAATTTTATCAAAATTTAAAGACTTAAACTTTTTATTTAAATCTTATATCATGTTTTTCTTGAAAATGAAATTTTCTTTCCGAAATTGTGCCATTAAATCAAAGTTTCGCGATTAGAGTCCACCATTTTTGGTTTTAGTTAGAGACTTCGCGACTACCCAGTTCACCCAACAAATATAATTAGGCCGCTCCCCCTCAAAAATATATGTTCACACCATATTGAGAAATACATCAACGTTGCTAATGACGAATTTTAAGAAAAAAGTCAAAATTTAAAATAAACTTAATTTAAAGAAAAAAAGTTTTTAACATTTCGAGCTGGAACCTCTAAATTTCGTTTTTTTTTTTCTAAAAACTTTGAAGTCTCTAGATGAAAGAGTAGTTTTAAAATGTTAGCAAATTTGGATTTTAAATGTCCAACATTTTTATTGACCTTTATAGCTAAATTTCGAAATTTTCCCTTTCTAAAATTTTGATTTCTCAGAATTTTGTGATTATTCCATTTTTCATAAAATGTCGATTTCAACCTCAAAATCTAGATTTTTGTTTTCTAATAATTTCGGATTTCGAGTCTAAAAATCGAGATATCTAGAGAAAGGTCGAAATTTCGTTATTAAAGTTGAAATTTTGAAACTCAAAACTTTGAAAATTTTTGTTGCCCTATCTATTCCATTTTGAAGACTTATTTTATTTAGATATTTTTGTTCGAATTCTGAGTTAGAATTTGCAACTTTCATCTTTTTTTCTAAAATTTCGACTTTTATTAAGAAATTTTTTCATTCGAAACTTCAACTTTTTTTCTGAAAATTCGATTTCTTGTAATTTTTTTTTTGCTTTAAAATTTTAGGAATTTTTTGTTTTTCTTAATAACTTACTTTTAAACATGAAAATTCAAAATTTTTATACAAATTTAGTTTTTTTTCAAATGATGATAAATTTCGATTGTTTCTCGATATTATTTACTTTAACTTATGTTGATTTTGGTTGAGCACAAAGTCAATAAATTTTAAAAATATTTTTGGTGTTTCATTATTTTATTTCAACTGGAATAGAAATTGAAAACTTTTTTTTTTAATTTAGACTTGAAACATGGAGAGTGAAGGAAATACGGCTGATGGGGCTACCGAAAAAAGACAACAGGATGAGGAATAAGAAAAAAGGAATTCTGGTCAGGCAAAGAAAAGGTCGTGGAAAAGGAAAAAGAAAAAAATACTAAACAAAGAATTAATTTGGAAACATGGAATGTAAGGGGGACTTTTGGAACTGAAGAGTTGAATACGAGAAATTAAAAGATACCAATTGGATATTGTCGCAATATAAGAGGTAAAGCAGTTCGGGACGGAAATTATCGACATGGAGACAATAACGTTTTATAAAAGCGGAGGTGATACCAGAAGACGAGAAGTAGGCTTTATAGTACAGAAAGAAGAAAGATGCAAGGTGCTATTTTTTAAATCGATATCAGACCGGTTATGCATTATTAAAATAAAAGGACAACAAAGAAATATTAACATCGGAAATGTGCATGCCCCGATAGAAGACGCGGAAAAGGAAGAAAAGATGTTAATGCAAAAATTGGGAAAGAAGAAATGTACAGAGCGGTCTCAGGAACCCACAGCAATCATCAAGAAACAAACAATAATGGAGAAAGAATGATAACTTTTGCGATGGAAAAACAGATGCTAATAAGAAGCTGAGACGAAAAGAGGTACATAAAGGCACATGGGCATCCCCAGACCATAAAACGATAAACCAGATAGACCATGTAATACTAGAAAGAAAAGATATGGAGTATATAACCAAAATAAGGAGTATGAGGGAAGTGGAATGTAATTCGGATCACTTTTTAATTAAGGTGACTTGTCAAAATAAGTGGAACAGAATCAGGAAACAAAAATTAACGGAAGGACAAAAAAGGAAATGTAATTCAAGGCTGTTGCAGCAGAAACAAGTTCATAATAATTACAAGCGAAAATAATAGAAGGAATAGTTGCAGTAACAAAACAAAAGAAACAGAAGAAAGGTGGGAAGCTATAAAATTTCACCCTGCATTTTCCTTGGCGACGTCACTGGTTACTCCTCCAGAAAATATATTCTAGGTCTGAGTCTACAATTATAAAAGAAATTTGAAATTACAAATTTAAAGTTTTTAATCGTTTTTCTTTCTTTCTTATAACTACAGAATTCCATGTCGAAAATAAGTAATTAATTACGTAAAAAGATAGAAAAATCAAAAGATTATTCCTTCAAATCAAAGAAAAAAACCAATTTTAAAACCAAAATATTGAATCATGGAACTTCGAATTTAATCTCGAAAAATCGACTTTCTGATGACTCCGAATTTTAAAGTAAAGATGAAATTTGGCTCCTTTCCACTTTAAGGATTGAAACATGCAATTAAATATTGAAAATTTAACAAGTCTGAAATCGGAATTTTTAACAAAAACACTCTTTTAAATTTTTCCGGAAATCTCAGTTTTTTTTGAAATTCAGTTTCCAATTTCCTTGAAATTTGAAAGTTTTTCGGCAAAATTTTTTACAAATTTTGAGTTTTTTCTAAATTGTATTTATTTAGCTCTCTATTATTTTGTATTTTTTCCGTAATATCCATTTTTTATCGAAAATTTGATTCTTTATCGAAATTTTGTGATTTTAATAGTTAAAATCACCAATTGAAGGGGTTAGAGCCAAAGGTGACATTTTCTTGTTTTTTGAGATATTTGTAAATACCGAAACTTAAGCATGTATTCTTTTTAAGCAAAAAGGGTGTAAGTGCATTTGGCGAGTACTAGCGTCATGTTTGAATCAATAAATATACCCACTTAGCAATTATCGAAAACCTGTTGGTGCAAAGAGGGTATAAAATCACATGTACCGGTTTTGCACTCAACAGTCATCCAATATTTTAAAGATAGGTATGTCACACTGAGGTGGTGTTTATATTGATAAGGGGTTGTTAGCGGGTGTCTAAATTGGTTTTTATGTGTTAAATAAAATCTATTCTAAGAACTCAAAAAAATTTAGTTTGTGTCCTTGAAAATAAAGAGCTGAGATGGAAAAGAAATTAAAAGAAGAGATTACGAACAGAAGGGAAATTATACGTAGGACACAAAGCCTAAGTGGCCGTTCATAAATTACGTAAGAGGTTTTGAGGGCTATTTTGACTCCCTCTCCCCCTATTGTAAGACATCATAAGATTTCAACTACTCCCCCCTACCCCTTAATAAGAAATTTTCGTAAGAAATACATGCATCAATAAAATACAACTTCGTTAGTTTTAAAAATACCTTTTATTATCATCTTATTATTATAAATATCATTAACTCACTTAAATAACATTAATCTTATCAACCTATCACAGTTTTGACAAGAATTAGTTTAGTATAGGTGTTGAAAAAACTAGATAATAAATCAAAACTCTAATTATTATTTATCCGCGGACTGACTAACCATTCAGATATTGATTCAATTACCGGAATGACTGATTCCTTTTGTTTCTCTTGAGGCTCTTCAATTTTTTCAATATCAATATCTTCATTGTCGTACCATTCTATATCATGGGTATTATTATTGTATGATGTAAGACACAGGCTCTGTCCAACACGACGACGCAATAATTTAATAGGATGAAAATTCTCAGTACGAGCACATTGGTACTTGTGAACTGATTGACGATGGATTTTCACATTTTAATTTGATGCAAAGTACAATCCACATGTTGGACATGTACGTGCAATCAATTGTGTTTGAACCGTAGGACAATAAAAGTCGTATGGTGTTAAATCTGGGCGGCTAGGAATTTCAATGTTTAGAGATAATTGCGCAAATAAAGGACAAACATTAGCATTTGCTTGTTCTTTAGGAAGTGGTATATCTAAAGTTTGCGCTTGTCGAAGAGGATAAGGTGGTGGAATAAATCCATCTGGTAATATCATTCGCAAATTACTTCGTAATTTTCCACAGCATCTAAATTCTGTGCATTTGCTAATTTGCAGTAAATACTGAGATTCTCTTACATGTCTACAGTACCAATCAGGAGTCCATTCCACTAAACTTCTATCAATATTATCACTACCAGGATCTACGTATTCAGCAACAACTGGCTTAGCATCAATAATTAACTTACTCCATATTTGCGCTAAAATATCACCAGCCATTTTGAAATTTTTGAGTTCAAGTTCATTATCAATTATACGTCGCTAATTATCAAGATGATTACCAAAAGAATCATACGGTAAGACAAGTCCAGATAATTGATGACTCAATGGAGCCATTCTACGCTCTACTCGATTGAAGCAACTTCTTCCGGGAGCATTAGTGATAATAAATATAGCATCAAGATCAAATTTACGAAAGTGGGAAACAGCATAAGAGATGACTTGAGGAAAGCGTGGATTTTCATCAGGTCCTCCGTCAACAGTCATGATTATAACTGGTTTTATATTATTATAATCTGTTTTGGCCAGGGATTGAAATTCTGCTAGCTCCATAAGATGTTCTAGATCGATGCTATGAGTGCGTGCAGATGATGATAAATGTTTTCCTGATCTGATTGCAACGTACGTAGGTCCACTGTATGTCACTGCTTCAGGTTTGCCCATTCCATCACCAGAAGAAAACCTGAGCAGGCCCAAGCATGGAGGCGAGAGACTCGATAGCCCGGATAGAAGCAGTGCCAAATTTATCATCGGGATGGTTTTTGTGTTCATCATTTGTTGCTCTCACCAGTTTTACCGGAACTGTTACTACGTGTTTTTTTCCTTGAATTGTAGTAGAACATTTAGGTAAAAGACGAAGATACGTAGCACTTCGTGATAGATTGAAACCTAACGTCTCTAGTTCTTTGACCAAGTCATCTTTCTTCTTTCTTACCATTTCAGTGCGGCGTTTCTCATCTGCACCACCTCCAAAGCTCGCAATTTCTGCTAAAACTTTCAACAGCTCAGTTGAGCTTCCTCCAAACGAGGGCGACCCACTGTCTCGTGCACATTTAATTGTTGTTTTACAACTGGATTCTTAATAACATCTTTTATCAATGCCTATCTTTTTTTTCTCAAACGTTTTTGGTATTCAGCGTTTCGTTTTTTATTAGCAAGTTGTTTTTTAGCTTCACCGAGATTTTTTTGCAATTTAGTGATTTCTTGATTGATCTTGAATCCTCCAAGACCAGAATCCCGACGTAAAATACTTGTATTTAATTCACTCTCCACAAATGAAATTTTTTTTCAATTGCATCTTGTGCTGGAGTAGGATGACATGTTAATTGTGATTTATCAGGAATCGCCTCTTTTGGAATCAGTCTGTGCGCCATATCGACTTCTCTAGTGCACAATGCGACAGAAGAATCTGTTGAGTTTTTGTCCATCAAAGCAAGCGGTCCACCAGACACATTTTGCTGTAAGAAGTGATTTTGATTATAGCTTAGCATACACAGCAAAATATGCGTAACTTATAAGTTTATTTAAATAGAATTTTACATATAACAATTACTTAAAAATAATATTAAAATATTGATCATAATATTTTGAACAAAAAAATTTAGAAATAAAGTGCCAACTAACCTGTTTAAAAAAAAAGCGAGCATGTTGGTTTCTTGTCTTAGCAGCAAGCTGTTTTAAATCATTTATTTTTTGAGATACAAATTTTCCGAAAGCATTGTCATCATTTTTGAAAACTTCTTTGTTGGTTGTCCAGAATAAATTAGACTCTTGTTGACAAACCTTTTGTGTTTTATCTGGGAAACCTTCTACCCACGCTTTAAATAACAGTAGATGTAAGTATCCAGACATGTTAGATAAAATAAATATTCTAAAAGGAAATGAGGTATATTTTTGAGATTTCAAGTAACACGGAAATCCCCGATCAACGAGAACAACAACGAAATAGTAGAAAGTCTAGAAGTACTGACAACATATGATTCTTGTAAGATTCAATACTGAGTAAGAGAGATAAAGCACACATGCCGCTATCCAATAATGCCATTTCTTAGCGCGAAAGTGGTAAAATTTCTAATTCGAAATTTTACGTAATATCAAATTCTCTACCCTCCCGCCCTATAGTAAGAAACTATAATATTTAATCAACACCCCCCCTCCCTTAAATATCTTATATAATTTATGAAGGGCCCCTAATGCATTCAACTAAACAGTTAAGAATTTTTGATCATGTGTGTAGGTACAAATGTAACGAGAAAATTTCAGAGGCTGATAGACAAGTATAATTTGAAAAATTTCATAAGATACCCTAGTTATGATTTACAGACAGCGTATTTATCATTTTGTATTGCTAGAAGGAAGCAAGGATCTCAAAAAGGCCGAAATTTTGCAACAAAAATAATGTTCATGAATAACCGCGTACTTATGTAAACAGTGTTTTCTGAAAACGTTTTACATTACTAATAGGCGCTTTACTATAGTGTGTGCAAAAACTGATAGATTAGGTAATGGTGAGACTGATAAATAGGGAAAAATACCTAGTATAAATAAAAGTGATGAAAATGTTAGAAACTTGTTATTTCTCATATAAAGATGTTTCCAAGATACAAGAGTCATTATTCTCGAAAATGCAACATTAACACAAAATACCGGGATATCAAAAATTATCTTGGTCAAGGGTGGTTGTGGAATGTAAAACGCGTGTCTTACTTTCGTTTGAAATAATTATGTCACTGTCACAGTGACATCATCAATAACCTACAAATTTCATACCTATTTATTCAGTTGTAAAACAATAATGAACTACAAATTATGAAATAACGATTTTAGTAACAAGAAAAACTAAATTACAGTAATTGTTGGAAATGTCCCCCGTTTTGTTCGATGCATAAGTTGACGTGCCTCCTTATGCTGTGAAAAGCGTTTTGCAGCATTTCTGGCGTTATAGTTGCACATTGCTGAACAATTCTTTGTTGCAGTTCTTGCAAATTATTTACCGGAGTTGCGAAAATCTTGTTTTTTAAGTAAGGAAATATAAAATAGTCCATAACAAGGTGATCTCGGAGGAAACTCAACTTCTGTATGCAAACTTATCAGCTGATCATCAAAAAACTCGCGGAGGAAAGCAATATTTTCTCGTGTAGTATGTGCTGTTACACCGTCGTGCTGGAAATAACCGTACCGAAGTTCATCATCGTTTAACTGTTGCACAAATTCAGCCAAAAAGTTGTGCCTGTACCTTTCTGCCTTGACGGCGAAATCGAAAAAGATTGGCCCAATTATTCTTCTGCGAAAAACTGTCATCCAAACACCAATTTTTTGAGCATGTAGTGGCGATTCAGTAAAAACATGACGGTTATCATTGCTCCACATTCGCATATTTTGAGAATTGATGTATCCCGAAAGGTGGAACCACGCTTTGTCAGAAAAAAAAGTTAAGTCCAGAAGATCATTATTCATTAAATTATTGACAAACCAATGGCAGTTAGCAAGGCGTCTGGGGTAGTGTGCGGGCAGAAGAGCTTGATATCCTTGCATCTTATATGGGTGCATGTTCAAGTCTTTCCTTAAAATCTTCTGACATGTTTCAAAAGAAAGTTCCAATTTCCTGAGAAAGACGTTTCAAAGGTTTTGCAGGCTCCTCTTCCATACTTTGACGAACGTCATTGACAACTTCTTCTGTACGAACTCTTGGTCTACCAGCACCTTTTTCATGAGTCACACAATCCGTTTCGCGAAACACTTCAACACAATTTGTAAGACGCATAAAAATTGTCCGGTAATATTGTCACGTTTGGGAAGATGCTCTCGAAAATTGTCCAAACACAAACGTTGACTGTATTGCCAATTTCCATTAACTAGCGCATCCGTTCGAAAATAGGCTTCAATCATGAAAATTTTGTGCTGTGTGGTAAGAGGCATGATTCAAAAACTGGATTAGAAAATTTCAGCACAATGACTGGACAGATTCTGACACAACAAAACATACTCAAAAATTTAAGGTAAGACACCCGTTTTACATTCCACAACCACCATTGACCAAGATAATTTTTGATAACCCGGTACTTATCTTCAGATCTAAGTGTAGCAAAAATGTACTCGTTGTATAAAGAATACTACAATGAAACTAATAAGCCTGACGTTAAACTATCCTATTTTCCAAATATTTCTAACACTGAGTTTAACCTACGCTTTCATAAGCCCCACAGCGACACTTGTTCAAAGTGTGACAACTTACAGAATATTATAAACAACTCAGGTAATGAAGAGAGTGTGTATGCTGCTAAAGAATCTTTAGAACTACATCAAAGAAAAGCTCAAATGTGTGCTCGAATGTGATTTGAGAAAAATGGATATCGAAAGCAACAGAGACTCCAGGGACTCCGTACTTATATGTTTTGATTAACAGCAAACCCTACCTACATCCCTGCTTACTGCATCAAAAATCTTCTATTTGAAGCAACTTTGGACGTATAATTTTGGCATACATAATTTAATTATTGCAGAGGCCCATATGTATACATGGGGTGAGACTATATCTGGCAGAGGGTCTCAGGAGGCTCCTGTTTAATGCATTTTTTAAAGTTGTTGCCATCCAGTGTCACTAAAGTATTTAGGAAGTTTCCATTTTTTAAAAATAGACTCAAATATAGTCCTAAAAATTATGAAACGAACGAAAAGATTTTTTTTTGAAATATCTTTAAAATTAGCTGAATTATGGTCCTTTGAAGTTCAAATTTCTTATGTCCGCTCGATGTGCCGCTGAAAACATCTGTGACTTCATAAAACATGATAGGAGTCTGGATCGCCTAAAGTCGCCTTGTCTTTGCCGTGCTCTTTCAGTTAGCACTTCTTCAAATCTTGTTTCAGTCGTCATTTCGTGCTAAATAACAACCAGCAAAAAATGAGTGCAAAGATTTCCTTATATAAATATTGTATAGTTTCTAAATGTAAAAAAACTACTGTCGTTTTCCCGGAGAAATTTTTCTTTTCCGTACCGAAAGTACAAAGTTTGAGAAAAAAGTAGTGTAGAGTTATGAAAAGACGTGTTAAACAACCACTTTCATGCCAGTCTTTATTATATTATTGTGAAGATCATTTTGATATAGGTATAAACCAATTTAATAACAAACATAAATATGATCTACTGTAGTAAAAACAGTGGGTGACAAATAAATAAATAATATAATTGTTAAGTGAGTAAATTTAAATATATTATCGTTTGTTTTTAAAATATGATATTAAAAGAAAAAAGATTACTTTTAGCCCTGTTTTTAATCTTCATTTTTTATTAAGTTTAATATTATATAAGTGAAATGTAACGTCACTGGTTTTTATTTAATGTATTTTTACGAAATACAACAAAAGTATTGTTGCAGGTCGAATCAGATGTATTTTTGTATCTTTGTGATAGCTTCTTTATTTTCATTACATTCAAATGAACTTTATGTTCCGGTGTTATCCTTGCTCGTACAATGCAATGATTTCCTTTTCTTTTTACTTACACGTATACAATCTAGATCTCTTCCAGGTCTGCCACAAAAATATTTATTGTTATAAAGAAATAACACTTTTACCACCCTTAAATATAAATAATGTTTTTGTTAATAAGTCGTTCTTATACAAAAAAAAAAACTCAAAATCAAATATTGATATCGACATACTGCATAACAATGACATCACTTGATCTCTCACTAATTCTTTACTGATTTCTTAAATATCAATTACTATACACTAGTCAATACTAATTATTTATGTAAGGATAAGCACTTCAAAAGTTCTTAAGAAAGTAGTGGAATAGTCTACTTTGCACCTCGAATTTCTGCACTGGTATATAGAGGATTATTCGAAAAAAAATCTATAATCATTGCTATATCCACTTTCGGTAAATTTTTGGAATCACCACGAACAAAACCTTCTTCCATTGTTGATTATTTCCCGACAACAACAAAATAAAACAGTTCATTGAATTCACACTGACCCTATGGTTTATTAATTTATAGCATATACTTAGTTTGTAGGTAGTAACAGCCGGCATATTAGCCGGGTCGTGCCTAGTGACGTCACACAACATTTACGGAGTCGCCTGTACCATAAATACTTTAAAGTGCAATAACTTATTCAAATTTAAAGGTACTGAAATAATTCTTTCAGCAATTTTTTAAGTTTACTTTATACTATCACGTAACGTTAAAATTAGTAGTACTTTTGACAAGTGGAAACTTCCCAATTGCCTATAGTGAGTCATGTGGAGGACAAAATAAAATAAGAACATTTCCAAAATGTTAAAATTTTTATTTAAAGGCGCCCACCTAAAAGAAGTTCATCATACATTTCTGAAGCCTGGCCAAGCATATGTGGAGTGCGATAGGGATTTTGCTAGAATCGAAAAGTCCAAAAAAAAAGAATCCTCGAGAATTTGAGAGAAGTGATTGCTGGTTCCTGCAAAAAATTTTAGTGCATAGTATGACCCAAAAATGTTCTATTATATTGAAAAGTTAAAAGTAAATTAATAAAAGATGTGAGCAAGAATTCGAATCGTTTTCCTTTGAATTTAAACCAGTCTTGGCTGATCTTTATCTATTCTTGAAATGTATATCGGATTCAAGTTTTACTGGACGCCCATCTTATTTGTTTGGAAAAATGGAAATATCTACAGAACCTTTTAGATTATATACCTCTAGTGTACAATTTATTTTACACAAACATAAACCATGAGGAAGATCCCAAAAGTAAAACAACAGGAAGAAAACGAACATTGAGACCTGACCCAACTCCACTCGAGAGGATCATGAAGAGTCCGACAACGAAATCGACCTCGATGACATAAGTTCCGACTATGAACCATGATAGTTTGTTATATTTTTGCCAGTAAATATTTTTTGGTAGAACTGCATGTGTTTTACTAATACATTCACTGAAATAAATAAATATATTAAATATATTTGTGCAAAAAGTGTATTTATACACTTTTTATTAGTAAAATCATTTTAATCGAAAAAGGTATATTTTTGTGAAAAAATATACCTTTTTCGACTAAAATGACTTCACTAATAAAATTATACGTTATTTTTTCATATAATTCATTTTACTAAAAACTTGTGCCGTTATTACAAAATTTTAAAAAGCAATAAACTTTGGGAACCAATTTCTCAAAAATAGACAGGACGTACTAATACCCTTTTCGCTCTAACCCCTTCAATTATTGGATTTGAAAGGGGCATTATTTTAGAGTTTGCCCAAGGGTGGCTGATGAACGAGTGGCGGATCAAGCGATTTCTTTAAAATGCATACGAATACGTCCTATCGCAGCCTGCGCCACTGATTTCATTATATTTATATATCTGAGATGAGAGAGAACAACTACACCTGCCTTTCAACTCAACTCTAGACGATGATTTCTTTTAATGGACCAAAACTTGCCTTGAAGTTGCCTATATCATGGCCTCTTCTTAACGTGCTCGGGAGACTTGGACTCCGATTCCAAGACCAAGACCGGCAAACAAAACGTTCGCCGACATAAGTATTACAGCGTCAGTCGCGTTAGGAAGTATAATAATCTGTACCCACGATACGTGCATTCTATTTGTTCAACTTAACTGTGACATAACAGAAAATGTGAAGCAAGTTGGTGATTGATAATAGTACGTCGCACCGAAATTACTTATCGACCGGTTGCAACTGATAGAAGAGGTTTGTTATATTTTATGATATCCTGTTTTATTTTTATTGCACTTACATTCCATAGACGCCTCTGAATTTCTGAAATTAAAAATGACTAGAGCACGAAATTTTAACATTTTTAACGTTATTTCTATTTTGGTTAATACATGTCGATAGAAGTCAATATAAACAATTAACTTATATCTAATTAATCTCAACAACAAACTGCAGTCAAGAGGTCAACAATTCCGTTCGTGATTATTATTTAATTACAAGTTATTATTTATTGAATATAGGGTGTATTTTAAGTATATTTTCATAATACGTAATGGTATACCCATGTATAGGGTGAAAAAATGCATTTATGTCGTAAATTACAGAAGGTATATAAAAGGTAATCAATTCTATAAAATTTTTTTCTTCATTGGCATTGAAGATTACGGTGAAAACTAGAGTTGCCAGATTGCCAGCATTCGATTACCAAACAAAAGTCCCCAATTATTATAATTTTTTACTTTTGAGACTTCCAAAATAATAATAATTTTTGACGATCAAAATAAAAGTCCTCGCTTTATGCCTTCGAAAAAGTTTTCGACGACCTAAAAACAAGGTCCTCTATATGTATTCGTCTAATCATATTTGTCAACTAACACGAAATTAACGAACAAATCCATGTTCGGCCCACCTTTAATTTCGGACACGAACAATTGGCTTAATTACCAAAACAGACTGGACGAAATCCAGAGGTCTGGCAACCCTATAAAGACGTGGTATAAAATCGGCACCACATTGGGCGTCGCGACGTCGACAAATTACTTTTTTTCCAGCAAGTTGCCTTTTTGAGCTATTCGAAATTTCTTTTCATTTGGGAATATTTTTCATAATATCATTATTTTGTATTTTACTTTCTCAAAAAACTATGCAGGTACTTATTTATGGTGTTGATACCTATTTATTACATTTTTATTTTTAGTAAAGAAAAGTGCGTTTTTGTTGTTAAAAGCTTTACTTTTGAAAAGTTCTTTAGGATAAGAACAAGATTAGCACTAGCAAAAAATAACACATATGAAATAAGAAACAACACTAAAACATAATGTCATAAATATAACGATATTAAATAATCTTAGATCTATGTAAGTTTCAAATGATATTACCCTAATAATAGTACAATCTGAGCACTATTATTTAAATTTAATTCATAATGTTTCTTACTTCATTAAAAGTTATTCTCCTTAAAATATGATTTCGTATTCCGTCAGCAAGCATAAATAATTTTTTGGTTTCAAAAAGTCTATATTCCTTGAATCTTACTTAGCAAAGAATATTTTTCTTACAAGAAAAAGCTAATTCGTGTCAAGTCTGGGAACCTGGGACGAAATTTTAATTCACATATCTATATTCTGAGCAGGGCCCGCCGTGTGCCCATTCAGGTGCCCCGTGTGCAAACTTTAAAATAACGCCCCCTTCGAATTGAAATTAAAATCAACACATTTCGATAAAAAGTCGAATTTTTAGATAAGAACTTCAAAATGACGAGAGGAAAAAAATAAAAAGTTAGTAGGAATTTATACTTGGAAAGTTCGAGTTTTTCGAATTACAAATCTTAAAAAATTCATATTTAAATTCTGGATTTCGAGTTTTAATGAAAAATTGAAATATCGAGTATTTTTGCTTAAACTTTCGATTTTTGACTTTTTTGCTATATTTTCGAAATTTAAGGTGGTACTGTCGACCTGTTCAGAATTTAGTGAAATTGGCCATATTCGTAGATTATGATTCCGTTAAATTTTTGAAGAGTTACAGAGAACCAATAAAATGTTATTGACATTAGAAATTTCAGGTTTTTAACATTGAGCCTTATGAAAAACCAAGAGATTTTATCATATTTTACAAAAAGTACCGTTCAGGTTTCAGTAAAAAGGGAGAAAACGATGGAAAAACATTTCAGATACTTGGAATTGCAGCTTTAGTGAGTGTGGTAGAAGTAATTGGCGAATAGATATCGAAAAAAATATTTTTTATCATAATTTTACCGTAATTTATTAGATGTGGCAACGTCGTTCTTAGGTAAACAATTAGATGACCATCGACGACCCTCCATCGAATGAATTACCATTGTTCACTTCAATTTTAAGGTTATGTGACGAAACTTTTCAGGATTGCCCGTTAGTTAATTTGTCAATTCAATCTACTGTAGCTTGTTCTCGAATGTTTTTTTTAAGTAACTGTCACTTTTCGATTAAAATGTATTTTTATTGTGACAAAATTACTTTGACGATGACATTGTTCCTCCATAAAAAAATTACCAGAAATTATTTTGTATTTTATTTCATCGCGTCGTTGTCTAGTCCAAATACTACGTTAATCAAACGAGATAATGTATACTTTTGATGTGGTTTTGGCTCTAGCAGTATCGACAGTACTACCTTAAATGGATGTTTTAAATATTAACGTCGAAGGGGAAAAAAGTATTAAAATGAAAAAATAGAAAATTGTTTAAATGTTCAATTTCAGTTAAAACTGTTTTTTTCCCAAAATTTTCAATTTTTTCTCGATAACGAACAATTAACTAACTTAATCTTGACTTCAAACTCGAAATTTTCACTTTGAACTCGAAAACTTTATATGGAAATTTTATTTTTCGAAATTAAATTCCGAGTTACGAGATTAAAGACTTACGTCTTAATGGCGGTTTTTTCCTTTATTCAGCACAATAATCTTGTTTCTTGATTTCTTTTGATGTAATTAATTTCTTATTTACATGAGATTCTGTAAATAAAAAAAAATAAAAAATAACGTTAAATACTAATTTTAATATTTCATCCAACTTAACTTTGTAATTTAAAGTAGATTAAAAAAATTCTTCCTTGGACTTTTAAATAGGAAATTTTTGACTAAATCTTCAGCAAAATAAAAAAAGTGCAAATTTATAATTTTTAAAAAGTCAAAATTTTGAAAAAGGCGATAAAAAAGGAAAAATGTAACCAAAAAAACAAAAATGTTAAGATTTTGCAAAGTTTTTATACAAAAAGTTGAAATTTTGGAAAATGTCGAAATTAATGCAAATTTCAAAAAAAGTTTTTATTTTCAAGGAAGGATCTAAATTAAAAAAATGTCAGCATTTTTAAGAAGTCGTCATTAAAAAAACAAGAATTTGGAAATGTGGGAAAATTTTCAATAAAATTAGAACTTTTTAAAAAGCTGTAAACTTTAAAAAGTGGTCTAAAATTTCAAAAATATGTATAGGTGAAATTTTTGAAAAAAAAAATTTAATAAAAAATACAATTTTGAAATTTTGGGCAGATAAAATTTTGGAAAAAATGGTCAAACATGTTTTAAAAATTCTACACTTTTGATATGTCAACATTTTAAAAAAAATCAAGAATTTGAAAGAATGGAGAAATTTTTTAAAAAATTATAAAACTTTTAAAAATCTAAAAATTTTAATAAGTATTCTAAAATTTGAAAAATATGTATGGCCAAGTTTTGAACAAATATCCAGACAAAAGTTCAAAAGTAAAAATAATGAAAAGTCAAAGTAATGAAAAGTAAAAATTTTGAAATTTTGAACAGAAAATTTTGAAAAAAACTGACAATTGTCAAAAAAAATTTTGAGAAATTATTGAAATTTTCAAAGAGGAGAATTCAGAATTTCGATAAAAATAAAAAAAAGATTTTGAAATAAATAAAAATTTCAAAAATAGTCCAATACGGTCAAAAATTTCCAAAGAAGTCGACATTTAACAAAATGTCGATGTTTTAAAAAATGAAACAGATTTTCAAAAAAAGCGTATATTTTGACGAAAGTCAAAATTAAAAAAAAATCGAATGTTTACACAATAAGCCAACATTTTGAAAAATGATTAACATTTTAATAAAATCTAAATTTTGAAGAGTACAGCCTATAAGTTATGATAAAAAAAACATTTTCAAAGAAAATTTAAATGTTGTAAGAAGTCAAAATTTTGAAAATGGTAAAATTTTAAAAAACAATCCTATATTTCAAAAAATGCAAAATCTTAAAACAATGTTGAAAAAAGGGAAGGAATTTTCAGAGAGTGGAATTTTTGAACAAATCTCGAAATTTTCAACTGTTTGAAAGTCAAAACTTTGAAAAAAATCGAAATATTTAATAAAAGTTAAAATTTTAAAAGAATGCGAAATTTTGAGATAAATCGAAAGTTTTAAGGCAATTTCAAATTTGAACAAAAAAAATTATCTTAAAATAAAACTGAAGTTTTGAAACAATCTAACATTTCAAAAATCTTTAAATTATTAAAAAATGCTGAAAATTTGGAAAAAAATCGAAATTCTCAAATTTTCAGAAAATTCCGAAATTTTGAAAAAGTTTATTTCAAAGAAAATCAAAAATTATCAGAAAAGTTAAAATTTCAGAAATAAGAAAGTTCATATTTTGAAAAAAAAACAGATTTTGTTAGAAAGAAGTCGAAAATTTATTTAAAATAAAATCTAAATATTGAGGGAAATCACATCATTGAAAAAACATTTTTAAAAAAAGTCAGACAAAGTTGAAATTTTGAAAAACATCGAAATTTTAATTTAATTTAATTAAATTAATTTAATTTTAATTAATTTATTAAATTAATTTAATTTTAACTAAATTAATTAATTTAAATTTTCAGAAAAATGGAAATTTTCAAAATAAAGCCAAATCTTTTACAAAAGGTGAAAGTCGATATTTAAAAAGGCGAACATTTTAAAATAAAAAGTGAACTTTTGGAAAAATTAAAAAAAAAAGAGTCATTTAACATGTTAAAGTAGAGGCAATAGTGAGTATTTCACCTGCATCGCCCAGTGAAATATCAACCAATTGATTAATAAACACGTTTAGAGTTGAACAGTAAAAAAAATATATAACGCTCACGACTTTGAATACTGAAATTTCCACTTTTTCTTGAAAGTTCGTTCGAAAATTCAAAATTTCTAGAAAGTGCAGATTTCGTGATTAAAGTGGAAATGTGAAGAGCAAAACAAAATTGTAAATTTACAATTTGAATATTGAGAAAAAGTTCAGATTTTGAAATAAAAATGGAACTTTCCAAACGTCTAGAAAAAGTCGATCATTTTATTAAAAATTTACGTGAGTTTAAAAATAAAAAGAAAAGGAAGGAAAAAGAAAACAGATCGAATTTAAGAAAAAAAACTAAAATTTCGAATAAAAAATTTCAAAATTTCTTACTTAAAGTTGTCATGATTTGCGGAAAAAAGTTGCAAGTTCCAACTCACAATTGTCAGAATTTTCAGAAAAACATCAGTTTTCGAAAAAAAAAGATAATAACGAAAAGCCTCAAAATTTCGAATTACCTCTCAATGTTTCAACTTTAATTTCGAGGTTAACTATATTAATTGTCTTTTTTCTGAATGCAGTCAAGCTTCCTCATAGCGAATTCCAAGATCCTACAAAAATTCGCTATAGAGAGGTTTTCGTTATAGGGCATTAAAAATGCACAAATCACATGTAAAATTTCATATTACACATTTATTTAAAAATATATAAACAAACATATGTAGATAAATTAAATGTAATTAAAAAATCTGTTATTTCTGTTTGAAGAGAGAATTTAGAAAATGTTTGCTGATTAAAAAATACTTTGCACTTCTTTAGCGTATTGGTTCAGGTGTGTTCTCAAACTGTAAACCCCCTTTATACTAACAGGTAAACAAAGTTATTAGCATGGGGTATCTCAAAAATTGAGTATATTACTTATTTTGAACGAGCGGCAATTATAAACGAATCAAACCTTGGACTGTCCTTAGCATGAGGTATGAACATTTTTCTCTGAACGAAAGGCGAAAATCTTGGTTCAAAAATTCGTTGTAAGGAGGTATTCTCTTCGTTAAACGGAGGTAATATTATGTGTAAATTTGCTTAAAATGCTACATTTCTTGAAAAATTTCATTATATAGAGGAATTCGGTATATGGAGATTCGGTATAGGAAGATTTGACTGTATTTGAATTTTTAAAGTCGAAATTCAAGATTGTTAAAAAATATAGACTTATAAGGTTAAAATCATTTTATGAAAATGGAAAAAAATTACAAATTTAGACTCAGAATTTTGAGAAATCAAAACTTCAAAAAGAAAATCTTGATATTTAACTACTAAAGTCAAATTTCAAAAATAAAACTTTTCAAAATTTTGGACCTTTAAACTCTCTTGCTGGTACATTTTAGAGTACTGGAATCTTCAATTTTTTTTATAAAAAGCGGTTAAACTCGAAATTTTGAAAAGAGTTTTTTATAATTTTGAGCTTGTTTCCAAACGTTTTTTATTTTAACACAAAACTTGAACTTGTTTCTCAAAATTTTAGATTTGGAAACCGTGGTAAAGGTTGAAATAACGATACAAAAGTTTGTATTTAAATTTCCGGAAAAAAGTTGAAATTTCTAGATTAAAATTGAAGTTTCGTTTTTTTTCCAGAAATTGAGTTTAAACTTGAAATGTCCATGTTTTTCTCGAAATTTAGATTTTCAACCTAGAAAACCCCGTAATTCTCAATTTTGATTTTATAGAATTTAAATTTATGAATTAAAACGTTCAGATCATTTTTAAAATTTAGGATTTTTCGATCATTTTTCTTTTTTTAATTTTAATTTTATCAAATTGAGGAAAAAAGTTGAAATTTTAATGGTTGGAATAAGGAATCTAATTTCCTCTATTTTTTAATTGGATCTTAGACTTTTCCGGCAATCTTGTTTTTAAAATGGAGAAGAATGACTAAACCCTTTCAAATTTTGATTAACATTTGGAAATTTAGAGTTCTCAACATTTTTCTTGGAATTTTACCATTTAAAGCATTAGAGCACTGAACTAAACACTGTGGCTTATGATTAACTCCAGAGAAGATTTTTTCCCGTTTATCACATCGGCAATTAAACAAATAATTACGCATTACATATTTCGCCAGCAGAACTGGCATTTTCAAAGCGCATTAATCTTAATTCATTAGCAAAAGCAGTACTAACATCATCTTCATTGAGATTCAAATCGATACTAGTTTATGGAATTGCCGATGTGGCAAAGGGAAAAAATCTTCTATGGACTTAATTTAAACATGTCGAAACATTTCTATTTTTCTGTAAGTTTAAGAGTTCTAATCCAATTTATGTCTTAACACTTCAATTTCTAACTTAAAATTTAGACTTTTAATTTAAATCGTGAGACTTTACTTAAAATTTGGATTTTGTTTATTTGACTTTTTATTCAAAATTTGGACTTGTTTTTAAATTTAGAATTTATTTTCTTAAAGTTTTGACTATGAAATTAGATTGTTCTTCATGGCAGACTATGTTTGGTAGGAAACATTATGCTTATTAATTTTATTTAACATTTCTGCGACCCAAGTTTGGAAATATTTAAATTTTTAGTAATGAAAATTGACAATATTCTGAAAACATTTTTTGTTTCAGAATATTGTCGATTATGTAATATGTTCATTCAAGTGTTTCTAATTAAATAGTTCTGCTTTTGCATTAGCACAGTGATTATTTCCGCAAAAAAGTTAATTAATTGTCACTTGCTTTGCAACCGGGATAACCATAAGAGCGACCAACTCGAGCAACTATAAACTGATAAAGCAATAAATAGAAACACGTTTACAATGAAAGCCTGTATTGGTAACTCATTAGTTCAACTTAAGTAGCAGCAAAGTAAATAATGGCTCTCTGAAATAAATTATAATCTGAAGAACAACATTACTTTGGCTAACAAAAAGTGAAACTAAATGCTCCTGAATATTAAAAAATCGACCTATAATGCAGGCTGTCACCGACAACGTTTAACATTTGACTCTAGATTCAGGACCACAAATAATACGATTTACGAAAAAACGTTTAATAACAAATTTTTAGTTTTCGAGTTATAGGCTTTTTCTTTCGGTGGTGATTGGTGACCTTGACAGGTCGGTTTTTATCATCTCTGTTGGTTTTTTTAAATATTAAACATACATTTTTTTCATAAAGACACTAGCATAGAAGGTGTAGGAATCTATAATTTACAAAAATATAAAACAGAAAAATGATAAAATAATTCAACCGACTGTTTCTATTTTAAAAACATTTAACAGGATACAACACTATCCATAAAAATACACACGTAGTGTTTTGGAGGTACATTATGAGTAAAAAACTGAAACAACAAAACGACTGCAATCCACAACAGCCGACCCTTTGGCAGGTGGTGATAATACGCTTTTAGAGTTTTGTATGTGGTACAAAATGTTTGTGTCCAGATAATATGGCTTGGTCCTGATGCCAAGGAAATTTTCCTCTTTCGATAATATATTGAGGAGACTTTAATGAGAAATTTTCATTATTGGAAGTTTATGAATCTATTTAACATACTTACTCATTCGCATTTCTGGGAACAAAAGAATTTATTTCGATTCATACGGTTTTCCTGCCTTCCACCAATAATACAGTATTGTGTGACTGCAGAAAAAAACATACAAGAACTCATAGTTCATTCGTCAAGAAATAAACATACATAACATATACACTATTTTGAATTTTAAGGAAGTACTGTCGGTTTTAACATTATCGATCAGAATTTAATGAAACTGAATAAATCGGTAGATTATAATAAGATAATGATCCATTTAAATTTTTGAAGATCTACAGAGAACCAGTAAAAAATCATTGACATTTGAAATTTCACACTTTTAACATTGGGTCTTATGAAAATCCAGAGATGTTACCATATTTTACAAAAAGTACCGATCAGGATTGCAGGACAAAGGGAGAAAACGATGTAAAATAACATTTAAAACATTTCAGATATTTGGAAATACAGCTTTAGAGCGGATGATAAAAGTAACACAGGTCCAGAAAAAAAAAGTGGTGTATGCTGGGGGCGGACTATCATTTTTTAGGGTATTTTTTCGCTGAACGCGAATCTGAAGTCGACATTGGAGGTCTATGAGCAAATAATCGAGAAACACCCAAAAAACCAATAAAAGTCATGATATTTTTATTTTGACTTCAGATTGGTGTTCAGCGGGAAAAAATACCCTGGAAAATCATAGTCCGGCCCCAGCACACACCACATTTTTGTGGACCTGTGTAATTAGCGAATAAATATCAAAAATTTATTTTTTATCGTACTTTTCCCATAGTTTATTGGATGTGGCAACGTCCAATGAATCACCATTATTTACTTCCGTTTTAACGTTATGTGAAAAAACTTTTTAGGATTGCTGGTTAATTTTTCTATTAAAAGTTCGATCCATTTTTAGAAAAATAAACGAATTTCATGTAAAAGTCAAAACGTTAAAAAAATCAATTTTAAGTGGAAATGTCGAAAAACAGAAAATATCGAATTTTGAGATAAAAGTCAAAATTTGGAGAATAAGATAAATTTCGAACCAAAAGAAAGTTGAAATTAGAGGGAATTGAATTTAAAAAAATGTCGGAAAAACGGTTAATCAAAAAAAAAAAAAATAAATGGACTTCAAAAAATACCTTGCAATTTCGAGAGAAAAATTGAATTTTTCAGAAAATATTAAATATTTCAAGAGAAAATCCAATTTTAAGAGGAAAATTGAAATTTTGAGAATAAAGTAGTACTTTTGAAGAGGAATTTCTAAAAGAAATTTGGAAAAGTCGAAGTCCCACTAAAAATAAAAACCTAATCTTTCTGAGAAACTCCAAAAATTTTCAAAATTCGAAACAAGTCAAAATTTTCGAAGGCTTAATTCTGTGAAAAGACGCAATTTTGTTCTCAAAATTTAATATTCAGTAAAGAAAGATGTTTAATTTACAAGAAATCTTTTTCTCGTAAATTCACAAAAGTATTTTTCTCAATATTTTTACTAACATCCTGTCGTAATTAGTTGAAAAAATAAATATTCACAAAAATGATAGAATTTTGCCATAAATAAACGATTTTTAAAACAAAAGACCAAAAACGAAGCTTTTGAAAATAAAATCGAAATTTTGAAAAAAGACAACTTTTGAGGAAAATGTGAATTTTAGAAAAACGACTATTTTAAGCGAAAAAAAGTAGTATTTTGAGAAAAAAGAGGAATTTATCAGGAAAAAGGTAAAATTGCTAGAAATATTAAATATTGGATATTGAGATAAAAATAAAAATTTCGTGTAAAGGGCAAACTTTAAGAAACCAGTTAACATTTCCAAAAAATTAAATTCTACAAGGTCGAAATTTTCAGAAAATGCTAAATGTTTTATCGGAATTTGCAAAAAAAGCGAAATTTTCTAAAAGCGAAATTTCGAGAAAATTTCGCAATAAACAAAAAATTCAAAATTTGCCAGAGAAAGTCAAATTTTAAGAAAAAAAAACCGAAACGTTCGAATATTTACGAGAAAGATCTAAATTTTGAAAAAAAGCGTTTAATCTTAGTGAAAATTTGAAACTTCCCAGAAAAAGTTAGAATTTATCCAAATTTAGAAATAAACCAAATTTTAAGGAAAAAAATTAAATTTCTTGGGCGCATATTTATTTTCTCTTGACTGCTTCAGTCAGGGGAAGGCAGGCACCCCAGCTTACCTGAATGTGGCGTCAGAAAATGTCCAATTTTGATAAACAAGTTAAAATTTCTAGAAATTTGGATTAGAAAAAAACAGTTGAAATTTACAAAGAAAATTTTTTCGTAAGTTTTGTCCTTTTATAAAAATTTTATTTTTCCAAAAAAAATATACTTCTTTAACAGAAGATCACCAGATTTCGAGGAAAAGTCAAATTTTAATAAACAAGCTAAATTTCTAGAATTAAAAAAAGTCCGAAATTTTCAGAAAAAGTCGACTTACGAGAAATGACGAAATGATGAATTTTTAAATAAAAATTCGAAGTCATGTTTGGTAAAAGAAGAATTGCGAAATTTCAAAAGAAAAAGACAAATACTGTAAAAAAATACGAAATTTGAAAAAAAAGTTGAAATTTTGAAAAAAAAATATTTCCAAGGAAAGGATGAATTTTGAAAAAGAAAGGAAATTTTTGGAAAAAGTCCCCTAGTTGAGTACATAATTTTTGGTTTGCTGCATGAACCCGGCCATATTCTAACTACTCCTATGCTCTTATTCCTTCGCGACGTTTTGAGGCAAGTATAAATACTGCGTTAATCAAACGAGGCAATCTATAAGTAGGTGAGACTGGGGTATTCTGGACCACGGGGAATTGCGGACCAACTTCATATTTTTTTCTTTATTAGTGGTTGATAGCTACAAATAACTCTCGTCAGCTCGTCTCATGTTAGACTTGTGTACACGTTACCTCGCTTCGATACCAAATAGATAATGGAAAACTTCGAAATTTTTTTTTCACTTTAGAGTTTCCTCTAATTTGACCACATTTTTCGAGAACCAACTTAGATAAATATCTTCATAATATTCGCGAAACCTTAACTCTTCGACTGGAACATAAAGTTTTGCATGAAGTTTGTATTGTGTTACTCAGATGCTGCCAAAAAATGACCTTCGGGGAATTACGGACCACTTTTGTCGTGGAATTATGGATCACCAAATTCTTTACATTTCACAAGCTAATTTCGTGTATTTGATGCATATAAGCGATTATTTATGCAAATTTTCAGCAGCAGCATTATTGTTTTTTGGGACATTATAATAATTTCGTTTCGAACTCATTTTCATTGCCATTTCTCACTGCACTTCACTTTGTTTCTCTTTCATAATAAATCTTCTGGCATTCTGAATCAAAAACAAGAAGGTTTTTCGACCACATTTTTCCATTTTTAATCAATTTACGAAAATGCAATTTTTGCGCCAACTGATATAAGTTGTATAATTTAATACAATTTGACCAAACTGATGCGACCTAAAGAGAGATTATTAGTTGTACTAGAAATTTAAGCTTTGAAATTTTTAGAAAAAAATATTTTTTTGGCCGTTTTTATCCAACATAAAAAGGCGGTCCACGATACCCCAGTCTCCCCTACTTTTAATGTGGCTTTGACTCTAGCAGTATTGACAATACTACTAGTTACAAAATTATAATCCCTTGTATAAACAAAACGACAAATGTTGACAAGTGGCACTTGTCACAACAACAAAAAAACAAGTAATAAGAAATTCCATGCTTTTTAGGACGATTCCTTTTATAACAAAAACAAATCAATCACTTTTTATGAGTCTCATTCAAAATAACGGTAATATTTGTAATCGTTAGTGTTAAGGTTCGCGAGTAATTGATATGAAGGTTCGACCAATGCTCAATTTATTAAAATAAAAATCTAAAAACCATTATAATTAAAAACAGTGATGTACAATAAGTATAAAAAGTAAAATAATATTTCGATATACAATTAGTATGTACTTCTAGATGCTTGTTGGTGGTCGCTGGGCTTGACCGTCGACTGCTAATTCTGTTGAGCTTTTCATTATTTTCTACAAATATACATGATAATTTGTTAAATTTTAAACAATTACAAGAGGAAATCTAAACAATCAAGAAATTTTGAAAACAGTTAAGTGTGTCAGGTTAAGTGACACACAAATAAAGATACTATGCCGTGGACAAGGTCGCTTTAATAGTATCCTCCGCTGGTGTCAGTGTCACTAGAACAACATGCTGACAACATTGTTATGTTCTATATATCATGTTAGTATTAGTAAATATTACTGACCTCACGTAAATGAACAATAATTTCTTATGTTTGTAAATTTCAAATCCAATTTATTAACCCTTTAATGCATAATTCCTAATTAAAACAATTAACCCCCCATTTAGTCTAGAGGATCTTCCCGGTAAGTCTGGTTGAAGGTTCTCATATGCAGTCCCTTTTCCCCTTGACCGGTGGAAATTGCAACTTTTTCCTTCTCTTCCTATTTATTTATTATAAGCAATAACGTTCTGTAGCGACTCGGGGCCATACCGTGCTATAATGCAAAGAGGCAACCTCATCAGGCGGCACCGTAAGGAGGCGGCATACGCAGCTAAATCAAAATACAACTGAAGCCAGTCAATAATTAAAAAAATTAAATAAAATGCCAAAATGAATAAAAAAATATTCGAAGTTTCAAAATTAAAATTACCTTATCTGAAAAAGTCCACAACTCTTTACAAACAATATTTCGAATTGAAGCTGCGATTTTGCTAAAATAATTCAAAATTTAGATAACATGGAAATTAGTAGATATAAAACCCAAAATGTTTAAAAAAGTCTTCTCGAAATTAAAAAAAAAGGTTAGAAAAAAGGTGGTTGATCAAATCTCAATTTCGCAAATAGTAGAAAAAAAAGAGGTCGTTTGAGGAAATTTAAAAAAATATAAAAATAAACGTTGAATGCGTAAATAAAATATTTTTTTAAAAAACGAAGTTTTAAAAATAAAAGTGATATTAATAAAGATGAAAAGAAAAACTAGAAAGAGTTCTGTGCTAAATAAATGTAGAGTTTTTTCTCGAAATTTTCATTCCTTCTCAACATTCTGAATATACAATTTGAACTCCTTATTATTTTCAAGACTAGACTAGAAATTTTCATAAAAAATCGAAATTTGAAAAATGTCTTTGAAAAATTTTGAGGTAAAAATCAAGAAATCGGTATCAGATAAATTTCGAGAACATAGTCAGTATATTAAAAAGTTAAAAATTCCACTTTTTAGTCAACATGAAAATTAAAACTGAAAATTCAAAATCCAGAGAAAAAAATTAAAATTTAGAAAAAAAGTTATAATTTACGTAATAAATAAAAAATGCCAATATTTCCAAAATAATATTAAGAATTGCATCCATTACAAATTCCGAAATTTCAATAAAAAAGTCTTCGTTTTAATATTAAAATTAAAATTTTAGATCAACATGTAAAAACCAAAATTGTTGATATTTTCATTTTTGGGAAAAATTGAATATTTTTTTGAAAAAGTCAAAATTTGAAGTTTAGAATCGAGATTTTATGAAAAATGGAAAATTGGAATTGAAAAATCGAAATGCGTGTGAAAAAGTCGAAATTTACAAAACAAAAACGAATAATTGACATTACGATTAGGGAATTCGATCCCGGTCCTTATTTCCAATCCCGTGATTTTAAGATTATATTTCGCTAATACCGGGATCCCGGGATTATTTTGGTATTGAGGGTTAAAATCTCTGAAATTAAAACTCGAAATTTTCATATTTTTAGATTTTGGATTAAATCTAAATTTATAAAATAGTGCAAAAATAAATGTGAGAATTTTTTTGAGAAATCTCGAAACTCTTTTCCAATTTTCAATTTTGAAAGATAAACTGAATTTAAAAAATCGTAAATTTAAAATATTAAAATGTGCAAAAAAATCGAATTTTTTAAAAGTTTAAGTACTGAAGAAAATTTTAATGATCAGGAAAGAAAGCCTTTACAAATGCTAAAAATTTTGAAAAGTTAAAATTTTGGAAAAAGTGTGAAATCTAAAAGCTAAAATTGTCAAAAAAAAGGGCCGCAATCTTAAAAAGTAGTAGAAATGTTGGAGAATATCGAAATTTTGGAAATAGGATTGAAAAATTTAAGATAAGGAGAAATTTTCAAAAAGTTCGAAATCGTAGAAAAGGATAGAATAAAAAAATGAACGTAATTTTTCAAAAAGTCAAAAATTTTAAAAGTCAAATTTGTTAAACAAATCAATGTTATTCTAAAGTCGAAATTTTCAAAAGGTGTCGAAATTTGAAAACTCAAAATTTTCATAGAAAGTTAAAATTTCCAGAAAAAATCTGAGATTTAAAAAAATGGATATTTTAAATAAGATTTAAACATTAAAGAAATCGGTAATCTTAGATATTCTAAAATATGAAAAAGTAGCGAATTTTGGAAAAAATTCATAATTTTAAAAAAAGCTGAAATTTTAAATTTAAACTTTCAATTTTAACATTACCGTTAATTTAAAAAAAATAAAACTTTGATCTTATACTGGGAAGTTTCCGGAAAAAATAGAAATTTCGATAAACTTGAAATTTATAGAAAATATTCTCGAATTTTTAAGTTTAAAAAATTGAAGTTACATTAAGATTTTTTTAAATACAAATTTTGACCAAAATAGGAACTTTATTAAGATAATACAAGTTTTAATATAGCATTTCCAAAAACGGTCTACACTTCGAATTTAAAATTGAAACGAAAGACATTGCGATTTAAAAAAAACGAAATTTTTAAAACAGTTTAAATTTGAGAAAATAAGACGGAATTAAAAAAAAAGTTGAAATTTAAAACATTAAGAAGTAAAATTGAAATGTTCAAAAAAAAAGATTAAAATTTTGAAAAGAATAAGAATTTTCAAAAAAAAAAACTTAAAATATTGGAAAAAATCGTAATTTTGAATAATGTAAACATTTTTATGGAAAGGTTATTTTGACCAAAATAGGAACTTTAGAAAGATAATACAAATTTTAAAATAGCATTTCCAAAAACGGTCTACACTTCGAATTTAAAGTTGAAACGAAAAATATTGCGTTTTAAAAAAAACGAAATTTTTAAAACAGTTTAAATTTGAGAAAGTATAACGAAATTTAAAAAAAAGTTGAAATTTAAGAAATTAAGAAGTCAAAATGAAATGTTCAAAAAAAAGATTAAAATTTTGAAAAGAATAAGAATTTTCAAATAAAAAGGAAAATTTTGGGAAAAATCGTAATTTTGAATAATGTAAACATTTTTATGGAAAGTTAATTTTGACCAAAACAGGAACTTTACTAAGATAATACAAATTTTAAAATAGCATTTCCAAAAACGGTCTACACTTCGAATTTAAAATTGAAACGAAAAATATTGTGATTTAAAAAAAACGAAATTTTTAAAACAGTTTAAATTTGAGAAAATAGGACGAATTTAAAAAAAGTTGAAATTTAAAAAATCAAGAAGTCTAATTGAAATGTTCAAAAAAAAAAGAATAAAATTTTGAAAAGAATAAAAATTTAAAAAAAAACCTAAAATTTTTGAAAAAATCGTAATTTTGAATAATGTAAACATTTTCATGAAAAGTTAAGGTTTCCAAGATTTTTAAAAAATAATCGACATTGTAAAGAAAACACTTTAACAAAATTGACATTTTGACAATTTGAACATTTGAAGAAAAAGATAATTTAAAACAAAAATGTTGAATTTTCATAAAACTTAAAATCTTGAAAAATGAATAAGATTTCAAAAATGGTCAAAATCTTGAAAAAAAATCGAACTAAAAAATTAAAAAATTTTCTGTCAAATTTTCAAAATAAAATGAATTTTATGGAAACTCTTCATACTAAAGAAAGTCCAAAATTAACAAAAAAGTTCAAGTTTTCGAAAATAATCCAAATTTTGAAGTTAGAATTTTCGAAAAAAATGAAAATTTTGGATAATTGAAATTTTCAACAAAAAAAATGGAAATTTTGAAACATTTTGAAGTTTCCAAAAAAAGTCAACATTTAAAAAAATGTCGACCTTTCAAAAATTTTTAAAAATGATATTTTCAAAATTTTAAATAATCTCCGGATTGTAAACAATAGAAATTCTCAAAAAATTGGAATTTTGAAGAAACTCTGTGAGAAAACTCAAAATTTTGAAAAATAATAGCAGAAAACTAATAAAGTCAAAATTTTTAGAAATAAGCAAAATTTTTTATAATTTCAAAAAATATTGAAATTTGCAAACAATTTTAAATTTCGAAAAAAGTTAAATTTTGAAGAGTTCAAAAATGTTCAAAAAGTCCAAATTTTGGAAAGAATGAGTATTTTTAAACAACAAAAGCTGGAAACTATAACGAAATCTTAAAAAAATTTAAATTTTAAAGTAAATTTTCGAAAATAAATCAAAACTTTGATAAGTCAAAATTCTCAAAACAAGCAAGATTTTGAACTTTTTTTTCAAATAAGTTTAAAATTTTTAGAAAAGGATCAATCCTTTTCTCGAAATTTAAACTTTTTGTGAAAATTGACCCTTTATGAAAAATTTACTTTTGAAAATTTTCCGAAAAGCATCGAAATTTTGAAAAAAGAGTTGATATTCACAAAAAGTTTAAACTTCGAGAAAAGGACTAAAATAGGAAAATGATAAAATTTTCAAACAACAATGTCGAAATTCTTCATGGTAGACCTTTATTGACCTTATTGACGAGCTCAAATGAGAGCGAAACATCGATGTCCAGTGCTACAACTTTTTTATGTATTTTTTTATATTTTCCTAATTTATCAAAAAGACCAAATTTTTATTTTTTCCATGTCTAATTTTTGTTCTCCTATTTTTCATTATTCCTATTCTATGTAAAATAAAATAACCTCTTAATTTGTGAACTGTCATGAAGTGACGTTTTCAATAAATTTAAATATCACGTAGTCGCATTTCAAAAACTGTTTAGAAAATTGTCAACAAACCATAAAAATTTAAATATTTCCAAACTGGGCCGAAGAAATGTTAAATAAATTGAAAAAAACAATGTCGAAATTATTAAAAAATTTCAAAATGTTTTAAAAATCAAATTTTTCAACAAAATATCGAAATTGAAAACTAAATTTTCAAAAAGTTAAAATTTTCAAGACAGACGACATTTTCGAAAACATTCGAAACTTTTAAAAAGGTGAAATTCTTTAAAAAAAAGTTTGAAATTTGTGACATCACGAAGCTTAGGACTCGCCTTGCAATTGTCACAATTTATTGACCCCCTTACGCTCCCTTAATCTGAAAAATTACGCGTCCGGTGTCTCATTACCAAACATTTTAGTTCGAGATGCAAAAATTTTATTTCAAACCAACCATAAGAAATCCATAGCAATGCTGCTTGTTTGGAATAAAACTTCTATTTTATATTAAAATAATAGACAAGTAATTTTGCTGAAAACATTGACACTGAGCCTTTCTATAGATGCAGTCTATTTTGCAACTTTTTTTAAAATGCCAATCCAGAAAATCCCGGGATCGAAAACATTTATTCCCGAAAATGTCGGGATTAAAAAGGGGTCGGGATTCCGGGATCCCGAAAATCAGGATCCCGGGATCAAATTCTCTAAATACACAAATAAAAATCCCATTCCCAGAAATTTCGAAGTTAAAATACAAATTGCGTAATAAAAGTCCATTTCTAAAATTTCTAAAAAAAGTCTATGTTCATATTAAAATAAAAATTTTAGAAAAACATGTAAAACCAAAAGTGCGCACTTTTTTATTCATAGGAAAAATTCATATATTGAGAATGATAAACAGAATTAAATAAAAATAAATATTTCGTGGTTTTTTTTAATTCCTATTTTATGCTTTCAATTTTTATTATTTTCGTAATTTTAAGCATAAAATGGTTTCGAAAAAAAATGTAAATTTAAAAACTATTCTCGAATCTTTGAGAAATAAACGAAATTTCAAATGGAAAGTGAGAATTTGAGTAAAAAGTCAAATTTGAAATTTCCTTAAGGAGGGTCATAATTTCGACATAAATTTTGATATTTTGTATTATAGGATATAATAAAAACTGAATATTATAATCGAAATTTTGCAATAATTGCTATATTATTTGTGCTGACGATTCTGCTTTAAACTTACAATTGACTTTTGATTTTTATGTTATTTGTTTTTTAAGCATAATCGAATGTTGCTTTGTTTGTTTGTTTGTTTTAAGTAAAAAACCTTTATGGGGCGGCATTTTCAAGAGTTGCATCATACTGATAAAATCTACCGCACGTCAATTTCGTTCCCGTTGGCATTGTTGCAGTGGTATTTATTAATTTCCGATGCTGGATAGCCATCCTCCATCTCTTCTCCGCGAGTTTCCTTGACGTAGTCAATTTAGCCTTGATGAGATTGATGTATCCAGCCACCGTCTTCATTCTCGAGGGTAGGTGTTGCACCAAATACATTTCGTTGCAGTTATTTTAAATCATTAAATCCATTTGCTATTTCCAATTTCAGCGTTCTTGTTTAGTTGGTGACATCATGTTTTGAATCTTGAAATTGGTTTTTAACCGATTTGTTCCAAAAGAAATTCACCCCAGTTCGGTATTTTCGTTTACTACATAAATCGTTGACTGTTTTTATTGCTCCATTCAAAAAAAATTCTTTCACTTCCCCCTTTTCTCTTAAAATTGTGTCTAGTCTTGGCTCTTTGAACGTGGGTTCTTTAAGAACTGCGTTCTGTGATTCTACTTCCTCTGAGAGTTTTTCTTATTCATTTTGGCCTTTATTGGTTTTCTTCACTGTTTTCTTCATACCTTTTACCAATGTATATTTGTATGTATTTCGTAGGTGGGCCCTTCTTCGTACAAGAGTTTGATGATTTTTTCCCAGTTGCGTTCCTACTGTTGCTGTTCCAGCTTCTTCTTCTTCTATTTTTTCACCTAATTGGAACGATATATCTCTTACTTGCAGCTTACAGCTCTTTTATATTCCGTTGAACATACTTCCATCCATGTGTCACATTTTTTACAAAGTCCATTTCTTCTCGCAGCGCTTCAATGACTGCTCTAATGAAATGTCTTTCGTTCCCATTTTTGTTTTTTGTTGGAAAGTTTTTTCCAATTTGTGTTTATGTCTATGAGAGTTTGTAATTTTCTCATATGACGGGTTTCATTTTGAGAAAAATAAGCGATTGCGCTTCACTTTTTCCCTTGTCCCTAACTTTTCTTTAAAATTGTTAGGATTTTTATTCACGGATCACCCTTTTGCTCGAAGGACCATGGCATGCTTGACCATGTTAACATATACTGTTTAAATTAACGCCTCTTCAGCATTAGAATTTCTCCTGCAAACAATTTTTTTTCCCTTCAATAATTTAAAATCTTAAGAGTTAGCTTTTTCAAATGATACCTCCCACGATATATAATTTATTAAAACTTATTTTGAAATTCAGGATTGTGTATCTGAAAAACAGACAGACAAATAGTGGTAAAAGCAATCATGTGGGTTTTTATTTAATTAACATCATCTTATAAAAAGATACCTATTTTGAAATCACTGACGGAAATTTCAATTACAATTATATAGATAAACTATTCCCGATACTTTTTAATTGCTGCAGTAATATGGTAAAATTAAAGGTAATTGTACAATTGTAGAGAAAAAATATAGATAATTTTGTAAATATAAATTCCGACAACCGACAAGCGTATCATAAAAACATTTCATATGATAATATTAATAAAGCAGCTAATAGCAGAGCACACAAAGTCCTGTTTATTCGACAGACATTCATCTAAACCTAGCAAATGCTAATAACTGATATGGTACTGGTATTTGAAAGCAACTAAATCTTTAAGAGACATTTTGCAAACCTATTTAATTAGTATTTTTATCAGTGGTAATTAGAAATGATGTGTAATAAAATATTCATTAATTTATATAAACGACGAACTTATTTGTTATTATTTAGTAAATATATATACATTACAATTTAGACAAAGAAGAACAAATACAATTGTTGAAAGTCATTAAAATATTTCAAAATCTACATCAATGGCGACAATCTAATTTCAAAAATTTTATCACACAAAAATGTTGTCAATTGTCATTTGATTGCTCAAATCGTCAAGTATAAAAGACAAGCTCTGCAACAAAGCAGCCGAAGTAATCATTACATTATCCATTACTTTTCAGAAAAAGGAATAAAATTACTTCGAATTACATTACCGTTGCTTAAAATGTAATTAAATTACCCATTATTTAGAAAATGGAATTAATTACAAATCAACTACATTTTTAATTACTTTTAAATTTTACAAAAAAGTACAAAAAATCGATTTTGTTTAATGAACATTTCGACTTATATTTCAAAATTTAGATTTAATAAATTCAACTCTAATTTCCGACTACTCAAAATCTCGACATTTTTGAGAATTTTTACCCCCTTTTTTTTTCGAAAACCTGGATCGGTTTTAAACATTTCGACTTTTATTATTAATGGAAAATATCGACTTCTTTTAAATATTTCGACTTTTTTGAAAATTTATATATTTGTTTTTAAATACTGACTTTTATTAAAAATTTCGACTTTTATTTTAAAATAATGACCTTTTGAAAATTCCAGCTGGTTTTGAAGAAGTCGATTTTTATTGAACAATTCCACTTTTTTAAATTTTAACTTATTTTCAAAATTTGGACTTTTTTGAAAATGTTACTTTTGAAAATTTTGACATTTAAAAATATTCAATTTTCGGAATTTCGACTTTTCTCGGAATGTTCACTTATGTTTGAAAATCTCGATTGTCAACATTTTTACTTTTTCTCGAAATTTTAACCCAATTTTGAAAATTTGGCTTTCGCTTTTTTCAAAATTTCAACATTTTTGAACTTCGATTTTTTTAAAAATTTCGACTTTTTTAAGATGTTTTACTTTTGAAAATTTTACATTTTTAAGATCTATAAATGAAAAATCTTACTTCAATTTTTATGAAACATTTTTGATTCACGTTTAATTGGCTTTTTCTTCGCCAGTTACTCCTTTCACAATTCTAGATTTTCTGTAACCCGTTAACGATTTTTTTTTGTGGAACGGACTGGTCCTTGGTTATCTTCAAAAATTGAAAAAATACAGAACTTGTCCTCCGAAACCAAGAAAGATTTGATGTATTAAATTCACGTTTTCCAACAGTTAAATTCATCTTAGAGTTAGAGAAAGAAGCAGCTTTACCATTTTTAGACACTTTAGTTATTAGGAATAAAAATATATGAGAATTCGATGTATACAGGAAAGATTCCAGTAGCTTTCGCTATATAACTTCTGATTCTAACCATTGCATACAACATAAAATTTCTTCAGAATTCATCCTTTCCTTGAAACATTTTTTCGAAATGTATACCGTTTCTTGAAATTTCGTATATTTTTTTGCAAAATTTGTTTTTTCTTTTAAAATTTCGCATTTATTCATAAAATTTAACTTCTTTTGTTAAACATGACTGTCAAAATTTCGAATTTAAAAGTTCGTTTTTTTGGAATTTTGCCATTTCTCGAAATTTGACTTCTGAAAATTTCGACTTTTTTTGATTTTGAAAATTGCAGTTTGTTTATTATAATTTGCAAAAGTTCTATCACAATATCGTCTTTTTCTCAGGGTTTTGAATATTTTGTTTTAATTTCGACTTTTTTTTTTAATTTGCCTTTCCTTGGACAATATTTTGTCTATTTCAAAGTTTTCTCGAAATTTCGCTTTTTTCCAAATTTCGATACTTTGCTGAACATTTACCTAAAAATGTCGATTTTTTAGATCTTGATTTTTTTAAAAATTTTAACTGGTTTCCTAAAGTTCACCTTTTTCAGGAAGTCTAAATTTTTATCAATATCCTATATTTAATATTTCTATAAATTTCTCTTTTTCCTGCCAAATTCGCCTTTTTTCTCAAAATGTCAAATTTTTGTAAAATAGTCTCTTACCTAAACTTTGTCTGTTCTTTAAAATTTCTCTTTTTCGAAACTTCGATTTTATTTCCAAAATCCTACTTTTTAAATTTTTTTAAAAATGGATTATTTATTTCATAATTTTGTCATTTTCTTGAATATTTGTCCTTTTTAATAAATTACGACTTTTGGATCAAATGGTTTTATGGTTCTGAAAATGTTTATCTTTCTCTCTAAATTAAATCAAAATGTTAATAAAAATATTGCGAAAACATTTTTGGGGTTTTCGAGAAAAATAGTTCTTGCAAATTCAACATCTTTACTGAATTTTAAATTTTGAGAACAATGTTTTTGAAAACTGTAATATTTCTTTCTTAAAATTAGACATTTTTTGAAAATGCGTCTTTTCACAAAATTAGACTTTTGAAAATTTTGACTTTTGAATTTCGAACATTTCTCAAGTTTTTGAGAAAGGTTAGGTTTTTATTTTCAATATGGTTTATTAAACATTTCAACTTTTCCAATTTCCCTCTTAAAATTGGACCTTCTTTTGGAAATTTGGAGTATTTTCTAGAAAGTTCAATATTTTTCTGGAAATTGCAACGTAATTTTCAAAAATTTTAAATTTTTTTCGAAGTTTTTGTTTTCTCTGATTTTTCTTTTCAATTTGATTACCGATAACCTAAACTTGTCAGAAATTAATCTCATTCTCCAAATTTTGATTTTTATCTCAAAATTTGAATCTCTTTTTGGACATTTCCATTTAAAATTGAATATTTTCTAAAGACTTAAACTTTTTCACAAAATTCGTTTGTTTTTTTTTTAAATTCGATCGAAATTTTAATAGAAATTTAAACAATCTGGGAAGTATATTTTTAAAAAATTTTGAGAAAAAGGTTTCCTGAAAAAATTTAAAAATATGACAAAATTGAAATGAAATAAAAATTCTGAGAGAATTATTTTTAAAAGTAGATTTTTTTTTACCTGAATTCAACTTGTTCTGAACATTACAACTTTTTTTATAAAAAATTACTTTTTGAAATTTCGTCTTTTTTACATTTCCATTTTTTCAAAATTTCGACATTTCTTAAAGTTCTTCGAAAGATGTTTTCTTAAGATTGGGCTTTTTTCGAAATTTTGACATTAATCTCAAAATGCGATATCCCCAGTTCTGTACTTTTTAAGTGAAAATATACATTAGTAAGCCAGAAGGTTTTTTTTGTCGATGAGTTTTTCAGAATGATTGCTGTTGCCCCGCTTTGAAGAAAATCTTGCCTACGCTCATGTTCAAGATATTTCATGATTTGCACGGCATGCCTGACTAATCGTGGACATTTATTAAAAATCATTTAGGTAATTTTACTAGAATTTTTGCATGTCCATATTGTGAAATGTTATCCTTAAATTGGTGTTGTTTTATAAATCTAGTAATTTCATTTGTACTCATTTGGAACTGTTTCTATATCGTATATTAATTGACTAAGAAAAAACATGGAAACTACAAGCAGTTTCTTGAGATTGAAATATGTTAAATTTCGATTCAAATTGGTTTATAGTTTTGAATTTCCTGGCCATATTTACCTTCTATCTGAAGAAGTTTCTTTTCTCGAGTATGGAAAATGTTTTGTGTCTTTTGACAACATATGTTTCTTCCAAATGTTAGTTCTTTTTTTTCGTCAAATTGTTTGACATTTTCTTTTCCAAAATTTTTCCGTAAAACAGTAGAGTCGTAGGGGGGCCGCACAAAAATGTTAGGCGAGCCGCATCGGCCCGCGGGCCGCGTCTTGTTCATCCCTGCACTAGAGAATATCAAAAATTTTTGTCTTATTTTTTAAACATTTCGAATTTCAAATTTTCCAAATTTTTTGAAACTTCCACATTTTCCAAAATTGGACTTATTTTCAAAATTTCAACTCTTTCGTAATTTCCCCTTTTTTCCAAAATTTCGACTTTTTTCAAAATTTAAATTTTTGCAGAAAATTTAGACTTTTCCCTTAATTTGTCTAAATTTTGACACAAAATTTCGAACTTTGCTCAAAATGTCGACTCTTTTTATGTCTTAATCTTTTTATTTCGGTAATTCGATTATTTTGAATTTTTTTAAACTTTCACCTTATTTCAAAATTTGCACCTTTTTTGATAATTTCAACCTTTGTTTAAAATTCTAACTATTTCTCAAAGTCCTGACTTCCCCAATTTTTATTTTTTTTTAAATTCAACTTTTACGTAAATTTAACTCCTTTTAAAAAAAATTAGAATTTTCACATTTTCTCAAAGTTGTGACTCTTTTCAGAATTCCGAATTTTTTTCGAAATTTCGACTGTCCCCAAAAATTTAAAATTTTTAGAATTTTCGAGTTTTTGGAAAATTTGCCTTCTTTCAAAACAATCTAAAGTTTTAATTTCCGAATTTTAAGCTAGTATTTTAAAAAGAAGCATTTTTTTTAAAGATAAAATGCTTCTAAAAATCTCAGAATTTAAAAGAATTTTCGAGTTTAAAATTGATTCATGCAATTTTGAAAAGAGGGCACTTTTTAGTAAACATTTAAAATTATATAAAAAAACCTGATTTTTAGTGGAAGACATTCATAGCAATTAAGTCATATGCACAGTCCGGGAAGCGTCAATTGCGTCCGGATTTCGCATTTCTACGGCAATTGCGTCCCATACCACTCCCTGAACCACATCAGTCAGTTGCCTTCCAGAACGAAAACTAGCTTACGTTAATTGCGTCCGGGTGCGTAAAGCCAGGTCTACTTACAACGTTTTACTTTAATAAACATTGAAATACTACTGTCTACAAAATCGTCTTATTTCAATCATACATACAATTAGACACGTAAAATACAACAAGAAAATACATATCTATGCATAACAAAATAAATACTAAATAGACAGGAATTTATATGAAACTTTTCTTACAAATTCAAATATGGTTAAGCGTTTATTTAACAAATAGTTTATTGTCTCACGTAAAAAAATTTCTTTCTCTGCTACGGATTTTCATTTTTTCGTATTGCTTCTTAATTGCACATACACTTCACTTTGAATTCCTTTCAAAACTTCAATAAAGGTAAAAACGTTTGGATGCGGAGCATTAAATTGTCTATTTAACTTCGTATGAAACGACTCATAGCTCTCTGTTCTGTTTGTCGAATTTGAAAATTCTGCCCAAATTGAAGCAGGAAAAATTGCATCCTCAGACAGATGCGCTTCTAACAGGTAATCGCAAAATTGTATTGCTTTCTCATCTGCAGGGAGAATAGTCATAATACAATCCGTAAAAACTTGTTCGGATTTAACAAATGGAAGACCAAAGAAACATTTCAAAAAATTTCCCATCTCTGATTTGCTGCGGTATTCCTTTGAAAGCCCGAGGAACTGAATTTTTCTGTATCAGCTTTGCCCCAAATGGAAACGACATTCCCTGATACTTGTTTTTAAAAGAACTGATTGAGCCCTGATATGGATCGATCTCTCAAAGTCCATAAATAGTTTTTCTGGCGAAAATGCTAGTCCTTCCTTCAAACAGCTGTTCACCACATAATGAAAGCATTTTATACAAGTTTCTGTAGTTTTGTTGGGAAGTACAAAATATACAAGCGGCACATAGGAATCGCGGTACATGGCGTGGAAAGTAAAGAGCTGGTAGAAGTACTTCAGGCAACTTTTAAAGGTGCCATCCACATAAATGTTACTTTCACGACACAACACAAGTTTTTCTTCGTTGGGAATCCCAGAATATTGTTCTCTTTCTCATTTACTATGACAAAATTTTCATCATTATTTGTCTTTATGTCCATGTTTGTACAGTAGCCAGAGTTTCTTTCATCGATTTAGGCAGTGTACCATGGAGAGCAGCTTGTGCTTTCTGAATACTACGCTTAACAAGCGCTAAATCAGTTTTCGTTAACTCTACTATATCACCCTCCTTTAAAGTTGAATGAATTAACTTAGTAGGTCTTGCACATATATCCTCCGTAGCTTTGCGCTTTAAGCAATTGTTTAACCGTTGTCGCTGGATTTTGTTTTCCGTCGCCTTTAGATGGTTTTGTGGAGAAGGTTTCAGTGCAACTTCTTGATGTTTGTTGAGCTTCAAGAATGAGGTACACGTTTTTGTACCGCAAGCCCATCGTTCGATTTCATTTGCCAAGTGTTTGTACAAACGAAACTTATATCCTTCTATCACCAGAATATTTCTACCCTTTTCACTTAAAATAATTTCCGTATTGCATCACACTTGGTGTTTTTAAAACAACTGACCTCTTACTAACTTCTTGCTCTCTCTGTATATGAATAAGAATCACTTCACCCTCTATCCTAATTACGCATTTAGTCCAATTAGGCATTTCCTAATGAGCTAACTATTAGAGTACAGTTAAACAGGACGCAATCGACCTAACTCCTTTCCAGATCGCAGGACGTAATTGACGCTACTCCAAACAGTAATTAAGCAACATTCGGACGTAACTGACCCCCACCCGCACAGCCGACGACACTAGTTGGCACATTAAGCTTTTGTTTATGAGTTTTGATCTGTCAAATATTTCGGTACGACCCGATTGAATTTGTCTCCGCTGAATACTAAACTTCGATTAGCGCAAAATCATGACTATTCTTGTATTATGATGCAAAATGGTATAGCTGGGTACTGGGTATAGCTGCTGATTCTACAAATTTATTCTTGTTTAAGGTGTCTAAAGAATGACAGGTATAATATCCATCATTGTAATGGAATTACAAAGCGGAATTTAATTACATTTATGAATTTAATTTCTTCATTACAACGTAATTTAAAAAAGTAAAGGGGACCTGTAATTAATTCTTTTAAATAAGGGAATGTTCTATTACTTTACAACAAATTACCGAAATTACACATTACATTACATTTTTTATCAAAGCAATGCAATTACAATTCCTTTTTTGAAAAATGTAATTAAATTAGTAATACATTATATTTTGTAATGATTACTACAGCTCTGCTCCGCAATTTGTGTAGACAAAAATTACTTCTTGCAATGTGAGCCTAAAATTAATTTTTCATGGCTGTCAACCCTAAATTTTCTATCATCTAGAAAAAAAGATGATTCAGCCATTTTTTTGTTATGTTTTGTAATGAAAAGTTTCTCTGGTACTTTTCGCAGATTTTGTAGTATGCATTCCAATGCGACGTGGAGAAGGCAATCTCCTTTATTAAGATCTAGGATCTGTTGAATGATGAAATGAACAGATCTAATAGTACGCATGAAGCGTTCTGTGTGCTACGAAAAATTCGTGTAATGAACATAAAAGAAAGACAGTTGTACAGCACGACCAATGATAGGAAGCGAGAAAACGGGATATAGACCATTTAATTTGGAGCAAAAGCATAAATATGTCGTAGTGTTATATGGGAATGGCTTACATTTAAATAAAAACCTATATTTTTACATTATTTTATTGAGGGCAGTTTATTACAATTTTACCTATTTGCTTAAATAAGACTTCAAAGTGTCACTTGACTAATCAATCAAAACAATAAGTAATCGTATACCTTTTCTAGTAGCTCTAACTCACCTCTTATAACAAATAATCACACCACACTTGATGACTTTTTCATTTGAACAACCGATACTTCATTGCATAATTAAATTGTCCTGAGTTTTAATAAAATATTACATTTATCTCATCTATATAAATATTTTTTTCTCCAAAACAGCTTTAACGATTTTGAAATACTAGGAGTTTTTTCTCTTAAAAATCGATCCAGTAGATGCCACTTTGATTAAATTTAGGCATCATCATTTTCAGGGGCATTTTTTATTTATATACATTTGAAATATGTGCAGTTGTTTCTCTTAAGTACGATTAAGTAGCCACCATTTTAAAAAAAAAAGGTTTTTTTGAAAATCCAGACCAAAATTGTAATTCCTTCAATTTCTGATAAATTGAGTCACTTACAAAAAACAAAAAGAAACACAACCTCCTTTCCTTGTTCCTTGTGTATTTACAAGCTAATGCTTCAGCATCACATATACCACAGCGCATTGTCCTCAAGAGTTTTTACTACAAATAGTGGTTATAATAATTATAAGAGCACAATAAACAATAAAAAAAATCGTGCCGCGAAACAGCCACTATACCACAAAAATCATAGCAATTAGGCAGAGGTACCGTTACTTGCCGTACGTCATGTGATATTTTATGTATTCCTCTCACCCTATGTTTATTACATAGTTCTTTCCCTTTTTCGCCTTATCCACATATTATTATATCTATGGCGAAGTTATCTGAAGTGAAGCTATATTTTAAATGCATCCAACCTTTTTCGCAAAGAAATGACAATGGTCAGAGCAGGTTCTTTTATAAAATTTTAGAAATATGTTTTTCATGCTAAGAATAATTAACCCCTTTGGTATATACATTTATTGAAAAAGTGTCAAATTTTAAGGTTACATTGCAAGAAGTTGCAGAAGTTTTTGCCCTGCATTCGCAGTTACAGAAGATATTAACTCAAATTAAAGAAGAATTAACTTACTGTTCACCTTCACAGAAATTGATCGGTTGGCAGGATATGAATAAGGAGTGAGATTTAATAATAGCGAAATGACTCGATAGACATTATAATTATAAGAACGTGCAATATGCACACACATATTCTTTACTGGAATTATGTAGGTGAGCACTGATTACATATATCCAACTCAGTTTTGCCTTTCATAGAGAAAAACTGCATACAAAAAAGTTGTAGAAAATTGTAAATGTTTAAAAGAAATTTTTGTAAATCTACATTTTTTCTGTTGAATTTCTTTAAATCATTGTTATTTTTATATTTTTAGCTTTTAAAATGTATATTCTTAGCCGACTAAAATATTGAATAAATAAAAATGTCGCTTGCCCTAAAATATTTTTCACAGGAGATATTACAAAAGAAATATACTAAAAAACAGTACCTTAATATCGTATCAAAATATTCATTGGACGTATAATCAGCAGTAAAAACAACTAGATTTTCGACGTTTAACTAAAAACTGCAAGTAGGATTAACAACAGTAATCCAACACCTATTACGAGCTTTAAGAATCTCCAATTTTTAATATATCCCCGAATGATATGGCAAGTTCAATTTTAGTGGTTAGTTAATTAAATAAATCAGCTTCTTTTAGATATTTAAGATGCCTTTATCTGCCCCTTTACCAGGAAAAGTGGAATGCGAAATGCTATTCCTTACATACATGTGTCGAATTTATGTCTTTTAAATTTTAATCTTTTTACGTTTCATCATTTCGCTTTTGTTCTATTTTTTAACACTTATAGAATTTGAACACTTTTAAATTCAACATTGCCTAACATTAAAAGGATAGATCTGGTTCTTCTTTAAAGGCCTTTTTTACATTTTCTAGTAAGTTATTTTCATACTTTAAATCGTCCGTCTCTTTTACCAATGTATTAAGTAACCTATTATGTATTATTTAATCAAATTGTACTTCACCGAAGAAATATTATAAATAACATTTGTATGTGAAAAATAAATATTTGTTTAGATAGCCAGTAATCTTTATAAAGATCATCATTTATCTCCTAGCCCCCTTATATAAATAAAATAGGGAGATTTAATAAATTGTTGAATGTGAAGACCCATTTACAAAACTGCAGCATCTTTGATAGTCGTGCTTGTAGAACTGATAAAACCGAATTAAGTTCGGTGTATGAATTGTTTACATTTAAAATGTAAACAATTCATCCATTTTCTGTCAGTTTTATTCATTTGTAGACATAATAATTGCCATCTTGATAAGTTTTTAACTGCAGCTAAATTATTTCTTTTGGACTTTTAATTTGATGTAAAATAATAAAGATTAGTGTATTTAATATTTCACGGTTCAGTTTCTGAAAAAAGTTTAAAATTGTAAGTGTAAAAATTATTAGCAAAGTTATTAAAACAAATAAAAATTTGTGTGAGGCATATGTAAGTATACAGATAGTAACTAACAAGTTCCCTTCTCACTATAGGGATCTCGACAACGCTAAGAGGTACAGTATCGGCTAAATTGGGACAAAGTTACAAAATTTGGCGATCAGAAGTATTCCGTTGACAAATCAAAAATACCTCTTGCCTTCTTGAGATTTTTGAAAAAAATAAAAAAAAAGTAAACTTCCGAATTTCGTTTTTATTATTTCTTGGCGTTATTTGAAGAATAATCGGAAAAACAAACAGCACTTTTTCATTGGAGTTTTTTATCCTTTACAAGATAGCATAAGAAGTTTTTTTATTAGACGTTTCGTTTCTTCGCTAACATCGTTAAATAGGTTATTTTAAACACAGAACTGTAATTTCCATTGCATCTTTGTATAGCTTTTGAAACTTGGACTTCATCGATATATGTGGTTAAACGTTTCGTATCTTTACATCGCCATCAAGGAAAAAATCACTTTTTTTTTCAGATTAACATTACTTTATTCTTTTAACAATCAATAGATAATTATTATTAACAATGAAATTATAAAAATTTAATTAATTGGTAATGACACAATCAATAAATTTTAACAAAGAACAGCAGACACAAATCATAACTAACTGACCACCAAAAATAAGAACTAATAACTACCGACAAAGCAACTGTGAATATTTAGAATCATAAAAAACCAATCAAACAATAAATGTCACATTTCGCTTGTCGTATTTTATTACATTATGGTTAATTATTATTTAAAAATACAAAATACTTTAATCTGAAAAATAGTTTTTTTCTTGTTGATAGTTTACAGTTACGAAACGTTTAGTCACATAAAAATTATTACACTTTTTACAGTGAAGTTGGAGATTAAAAAGCTACACAAAGGTGCAATAAAAATTACAGATCCGTATTTAAAATAACGTACTTGATGATGGTAGAGAAAAGACGAAACGTCTAGTAAAAAAACTTTTTTGGTAAAATATTCTGTTACAAGTTTATATTTCGATATTAGTGCTTTGTCCTTAAGCTTAAAGTTATCGGATACGGCGGTCCGATAAGTACGTAGCCTCATCGCCTGATGGCGCCACTATCGCAAGAGAAATTTACTATCTGTAGTAAATTCTCGTAGACGGCTACTGTCGAAAATTCAGCCGAATCGGACTCGTAGTTTTGTTTTTACCGCGTGTGGAAGTGGGCGTGTCCGCGGATTTTAGAAAAATGGAAAAAGAGCAACACCGGTCGGTGATTCGATTCTTGTTTTTAAAACGGAAATCGCGCAGCGAAATCAAAGAGCACTTGGATGTTGTTTAGGGTGACTCTTCTCCTTCGATGGCGACCGACAAAAAATGGTCTAACGAGTTTCAGCGTGGTCACACGTCGGTTTTTGATGAGCCACGCCCAGGTGCCCCGAAAACGGCTACTACGGAGGATAACGTGACAAAAATCCACGATCTCGTATTGGCAGACCGCCGATTGAAGGTAAGCGAGATAGCTGAGACAGTAGGCATCTCAAAAGGCCGCGTAGGTCATATCCTGCATAAAATTTTGAGCATGAGAAAGCTATCCGGCGCGATGGGTGCCGCGTTTTCTCACTCCAAGCAACAAGCGCAACTATGAGACCACTTCAGAGCAGTGTTTGACGCTCTTTAAGGGCAATCCGAAGGAGTTTCTGCATCGTTTCGTGACCGTCGACGAAACATGGATCCACTGGTACACGCCAGAGACCAAGGAACAGTCGAAACAGTGGACTTCACCCGGTGAACGTGCTCCGAAGAAGGCGAAGACTGTCCTATCGGCCGAAAAGGTAATGGCCACCGTTTTCTGGGATTCACAAGGTGTGATCTACATCGACTAACTGGAGAAGGGCGACTAACTGGACGATCACAGGGATGTACTATGCCGAATTATTAGGCCGATTCGACGCCGAATTGCAGAAAAAACGGCCCCATTTGGCGAAGAAAAAAAATGCTCTTCCACCATGACAATGCACCGGCTCACACCTCTGCCCTCGCCACGGCCAAATTGGTCGAATTGTTCTACGAACTGCTGCCCCAGCTACCGTATTCTCCAGATTTGGTCCCGTGCGACTTTTATTTATTTCCATACTTGAAAAAGTCACTCGCCGGGCAGAAATTTGAGTCGAATGAGGAGGCATCGCCGCCACGGAGGCCTAGTTTGCAGACCTCGAGAAAACGTATTTTTCAGACGGGTTAAAGAAGTTGGAGAATCGCTGGGTCAAGTGTATCGAGTTAAAAGCGTTGAGAAATAAATCGCCATTTTTCCAAAAATTTTGTTTTTCTTTTGTAGGCTAAGTACTTCTCGGACCACCCTCCTAAATAGTCTAAAGTTTCTTTAATTTTATTATTGCGCTCGGACAAATAATTTGTACAATGAAATTTTTTGTTGACAAGTTCCTCCTCTGATAGCGATATTGTGGATCTGTACTTTTTGCAACTACAATCACTGCTGATCATTACATATTTTAGTAAAGTTAACTTTTTGTTCGAGACGTAGTGTCTAAATATTAAAAAAATTATCCCCAAATATAATTTTCTTTTAAATTTAATAATATTGAAATTTAGAAATGCGGTATTTCAGAAAAATGTGTGATTTGGTGCAGCTCTGCATCTTTTAAAGTGAAGTCACATTGTATATAATAATTCTTCAGCCGAAAACTTCTAATATAATATAGGTATTTATTTCCTTCCGCAAATTTTGAAAACTCGCCCGGATTTAGGGCGATTGGAGCGATTGGGCCGATTAATTTTCTAAATTTACTCTATTTTTTAAAAATTTCTTGATTTTGTCAAAATCCTTGAATTTTTTGAAAAGGTCGACTTTTAACAGTATCTTTTCAAAATGTTGACATCATTTTTCAAAAGTTTGATTTTTTAAATCCTAATTTACTAAATTTCGAAATTTTTCGAAATTTCGTCATTTTTCAAAATTTCGTCATTTTTCAAAATTTTTACTTTTAATAGTTTCCACTTTCTTTAAAATTTCGTCCTTATCTGAAAATATTGACTTTTGTTAAAATTTTGGATTATTTTGTAAAAATTTTGTTGCATTTTAAAGTTTTTGATTTATTTCGAAAATTTCAACTTTCTTCAAAGTTATTTTCAATTTATTTAACATTTCTTCGGCCCAGTTTGGAAATATTTAAATTTTTATGGTTTGTTGACAATTTTCTAAACAGTTTTTGAAATGCGACTACGTGATATTTAAATTTATTGAAAACGTCATTTCATGACAGTTCAAAGTGTCCATTTTTTTTTTCAACATTTTGATTTTTCTTTGAAAATCTGTTCTTTGAAAATTTCATTTCTTTAAATTGCATTTCTTTTTAAGATTTATAACTTTTTTCTCAAAGTTTTAATGAACAAAAATTTCGAAATTTTTGACAATTTTGTTTCGAAATTTCGGCTTTTCGAAAATTTGGGTTTTTAGGAGATTTCATTGAAAATTCTTCATTTTTTTAAAACTCTCTTGAAGCTTTCTTGATAATTTCGAATATTTTTTTAAATTTCAGAAGTTTTAACTTTTTATGAAAGCTTCAGCAATTTTCAAAATGTTGACTTTTATGGAAATTTTGACTATTTGGAGAATTTCCATTACTTTAAAATTTCGAATTATTTAGAAATTTTAGATTTTTTTTTAAAATTTTGCCTATTTTTCAAAAATTCTACCTTTTTTGAAAATGTGGAAGATTTTGAAAATTACGACTCTTGAGTTCTACATTAAAAATTTTAACATTTCAACTAATTCTTAAGAATTCGACTTTTTTTGAAGATTTTGAAATTTTTGAAATGGATACATTCTTTTATTTTTACTTTTTTTCAAGTTCTCACTTTTCAAATTTTTGTTTTTTTTAATTAGATTTTTTTTTGAAAACTTCGACTCCTAAAATTTTGTTGGCTTTAGTTAGGTGATATTACTGTAGGACAAAGGTTCCCAACGTGTCCCGGAGTATAAAAAATATATTCATGCCCCCGCTTTTAGTTTTTTGAATAAAAGTCGAAAATTCGATTCAATTAAAATGTCGGATGCTAAAAAACGCCGAAACTTTTAATTCGAGAATTTAAAAAATAATATGAGATGTTGAAAAAATGTGAAATTTTAGAATCAAACTCTTCAAAAAAAGTTGAAATGTTAAATAAATCCGAAAATTTTGAAAAAGGTAAAAATTTTGAAAAATGGATAAATTTTCATAAAAAGTAAAAATTTACAAAAATCAAAATTAAAAAAATTCGTATTTAATTTTTAAAAAGGTCAAAATATTGAAACATAGTCAAAAAGGTCAAAAAAGTAAAATTTTGAAAAAAAAATTCCGAAATATTTAGTCTTACAAAAAAACACGATTCAAAAAATCTAAATTTTTCAAAAACAAAAAAACCAGAAAAATTTTCAACATTTTGAAAAATAAATGAATTTTGAAATAACGCAAAATTTTCCAAAAAAGGATAAATTTAAAAAATAGAGATTTAAAAAAAAGTTCTGATGTGGAAATATTTAAATAAAAATCAGTCGAAATTTTGGATAATAATTTTTGGAACTTTGATTTCAATTGCTATTTAATTTGATTTTGGGAAGGAAGTTGAATTTTAAACACGAAATAAGTACTTTTAAAAAAAAGATTTTAAAAGTTAAATCTCGAAAAATATTTTCTTAGAACTTCGACTAGACCTATTTTCAAAACTTCTATAATTTCGAAATTTCGACCTTACCTCGAAATTTCAACTCTAATCTCGAAATGTCCACGTTAAACTTAAAATGTCAAAATTTATCTCTTATTTTTTTCAAAAATTTTAAGCCAAAAATTCAAATTTAATTTGTAAATTTTATTTTTTTTTTAAATTTTGATTTTTAATTTTAATATTCCAATTTTGTTTTTTTAAAGCAGGTGAAGTTCTGGTTTTAACCCTTAAAGACTTCTTGAATCTATTAGCTGGTCAATTTATAATAACTAATTCAAATTTTCACTATAAGTTTAAAGAAAAACGTTTAATATTTGAAGATCGAAATGTTCAGTAAAAAATGTGAAGTGTCGACAACTCTGAATTTATAAACTAAACATTTTTTGAAATTTTAAACATAGATTTTAGAAAAATAAAGAGAAAAAATTTAAAATGATAAATTTAAAATAATAATCAAGTTTTAATTCGACATGTCTAGAAAAAGGTCAATAAATTTAAATATTTAATAATTAGAGAGCCCCGCAAGAAAATCTAATCGGGCCCTCCACTTATTGAATCCGGGCCTGAAAACAAAGTGGAAAATGGTTATTAAAATATAGAAGATAAATAAATAATTTTTCTTAAATATATTTATACAGTCACAATTTTTTGCTATTTTGATCATTTTGATAATATATTTAAGATTATCAGTTAAAAAAAGCGCATACAGTATGAAATAACTATTATGAAACAAGCCCTAAATATCCATTTTGTCATTTTCCTCGAAGTACCTTACTCCGTTACTTGTGGTATAATCATTTCCTATAATATTTCCGGCAATAATAACAATAATCTTCGCATATTTCCACATTTGTCGTAACCATGAGGTTTTCCTTAAATATTTAGATATCATCTGGGTTTTGTTTAATCTTGTGGATAATAAACTCCATTCATTTATATTAGCTACGTGACACTACCATCTCCTAATAATAAGAATAAACGTTCCACATATTTAAAAAGTCGTGTTAATAGTACCGACATTGCCGAGAAATACGGTTGAATGCAGTATAAAAATATTTTCAACACCCACTTGCAACCTAAAAACTATGCTAGTACTTTCCATTTTCAACTAGTTGAAATGATCTTACGTTCCTTATTAGGATACAACAACATTCGCCGTTCGTAAATGATTAATGCTGAGCTATTATCGGCTGTAATTAAGTAGCATTCATTTGTCATTTTGTATACGCTATTGTTTTCTAGGAATGATATATTTTTTAAGCAAGAGAAAAAATATAAGTGATTATATTATCCTGCTTGCATAACATACTGATTTTTGGAATTATTTTAATCTTATGTATGGATATACATGATGTCTACACTTCTTCTGATCCCATTTTTTATTTTGAGTTAATTCCCATTGCACAGTTCTGTTATGTGTCTAAAATATTATTTATATTTTGAGTATTTTATTAAGCTAAAACACTATAAGATTTATTAAATTTTAAAACGAAGCCCAATATTATAATTACAAATTAGTTTCCCACTACAGGGATGTCGAAAGCAGTAAGAAATCCGGAATCGGTTTAATTGGGGCAAAGTTGCACAATTTGGCGATCACTAAAATGTAGTTGAGAAATTAAAAATATCTCTTGTTGCTCTTGAGATTTGTTTTACAAAGATAAAATTTTCAATTTTTGTATAAATTTTTCTTGACATTATTTGAAGAGTAATCGAAACCAGGGCTTCGACCTTCTATATTTTTTGTTCCGGTTTTCGGTTTTCGTTCCGCCATAAAAATTATATCGGTTCAGTTCCGGTTTTCGTTCCGATAAAAATGGCGATTTTTTCCGGTTTTCGGTTCAGTTCCGGGCGACAAATTTTTTGATTTTTAAAAGTTTTTCGAATTAAAAATTTGCTATTATTGAATTTTGAACATAATTTAGAAAATGTGATGTCTTTTTTCTTTAATATTACATCAGATAACTAGTCTTATCTTGCCTAAAATTGAAGGAAAATATTTTATATCTTTCAAGTTTAAAAATTTCATGCTAAAACTCTGAATTTTGAGTTCAATTTGAGTTCAAATTTCAAGAAAAACCCAAACTTTATAAACACCTAAATCGGAATTTCAGGTTTAAATATGTCAAATTTAATCTCAGAATTTTCATAAAAATCTTAAATTATATACCCTAGAGTTCAAAATTTCTATAATATACGAACTTTGGCGATTAAAATCGAAAATTTGAGAGACTTCTCTTTTCTTTCATAATTTTGGTCCTCTATCGAAGTTTTGACTTTGACTCGCTTTTTCTAATAAAATTGATTTTTACTGTTACGACTTTGTTTTCTAGAACTCTCGGTTAAAAAAAACAAATAAAAAAAATGAATGAAAACAAAAAAGACCAAAAATTATAAAATAAAAAGTTTTGAATTAAGATTTTGCAGGACAGTCACAATTTCAAAAAAAAGAACTTCAAATTTATTTAAAAAAAGAGTTTTCAAAATTGTTACCCTAATTTAGAAGTCTTGACTTTAAACCCAAATATTAGATTTTTTTCTGGAAATGTTGTTGAAAACTTCTAAATTTCTAGAAGATGTAAACCTTTTCAGAAAGTTTTGTTTAATATATTTACCTTTTTTCGATGTTTTAACTTTTTTTCTTTAAAGTTTTAAATTTAAACCTGTATGTACTTATTATTATTATTTTTTTCTAAAATTTCGACTTTAAACAAAATTTAGTCTTTATCGAGCAACCTCCTAACCCTTTTTATCGACATGTTGACTTTTGTTCTTTAATTATGGACATTGGACTTGGACTATAAGAAATTGACAAATATAAATTTAAATTTTGAATTTTTGAATAATCGACTTTTAGCTCGAAAGCTCAAAATTTTCAGGACTCGAAATTTTGAGATTAACTTTGAAAAATTGTTGGTCATAAATTTAGCTTGTTTGTTCTCAAAACTTCGACTTTTTTCAAAAACGTTGTCTTTTTTCTTGAAATTTGAATGTTCTTTCAAGATTTTGATTTAATATTCAAAATAAAAAATAACATAACATTTTTAAATTCAAATTAGCACTTTTGCATTTGAAATCTAGCTTCTGCCGACATTTTAAGTAAAAATTTGAAATTAAGAATAAAACTAAAAAATAATTCCACAAAAAGTGGAATTTCAATTATTTTTAAACTTAAATTTTCTATGAAAAAAATATAATTTTAAGATCAACGACAAATTTTCTGAAAAAAATAAGCGCGAATTTCAATTTTAAAGATGAAATTTTAGAAATAATTTCACCTTTAGCTAAAAAGTTTGTGAATAAATTTAACATTTTTAGAATAGATTTTTGACACAAAAGTTTAAGCAGCCAAGGGCCGAACTTGCAAATGGTCAAACTTTCGAGTTTGTACCAGAAGTTTAGAGAAAGCAATTGCCTAATATTTAAGAGAACACACAATTTTGATTTCTAAATTCTAAACAAATCATAGATTTGAGGCTAAAGTTGAAATCTTGAGAAAAAAATCAATGTTTTCAGAATAAAAATTAGTATTTTAATGTAAACAAAATCATTGCAAGTTTAAATTATACATTTTCTAGCATGTCACCATTTCAAGTTTACTGTAAGAATTTCGATCCCAATGCCAAGGTCTCAGGTTTAAATTGGAATATCATTTTGGATTTTATGCTGAAATTTTGACTTGAAATTAAAAATTTTTTAGGTCAAATTTGAAACTGCGAGATTTTAGCGAAAATTTTGAGAATAAATCATATCTTGGAAATTTTGGAAAATTTAGGAAGTCGACAGCAGAAATTTAAATTTGGGATTTCGAAAATAAATCAATGTGGAATTTGAAAGAAAAAAATTCACGAAAAATCGAAACTGTGACTAATAACTGCAAAAAATAGAGATATCAAATTAGGAAAAGGAAATTGAAAATTAAAGAAATGAAGTGGAATTTCTTTAAAAAAAAAACTCGAATTCGCAAATAATTGTAAGGAAAATCGAGTTTACCCAGCTTCAATGAAAAAGATGCTATTCTTTATTCCAAAGATACAACAGAGGAGTTTTTTTTTATTTTATACTCGAAATTTTAGGAGAAGAAAAGGAATATTTCGAGTAATTTCCAGATAAAAGTCCAGATTTCAAGAAAAAATCGAAAATCTTGAAAAAACATTTAAGTTAAAACTTAAAATTTTAATTTGGGTTTGGGTTTAAATTTTGAGAAAGAAGTCAATATTTTCTAAAAAATGTGGAAATTGTGATTTTCTAATATAATCTAATCAGAAATAAGAGATGAACATTAAATGAAAATTGCATGGAATTGTATAACATTTTGAAAAAAAAAATTCCAATCTTAAGTATAAAGGAAAAACTTTTAAGTATATAAATTCGACGAACTGAAATAAGCCGATATTTTTTTCGGTTTTGTTTCGGTTTTCGTTCCAGCGAAAATAACGGTTTCTTTCGGTTTTTGGTTTTCAGTTCAGTTCCGGTTCGAAGCTCTGACTGGACTTATTAAGAAATGACCCTGTAGCTTAAAAACTAACACAGCCATGATAAATTTGAGACTGGAATCTTTCATTTGATAAAAAAGTAAGACTTTAAGGTGAAAATCCCAACACTATATTTAATGATACGTCCAATACCTCCGAAAAGTGCCGAAAATTTGACACCTTTTACATATAAATTAAATTACATTGTATTTTAAAGTGTTTTAATAGCATTTTTTTGATGTTACAGAAAATACATCTGAGCTGTGACGTTATTAATATTAAAGAGTAGACATGTTGACTTCGCAAGAGTCCATGTATTTATTTATGTCATTAAAATTCTTAGTACGGTTGTTAAATACCTCGTGTAAATAATTGGCTTTGAAAATGTACTGTGATTTCATTCACATTTTTTATCTAACGAATTTTAATAAATTATACATTCCTAAATATTTACTTTAGTAATCTGACAAAGATGTTTCGAGAATAATTTAGAAACAATTCCGGTATTTTAAACATTTAGCCAACATTTTTTATAAGTTCGTTTTACAATGAAATTTATACTGGTTTAAGTCGGCGCCAAAGTTGACATAGGGTATGTTCATCTTCTTAATTCTTAGCCATTTATTAATGTCTTTTATTTCCATACTTTTTATAAATAACAAGTAGAAGTATATTTCCAGATATATGATAAATTGGTAACGTGACAACTAAAGCAAAACAATTTTATCTTTGCGTTTAAATTAATTTTAGGCTTTGATATATTCACAACAAACTTAATTAAAAAAATGTGTCAGAGTTAATTCTATAATTAATTCTAAATTGCAAGGGATAAATCCTAGATTTGCTACATATATTTTTTTCAGTATGGACCCAGTGGCGTAGCACTGGAGCACTGGGAGGTGCAGAACATCGGGCTCCAACCTTAGGGAGTGCCCTGGGCCCTTGACTAGCAAACCTCAAATTGATCTCTCGACAATTATTCCCACCTCAGAACGTAACTTTTCTTAGGGGCATGCCTTCTCTTCCTGTATCAAAAAGTCAAGAAAAGATTTTTCGCCTCCATAGATCAACTTTGTCGTTAGGTACTCGAAACAACGACACTTTTTCATGACAGCTTTTATAACCACTATTGCGCATAGACACAAAACAAGTCTTGCTCATTTTGTAATTAAAATATAAATATAAAACCGAAAAATTGCGAAACAATTGCATAAAGTATCAATATTTGCATAAGAAAGCATTGCTTAATCTACTCAAGGCAGCCCTTCTATTGTCTATCTTTCATGTGGTGTTCTCTTTTCAATCGTCTCCGGTTTTAGTGCCATTTATCGCAACAGTGAGATATAGCAGGTTACATTACCGGTCTTATATTATATCATGTTCCCAGCACTTTCGAATTACTCCTAACATTTCAAGGATAATTGTCTACTTCTCACTAAAAACAGTTTCTTTAACATCATCCCATGTCACTCCATAATGTTAACTCATTTGCCTCGAAACCTCCAAATTGTTTTGCTTTACTTGAAATACGTTTCGAGTCGTTGTCTTGTTGGAAGATCCATTTCAGTGGCACTTCTTATTTTAATAGGGTAGATAACATGGATGTGTGTAATATGTGAGATTATAAGTCAGCACCGCCAGTTCTCTCCAGGCGAGAAGTTAGACCTATTCCATAGAATGAATGGAAGCTCAAATTTTGATGTTATCTGTGTCATGCTTAACCATTCCTGTATATTTACGAGTAGGATTAAATTTTGGGATTCGTTAGTTCGTTTGTAGGCTACAAAATTGAATCTCAAACATACAGCCGGTGTGGTTTAGCATGGCGAAGGAAACATCAAAATTTGGGATTTCTTTTCATTATTAAGCAACATTAGCATATGAATGGTAGAAGATTTTGAAAACAGCTGTAGTGAGTGTTCTGAAAATGTTTTAAAGTTGAATTCAAAATACAGCAGGTTTTACTTGCTATTAACAAAAGTTCTTGAGATAGTTAAAATACTGAGTGCAATTTACTGAATGCCTGAATGAGACAGGGCAATGTTGAATTTATTCAATTATAATTATTTTGATTAATACTTAGAGTCTTAAAAATGGTTTAATAATAAGTTGCGGAAGGTTAATAATTAAACGCTTGATATCAATATTATAAACGACATAAACGTAGGTAAAATAAGAAACATGCTAATTCATGTAATTATAGCTTATTTGTCGTTAACTTATGATCAGTGAAACCAAGTAAGGAGATATTTGAAACATAAAATTGCAACTTAACATGGAATATTTGAAATCTTAAAGGCATGTTTTCGTAATTATTCCTTTTCATTGCCAAATATTATTATGTATTCTGTAATTTTTTTCTCGGTCTTAATAAGTCATGTTCAACCTATTGTAACTGCAATGCACATTTGAAACCGAATTCGCATATGTTGTACTCAATAAAATTTGTGTTAAATATTATTTTACTCATATTTTTAATTCTTATTTTATGAAATTGTTCAGTGAAAAATCCTCAATACTCGAAGAACTATTTCCGATTTATTAATTATTTTATCAGTTAATATAATCTTATTTAACAATAATATGCATGCATTTTTTGGAGCTGTTGGAGCTGGTTTTGTTTCATGTGTTTATGCTGATATCTTTTATATGCCATATATTTTTTTTTGTTGAAATAAGAGAAGAAAAGTAATACTACGTTTATGTTCTATAGTGAATTTCATTAAATTCTGTAAAAGTAAAAAGTAGACTACGACACTACCTTTTCTAATTAATTCTTCACCTACTTCATGGGGATTCCTGTGCTTCCTCTATTTCTCTATTCCAATGATTGAACCCATGAAGTCAGTCTCGTCTTTTGGTAGTGAGAGAGACGATTGTGGGTGTTTTTTTAACTTCCTTAGGCGCGTTGAGCGATTTTAGAGAGGGGGAAAATTAGTGATGTACAAAGCAAGATTTATTGTCTGCTATCTAACTTCTTGTGGTTTTAATTCTTGTTTTGCCATTTTCTTGTTGGTTTGATTTTGTCTTGCTAGCAAGAGTCTTGCCTTTTCTTGTTCTTGCTGACTTGTTTGTTTTGTGCATGAGCAATAACAAAGCAGATTCGGAGTTAATTGCGACACGATCAATTTAAAAAGTACATCATGTATAAAAGATGTAAAGACCAAATAAAACCATAAATTGGAGATATGGACACTCAAAATGAAAACTCATCCAAAATTTATAAAAAAATCGGAATTTTTAAATAAAAATCAAAATTTTGGGACAAACTGAAATTAAAAAATAATTTTTTGAATTTAAGTTTTAAATTTACACTGGAAATTTCGAGAAAAAGTTGATATTTAGGGAAAAGACTCCAAATTAAAAACATTGTTTTAGTAATAATTTCGTGTTTATTTTCCTACAATATCGATCTTATTGGCGAAATCCAAAGTTTAAATTACAAAACTTCAATGTAAACTTAAAATTTGAATTTTACACCAAAATTATCGACTTTTCAGGAAATCTCAACATTTTTTTAAAAAAAGATTCTAAAAATTACAAATTGCGAGAAAACACTCAACGTTTTATTTGGACATTTTGAGCTATTTTTGGAATTTCTAATTATTTGAAATCTGATGATTAAAATAAAATTTTTCAGTTAGTATTTTAACTCCAAAGTCGAATTTTTCGACGTTACATTCAAATTTTTGATTTTGTTTCTCAAATTGCGATAACATAAAATAAAAATGTTAATTTCGAAAATTCGAGCAAAAAAAATGAAAATTTGGAGAAAAAAGTTAGGATTTCTGCAAAAAATAAAAAATGTCTGGAAAATTAGACATGCTTCAAAAAAATTAAAAAATGTAAAATCAGACATTTTACGTTGAAACTAGAAATTTCAATATTTTGAAAAAAATTTGAGTTTTTAAAAATTTCTTAAAATATTTGTTAAATTCTGATTTTCGGTTTTAGATAAGTATAATGTTTTTACTTAAATTTTCACTTCAGAGTCGACTTTTTCGACCTTAATCTTTCGATTTTGTTTCGAAATTCTTTAAAAAAATATTTTTCAAAATTAAGAGTTCAATTTCAAGCTGTTGAAATTAAAATTCAAAGTGTCAATAATGAATCAAAATTGAGCTAAGTTTAATGGAGAAAATTTTGCGATTAAAGTCAAAATGTTTGAAGAAATGGAGTCCAAAGTCAAAATTTTGTTCTTAAAATCGTAATTTCGGGAAGAAAATCGAAATATCCAAATGAAAATTGAAATTTAAAGAATAAAATTAAGAAGTTGAGGAAACTCTTGAAGGTTTGAAAAAAAACCAAAGTTTAGGATAAACATTAAATGTTTTCTTAATTTTTTGAAATCTTAAATAGCGTCATTTTGAGAAAAAACTTAACCCTGAACCTTTTCTTTGAATATTTTATGTTTTCTGAAATTACGATTTTTTCAAATTTGGGAAGGGTCGCTATACAATATATCATTTGTAAAGGAATTGTGTATTCAAAACAGGTTTAAAACACTTGTTTTAGAAGCTTAGTTTAAGAAAATCTCGAAAAAAGGAAGTAATCTTGCTTCTTGCTAATTTTTTGACAAGAAATCTGGCTCTTGCTAAAGGAACTTCTTATCTTGTCTTGTTCTTGCTCACAAATTTCTTGTGTTGCTGTTGCAGCGAGAAAAGACAAGAACAAGAAATTCGTGAAATATACTAGGGAAAATGAAGATTTCGCATCACCATCACACTAATGTGCGTTAGCAACATGCTCTAATGTTGACAGTATTATGTATCTGTAAGTAAGACATATAATAATATTAAAAAATGCTTAATCGACAACGGGATTTGAACCTTCGAACTAGCAGATCTATGAAGCAAAATCTGACGCCTTAACCAGCTAAGTTATATTGATTGGTGACAAGAGCATGAATTTTAAGTTGATTTAAGGAAGTTGGGGCGGTGTAGTCCTAGCAAAACGTAAATGATTATTATTCCAGTAAATACTTACCTAAATCATTATTGCCACCTATACGGGGTGTTCAGCGAGGAAATATGATATTAAATTATACGATGGGGGACACATGTTCAGGACCAAGGTTTTAATTTTCTTACTTCATCGCAAGGTGGTACCATAGCAACAAATTTTTGTAAATGGGATGCCGTATTTGGATTCCTTATAACTTTAATAACAAATTTTTGTGAGGCATCTGGTAGCCTAAAACTATAAACTATAAAATAAAATATTTCCGAAATTAAACTCAAAATTGAGGCACTTGAATAATAGTTATATTTATTATTAATATTAGAGAAAAAAATGAAAATAGCAAACTAGTAACATACTCCACAATAAATGTTCAAAGACCGTTTCATTATTTAATGTGCATTATTCATATTCCTTGATTAATGTAAAACCAGTTATCGCCTTCGGAGTTTGTGGAAAAATATCTTCACATCGCACATGCAAGTCTAATTGTGGTTTCCAACTTCCGGCCATCTAATATGACTATTCGCACCTGTCCAACGTGAGGAAACACCTCACAACATGAGTGTTAAGGGCAAGAGCGCAATCCTACTGAAGGTGTAAATTATATCCTGAAGAAGAAGAGGAAGCTCATTTACCGGAAAATATAAATGTCGTTTACTTGTTAAGGCACCATTATAAAAATATGGATCAGTTAGTCCTTTTTTGGCCCTGAGTCAACCATACAGTGTGTCCCACCGGTAATTTGGCGCGATCGATATCTGACGAAGTACTCATCTAAAAAATTTGAAAATTTAATGACTTAGCAAAGTCGACGAGGCTATCACAACTAAAATATTTGCAAAATTGTAGTACTTCCGGTTATACCGGCAATTGACACCAGTTTCGTTATTTTAAATAAGACATTCTATATATTTTTTCATTTTTGAATTTAATTTGGTATTTTAAGTCCACTTTGGGTAACAAACATTGTTCTTAAAGTTTATAGTTTTTGAGATAATTGGATTTTTATTACAAAATTTGACAGATGCAAGGTCCCACGAAATTCTTTGTATCTTTTTCCAGGAACCACATATTAATTTCTAATTACGTATGAAAATATCGTTTAAAGTTTAAAATTCGACATTTTGAAAGACTTTGAAATTTCGAGATGAGATCAAAAATTTTGAGAGAAAAGACACATTTACTAAAAAAAATATCTAAAGTTCGAAAGCGAAAAGCTCATTTGTGTCTTCTACAATTTTAATTGTCAGTTTTTATTTATTTATTTCTGAAAGATATTTAGTTTTTAACAAAAGTGTGAAGAAGCATATTTTCCAAGGGAATTGCAATTACTTATCTCAAAAAGGGTTAGAGAAAAACTTAGTTATAATAACAAATCTTGTTTAAAATTTTATAACAAATCCAAAAAGGGTTAGAGAAAAACTTAGTTATAATAACAAATCTTGTTTAAAATTTTATAACAAATCCAAAAATTAAGCCTTAGGGTTAAGTGCCCCAAATTGGACTATTGTAATATTGTATATGCCGTTAAAATTTGAATTACACTTTTTGAAATCTATTGCAGTCTTATGAACTCTCGGAATGTAATACTTCCGAAGTAAAAAAAAATTTTTTGAAGGGTTGCAAATGGTTCAATTTAAGAAACTGGTTGCCAAATTTGAACCACTAGTTCCTCAAATTGAAACTACCTATAAAAATTATGAGTAGGTACTTTCGAAAGACAGTTAAATTTTTATTTAAAAATTAGAAAAAACAGGAAAGGGTACAAACCTAGAAACAATATACATGCATGTTAAGAATAAATTAAAGAAAACAATCATTGAAAAACAAAAATAAAATAAAAACTCAAGGGGTTTTACACACATGTCTGACAAATAAACTTCTTGAACAAACTCACTTTTACGCATTTGCAATGAAACCACGTTTTGCACTTCACACATCGAATCATATCCTGAAATTTTTCCTCTTCACATTCCTTACAATATCAACGTTGCTCGTCACCTGTCGTTGCTAATTTAGTTCGATTTTTTTCTCAAACTTTTGTAGGGACTACTAGTGCGTTCTGCTGCTTTCTGAATACCGAAGGCTTTGCTGATTTTCTTTAAAGATTCAGCTTCGAGACATTTAGATAACGGGACAATTTCCAGTAAGCTGGCGGAGAATATTGATGCTCAGGTTTCTGATGAGGTTGGTGAGAGAGGTCTTAAACAATTTCTGTTTTGCATTTTTTTTAAAGTGCTCATGGAATATCATCGTTAGGGCTAAAGCCATTATTTCAAACTTTGTTTGGTTCAGGCTTAAGAACTACGGATCCAGCAAAATCTGAATTTTGAAAAAATATCTATCTGTTAGGATCAAACACCGATTTCGGCCAATGGCCGAAGAAAACGGCCAAAATGCGTTCTGGCCACTAGCAAATTGCCAATGTCCGAAATATCGCTTTCTGGCCGTTTGATATAGACCAGGACGCGTTCTGGATCTCTCACGACTGCCAGAAAGCGAAGCTGTTGAATAATTCGCGAACTGGCTTTCTGAAAATAGCTAGAACGCGTTCTGGCATTCGCAGCAATACCAGAACGCGTCGAGCACAAAGAGCAAGATGTCCAAAAACAAAATATTTTTATTCTTTATGAATAACATAATAAAGGAACGATTTCAACATAAAATACATTTTCCGCATATGAGTACTTTTTCAATATACCTGTATTTACTTAGAGAAACCATTTTCTCGGCTTGCTTTTTAAGTCCACTTTTGGCCTGCTCCCGTACATCATTTATTTTTTCACTTCACCAAACTGCTTACTACCCACAACACACTCGAATGAAGATAGATTTAGCTAGTGTACATGTTGAGACAAGTACAAAATCGGCTTTTGTACGTTTCGTTTATGTGCTCGACGCGTTCTGGTATAGCTGCGAATGCCAGAACGCGTTCTGGCTATTTTCAGAAAGCCAGTACGCGAATTATTCAACAGTTTCGCTTTCTGGCAGTCGTGAGAGATCCAGAACGCGTCCTGGTCTATATCAAACGGCCAGAAAGCGATATTTCGGACATTGGCAATTTGCTGGTGGCCAGGACGCGTTTTGGCCGTTTTCTTCGACCATTGGCCGAAATCGGTGTTTGATCCTAATATATTTACTGACAACACTCCAGATGCCCTAAATCCATTAATGGCATTTTCTATCGCTGCCGTCTTTCCATAAGCTTCATTTAATAATGAAGCCACTTGCTACTGTTACACTCTCTGTCCAAGATTAGTCCTTAACCATTTTCCCAATGCTTGGGTGTAATACACCTCCATTGGTTTGAAAAAAGAACGGTCAAGTGGTTGCAGACGATGTGTCGTATGACCTGGCAACTGCACCATAACAATTTCATTCTCGTGCCAGTAACAGGGCATCTAAGTAAGACTTCGAACATCTTTTACAGTGAGTCGGAAAAGAGATTCTGAGAGTTTAATAATATGGTTCGACAACAATTCTTCTAAAGTAGTATTGAAAATAGGGTTCCTGCCTAATAATTTAATAGAACCTTTGGCCACTTTGTTTGACTCTCGAATATGCCGAAGTAACGTCGATTTAGGTATTCCATAATCGTTACTGCATTTATTTAGACCTTTTTTCCCCTCTTTGTACGCTACTAGCGCTAGTTCCAAATCTGACGCCGACCATTTTCCCTAATTTACCCCTTTTGACATTTGCAAAAAAGACCAGACCACTTGGAAGCTCGTAAAGCAGACAAAAGTTTCCTAATTTGAGGTTCAATTTAGGCAACCGTTTATGGCTCAAATTGTAAAAGTGTCAATAAAATACATATTGTAACCTTACGTTTCTAAATACGTAAATTTTAAATACTCGTAAGTAGTGTTATGCCAAAAACGATGGCAGTTTTAGTGACAATTACAAATATGTTCTTTCCTTTAACAGAATATCAAAATTCTCTTAGAGACTTAGATCTAGTTTTATGTGAAAACTATCCACAACACACACATGCGAGAAATTGCTGAATTATGACCGAAATTATTATAAAATTGCTGAGCTTATCTCGTCTACACACATAAATTCAACTGTTTAACGCAGGTGGCGCTAAGAGTTTAATAAGGTAGGAAAATTTAGAGGGTTCAATTTAGGAGGCGGTTCAATTTGGTCCTTGATTATTTTCAAAAACTAAAATACAAATACTGGTTGCTCTAACGCGTTTCGATAGCTAACATCTTAAGAAATATAGCCACGCTACCATCTCTCTAATAGCTTGGTTATCGAAACGCGTTAGAGCAACCTTTATTGTGTTTTTTAATCTTTCTTGGTTTCAGGAGACAAGATTTGTATTTCAATTCATATATAGGATGCCATTTAAAATTATAAAGGTTGACTCAACTTCCGATATAATCTGGGATCTTTCTCCAGCTAACCATAATTAGTAATTTAAAATAAATCTATTGTATTGATTAGACCTTCATTTGCTGAGGTAAAATATTCTTAAAAGCGGTTGTTATGACCAAGTTAGGCTTTTATAATTCTTTTGTGTACTATCTCAAGCATGAAAAGAGAATTATCTGACGGACAAATATGTCCGCCGGTAGTTAAAATGTTGTGATTATTGAAAAGGAGGATTAAATCCGCATTTACACTAGGTATACATACAGCAATGCAATTACTTTACCATTATGTCTTCTTGGAAACATTCTTACCTTTTTTCAGGCATATATTTAATGTCTGAAAACTGCTTTATGTGAAAGGTATTTGCAAATTGCTTCGAACACAAACCAGAGGTACAGAAAATAGAACTTGATTCAGTGGCAAAACGAGTCTTGAAGTCCATTTCTTCAAGCATTAAAATGCCTTTAAATATAAAATGCCATTGTATCCGTCTACCAGTTCTACCACGCACCTTGGAAGACGATTAAAGTTTTCACCAATATTAAACATGATTAAAAAAGTTTATATGTATGCGAGTGAGTACTTCGGTTGCTTTTTAATGGATAGTAATCTAAAATCAGGGACAAGCTATTACCTACGTTAAATTTCATTGTTCAGTAAAAACAGCTTTACAAATTCATTAGAACGTGCCAAGAGAGTGACACTCTTAATTCTTTATTTGTTGTCTATGTAACTCATTGCGAGATTAGAAATAAGAAAATATATTAAGAGAACCATTTTTGGAATAATTTTTAAAATAAACTTGAACGAATTAAGTGAAATTAGGTTTATCTAATGTGAAAAATAGTTCAAACTAAAATCGAATTGGTAAATTTTCTTACCAATTCTTAATATTATCTAAAGCGCTGAACCAAACACTGTGGCTTGTGATTAAGCCCAAGAAGGTTTCACCCCTTTACCACATCGGCAATTAAATAATTACGCGATACGTATTTCGCCAACAGAACTGGCATTTTCAAGCGTACTAATCTAAAAGATTAGCAAAAGATGCATCGACGTCATCTACATTGAGAGTCAAATCGATACTGGCGGTGAGACCAAGAGATCCATTAAAACCAGATTTAAAGAACATATCGCTCATTTTAGATACAATAGAGAAGAAAAATCAAGTGTCGCCCTACATATGATAAGTACAAGACACAAAATTAACATTGAAAATTTAAAATTGTTAAGATCGGTCACAAATAACAGAGAACTTGATGCATACGAAACAATTTATATCAATCAGAGGCCAGTTACCTTTAACGGAGATAAAGGACCATTGGCGGCAACAATTAGAAATAGGAAAGAAAGCAAAAGACCGCCAGTATCGATTTGAATCTCAATGTAGATGACGTCGATGCATCTTTTGCTAATCTTTTAGATTAGTACTCTTGAAAATGCCAGTTCTGCTGGCGAAATACGTATTGCGTTATTATTTATTTAATTGCCGATGTGGTAAAGGGGTGAAACCTTCTTGGACTTAAATCTTAATAGTTTAAGTATGCAATATAATTTAGAAGTAATACAAGTAACAAGAAAATGTGGCAAAAATTATTTCATTGTAGGTATCTAATTGTGATTAGTCGAATTATCCTTACGCATTATTTGGGGATGTCAAGTAAAAAAAGGTTTAATGGGGAAAAGTTCATATGAATCCAGGTTCCATTTTCCCAGTTAGAGCAGCGCTTTCCAAACAGTGGGTTGTGATTAGGTACTGGGCCACGAAAATACCGGGTCGCAGAATCATCTCTCTATTGTTCAATAATATTCAAAAAATGTATAAAACAATAGATAGTGCCTTTTGTAACCCCATTAAGTGTAAAGCGAGAACACTTTTTAAAAACAAAATTGGCTTTTTTTTTCAACATTTTTGTTGACAAATTTTGTTAACATTTTCTTAACATTTTTATATTCCCAAAAAATCATTGCTTGCTCTTGTCGAAATTTAAATTTTAACACCTTAACGACGTGTCCTACTATTTTTACTTTGGTCTAACGGGGCGGCGTTTTGAAGCCATGAAGAAATTAACTTTTCAATTTTCAGATATTTTTTTTACTTCAACTTTGTTCAAAAAATCGGATTTCAAAAGGATTTTTTTTAAATTTAGATTTTTTTGTTAGAAATTTCAATTTTTTTACACAGTTTTAATTTATGCAAAAATGTAATTTTTGTGAATAGAAGCTTTCGACTTTACATATTTGACTTTTTTAATGAAAATTTCGATCAATTGTAAATCGGAACCGTTTGCGAAATTGCTACTTTCCCTTATTAATTTTGACTGACTGAAAATCTCAATCTTTTTCAAAATATTTACTTTATAAAATTTCCAACCTTTTTGAAGAATTTCGCTTTTTTGAAAATTTTGAATTAAAAAAAATTACTTTTTACAAAATTTCCACATGTTTAGTTTTTTTTTGAAATTTTCGACTTTTTGAAGCTGCAATATTGGAATTTTTTTTTCAAAATTTAAACTCTCAACATTTCCATTTTTTCAAAATGTTGGCTTTTTTTTCAAAATTTTACTTATTTTTGAAATTTCTATGCATATATATTTCAAAATTTTGACTTTTTCCCAAAATTTGGACTTATTTTGAAAATGTTGAACTTTTACAGAATTTCGACTTTTTTGCAGTTTTTATTTTATTTTATTTGTTTTGAAAATTTCGACTCGAAACCGGCTTTTTCTCGAAGTTTTCACTTTTTGAAAAATTCGAGTTATTTTATAAAATTCTTGCCCTGTCTTGAAATTTCGACTTAATTGTAACTTTTAAAATCTGTTTGAAATTGTCTTTCATGAAAATTTCGACCCTTTTCAAAAGGATAATTTAAAAGAAATGATGTTTTTTCTAGCAATAATGACTTTCTAACATTATATTTACTCCTTTTTAAAGTATTAAACTGTTAGGAAAATTATGACTTTATTTTTGAAAATTTTGACCCTTTCAAAAAATTTGGACATTTCAAAATTTCCATTATTTCTAAATTCTGACTATTTGGTTAAAATATCGATTTCAGATTTTAGCTCTCTTATCGAAATTTTTTTTTTTTTTGATTTATTAAAAAAATCGACATTTCAAAATTTGTACTTTTTCCACGTTCCTATTTTTACATTTCTTCAAAATTTTGACTTCAAATTTTCTACTTTTTCTCTAAAATAAGACTATTTTGGTAAATTTAGCTGTAAAAAAATCCGCATTTCAAAATTTTTATTTTTTTTCAAATTTTAATTTTGATCAAAATTTTGACTTTTTTCAATATTGTGATTTTTTAAAATTTTAGATTAAGAATTTTGACTTTTCTTTAAATTTTGGCATTCACGACACTTACTTTTTGTCGTTTTTAGCTTAATAAAATTCTACCTTTTTAATTTCGACTTTTTCTTTAAATTTTAACTTTTTTTGTAAATTCAGTTTTTTTAAGTTTGAACGTTTTCAGAATTTCAATGTTTCTTAAATTTCATTTTTCTGAAAATTTTGACTTTTTACAATTTTCGGAACTTCATAATATCTGCGTATATTTTCAAAAGTTTCATTTTATTTGAAATATACTTTTTTAAAATTTTCGACTTATTTTAAACATTTCGATTTCTTGTCAAAAGTCCGACTTTATAAAAGTATGATTTATATTGATTTGAATTTCTACTTTTTTTTCGAAATTTTTTTTCCTTTAAAAAGGATTAATTTTTAAAAAATTTCAAAATTTCATGTTGCTAGTTTCAACTTACATTAAAGATTTAAATTTGAAATATTGATACAATTAAAAGATTGGATTCAAAATAAAAAAGTTACAATTCCACTTTTAAGCTTGCGTTAAATTTCCATTTTTAACTAAAGTCGATTATTTTTAACTAAATGGAAATTTTCAGAGAAATGGTAAAAAATTCAAGAAAAAAACTCGATATTAACTTCTGATTTCTAAGTTTCAAGAAACAATTTTAAATCGATATCTTGTGTTTAACAAAATTGCAATTTCAATGAGAAAAATTCTAGCTAAAATTGGTTTTAGTAAAACGACGAGAATAAGTTTAGACCAGAAGTTTCAAAAAATTAAACTTTTGTGCTGAAAAGAAAAAAAAGGAAAAGAAAATGAAATTTGAACTTTAATTAACAAAAATCTAAAAAAAAACCTTACGATTTATAAAGTTGAAATCTTTAGAAACAAGTTGAAATAAAAATAAATCAACATTTTAGCTTAAATATCATAAGTTGAATGTTTAAATTGAATTTTTTTTTTGAAAAGCTTTACCATTTTATGTTTCCTTTCAAAAGTTTGACCTGATTTTTAAAATATGGAATTTAAACTATTATATTAGGACATTCTACATTTTTCCTTTAAATTTTGATTTGGAAATTCAAATTAGAAAATTATAAATAATTAAATGTAGTGGAAATTTTAAGAAAACTCAGCATGTAAAAAAAACAGTTTTAAGGCAAACTTTTGAAACTTCAAAGCGGGATTTCGAAGCAAAATTTTGGGATCAAAGTCGAAATTTTGACTTCTAACCTCAAAATGTGTCAAAATTTTGAGAATAAAAACAAAGTTTTAATATAGTTAAAAAATCTTTTAATGGGTCACGAAGAGGAAGCATTTAAATAACCGGGTCATGATAGAAAAATTTTGGGAAACGCTGAGTTAGAGGACTGAAACGAATCTATTGTCATGTTACTGACTTTAATACTTTCGTCTCTATGTGGATGATTAGTCTTTTCATTCGATCAGGACTTCTATCTTTATAGTTTAAGTAAAGATTTTTAAGCGTACACGGTCTTTCAGTTGTTTCAGGTGTTTTAGTGAACTAAAACATAACAATTATTTAACTCAACTTAATAAACTTAGAAAGTTAGAACGAAATGCACATTCATTAAATTTGAGATCAGTTAAAATGTTTCATTTAGAGAACTCTATCCAAACCGTATCGTATTTTGTCTCTCTTTTTTAAAATTATATGAGAAGTTATTGTCCTAAGGTGTTTTTCGTCTTTCTGGAAACCGAAATGGGTTAGTGTCAAACGAACAATATGTTCAGGTTCAACCCAATAATTTATTCGATTTTTAAGAGAAATTATAAGTAGTATACAGCTAGTTTATTTGCTTTTAATAAAGATAATAAGGCAATTACGAATAAAAACTCCTGTTTCACTCAGAATGTAAATAGCAATGTCTTTATTTGAGGCATTTGGAGACCTGTCAGGCGTGTATTGCTTTAACGAGCTTAAGACAAATTCAAGCCAAGAGTTTATTTTCATTTATCGGAATTATGCAAATTAGCAGGGAGACGGACTCGTTTATGTTTTTAATTTACGTACATTCCATCGGAAAAGCCAGCTTTTATACCTAATAAAAATTTTTCTAAAACCCTTATTTATTTCATTAAAAACACGTTGTATTCTGTCACTTCGATATTTATGGTAAAAGAGGATGCATATTCTATTGTGGAATGCATAATTCTCGCATTTAAACTATGTTCCGTCTGGTTTTCTAATTATATATGGTAAATAAGGGAACATCCTATTTTTGTGTTAAATATTAACAAGTGCATATATTAATAACTTTATCAAGCTAGTTAAAAATAAGGTGATGTATGTTATGTATTAGTTTGTTAATATATTTGCATTCCCAAGAAATTATGTGAATACAATGCGAATATATCTGGAAATAATACAGGAAATTTTTTATGAAATAACAATAAAACTAAGGCAGGGCTTTTTAGACTGGGGTCTATGGACCCTTGAGGGATCCATATCATGAGTGTTGAGGGTTCATGGGTAGCATCGCTAACAACATTTATTAAGATTTTTTTTCTTGGTGAAACGGACTGGTCCTTGGTTATCTTCAAAATTGAAATACAAATCTTGTCCTCTGAAACCAAGAAAGATTAAAAAACACACGCGTTAGAGCAACCTTTGTTGTGTTTTTTAATTTTTCTTAGTTTCAGGGGACAAGATTTGTATTTCAATTTATTAAGATAATAAGTGCAGTAATTTATCCAGTCCCACCCAATAAAAAGTATTTTTAAATTCCCTTGTTTTCTTTTCCTACTAGCTACCTACAATAGGGCACGGTGGGACGCTTGCTCTTCCCTGGTTCATACAACCAACTAAAAATTTATATTATATTCTCAACTATGGAAACCTTTTCCAGAAATTTTCATATTTTTCTGAAAATTACTCCTTCCCTTGAAAGTTCGACATTTTCTCGAAATTTTGACTTTATTTTCAAAATCCAAAATTTCTCTTTTTCATTGGAAATTTCGAATTTATTCTAAAATTCGACTTCTTTTATCAAATTCAGAAATGAACAAAAGTTCTAATTTTTGTCGCAAAATTCACCCTTTTTTTTGGCATTTCTCAAAACTCAACCTGAAAGTTTGGACTTTTTTAAACTCGTCTTTCTGCAAGTTTCGACTTGCTTTTCAAAATTCGCCTTTTTCTCGAAATTTGGCAGATTTTTTGACAAAAAAGTAAAAATTGTCAGAATATTTATCTGGATTTTTATTGAAAAGTATTTATGGAAAATATTGAATATTTGAAGAAAGACAACAAAAAATCCAGAAAAATCAAAATTCTATTTTGTTTCTCAAAATTTCGACGTTTATCTCAATAGTAGATATTTTCTGACGTCACAGTGACCATCCCTGGGAAATTTTGAATTTTTGCTAAATTTCGACATCTTTCTCAAAATTTCGATCTTTTTCTTAAAATACCGATCTTTCTCTCGAAATTCTAATTTTCTTTTCAAAATTTATTTGAGTTTTCGAAACATTCCATTTTTACTTCGAAAATCGTCTCGTTCTCGAAATATCAAGCTGTTTGAAGTTTCAAAAGGTTCAAATTTTATATTAAATTTGATTTTCTAAAAATTCCGACTTTAACCAAAAACTGATTTTTTTAATTATAATTAACCTTTTTTAAATTAAAACTTTATATTCAGCATTCTACTTGTTCCTCTCAAAATGTTGAATATTTAATAGAAATTTCGGCCTTTTTGGGCGAAATTTTGATGATCCGGAAATTTCAACCTGTTTTTCAAAATTCGTCTCCTTTTCGAAGTTTGGACCAAAGGTCTTATTTTCTAGAGGTACTTAAAATTGAGCTTTTTATCCAAAATTAAACTTTTTCTCAAAATTCTTTTAAAAATTGGATTAAAATTTTAATAAATATATAAAAATTTTGAGAATAATATTTTTACGAAATTTAGAGAAAAACATTTCTTGTAAATTTCGAGATTGTCAAAATTTAAGTGAATATTTTTAGTATATAAGGGTTAGTTTTAGGATTAGATGTTAGTATCTCTCTGAAGATGATAGCTTGGCTATCGAAACGCGTTAGAGCAACCATTGTTGTCTTTTAATTTTTCTTGGTTTCAGGGGCAATATTTGTATTTCAATTTTTAAAATTTAAATGTAAATAAAAATTGCAAACGAAATATTTTCAGAAAAAGTTTTTTTCTCCAAATTCGATGCATTTTGGATGCATTTACGAATGTTGGAAATGAATATTCGCATTCACGAATGTTGGAAATGAATATTCGCATTCGTAAATGTCGGAAAACCAACATTTGTTATATCCCTATTATGTATCTAATATTTATTTCTTTACAATCGACATATTTACTTACAAATGTTGGAGCGCGATTCCCTGAAAAAAAAATCTTTGAATTTTTAATTTAGTCCCTCGAAACTAACATTTAAAGTCAAAATTGCATTTTTAAACTTTTTATCTGGACAACCACTTAATAAAATGTTTCAGATTAATTGAATACGTCAAATTTTTCTAAGACGTCTGTTACATGCCATTACCGACTGCATAAATGCTTCGTTTTACCAATTCAACTACGAAATATTAAACAATTTGAGTTAACAAGAAAAAGTCATGTAACAAAATATTCCCAAAAACGGGAATTGATAAATCTTGGCGTTTTTCGGATTAATTATCTATTTAATATTCCTGACTACTCTTAAACGTTGGTATGCAAAATAGGACAATTATGAAAATATAGCTTTTTATCATTTTTGTTTAATTTTAGTAGTTTTTAAATTTATGTTAGTAATTATTGTCAGTGGAAAGTTAAAAAGTTGAGAATTGATATACTTATTATAGTGCCAATACAATAAGATTTCTGAAGGCGCATAACACTCCTTATATGTAAACAAGAAAGTCACGAAGCCTCCCACATCTCTGTTCTGTGAACTATTTTCCTTTCGGAACTTCACTACTTTTTTCTTTATAACCTGCCTATGCCCATATTTTCAATAAGTTAATTCGTTGTAATAAAGGTGTGGGCTTTATTGAGGTAAGTCAAGGGTATGGATACCAATTTGCACAAAATGTTCCTAGTATATATAATGTAACATAATATTTAAGGAGATATCTAAAAACGTTACATTTCACTGCTATTATTATTGCACAATTTCGTAAGGATACGAAATACCATTCATTTTTGGCAAATGGGATTTATATTAGCTATTTCAATTTCAAATGGGATTAATTTTAATTATAATTAAATATCAATAAGTGTAGTGTCATTAAAATACACTGTTCGATTTTCCAGGTTATTTTTGCTTTATTAAATTTAGTATAATTTATAGTAAATCATTTTAACCAAAGGGCCCGGCGACCAGCTTAGTTAGTTCCTGTATTAATTTCATAGTCTAACTTTATTTTACGAATAACTTTTCCATCAGTTCTATGTAGATTATTGGAGTAACAATGATTTTCAACATTATTTTTGCGTAAATAAAGTCTTATATCAATGGCTAAAAATATAGCGAAAACTAATTGGGAATTTATTATCATTTTTGCACAAATCTATAGAATACATAAGAAATGTAATGTGAAAATTATTCTATTATCATTTTTTTTCAGGCAAGTAAATGGAAGACTGCCCTTTTCCTTTCTGATTTCGTGGGTAAGCTGAATTGAAGATATTAAAATATGTAAAATTTTTTGACTAATTTTGTTTAATGCAGGGTTGAGCAATCTTTTTTTACAGCCGGCCAACCCTAAGGCTAAAAATTTTTGCGCTGGTTGCATTTGAGGAAAATATGAACGCTAGATTAGTACTACAAAACATTACCTAATAAAAATAATAATGGAAATAAAAAATGAGAAATTATTATGGGAAAAAATATTAAACACATTTAATGAGAATTTTGTAGTTGCTTCTTTGCCAAATTTGCCACAGCAACATCGCACAAAACTTTTCCAGTCGTACGGTGTTTAGTCTGGACCTGCAGTCCTTTTTAACTATTTCCATTACGGGACATAATTGTCTGCAAACATAAGTTCTTCCAAAACTAGAATAGGGTAAGGTGGGGCGCTTGCTCCCTCTGGTTCATGCAGCAAACCGAAAATTTATATGTATTCAATTGGGGGACTTCCATTTCTTCCGAATACATCCTTTCCTTGAATCGTTTTTTCGAAATTTCTACCTTTTTCTTAAATTTTGTATATTTACAAAATTCGTCTTTTTAAAATTTCGCATTTATTCATAAAATTCGACTTCTTTTATCAAATATGATTGTCAAAATTTCGAATTTAAAAGTTCGTCGTTTTTTTTCCTGAAATTTTGCTATTTCTCGAAATTCAACTTTTTCTGAAAATTTCGACTTTTTTTAATTATGAAAATTTCAGCTTGTTTATTGCAATTTGCCTTTTCCCGGAAATCTGGTCGATCTTCTGATAAAAAGATATATTTTTTGGAAATTTAAAATTGTCGTGAAAGGACAAAAATTACGAAAAAAATTTCTTTGTAAATTTCAACCCTATTTTAATCCAAATTTCCGAAAGTTTCAACTTGTTTAACAAAATTTCGATGTGTATTTGATATTTTCTGACGCCCGTTGAGGTGTCTTCCTTTGAGTCGAGAATTCAAGAAAAAATAATACCTGGATTTTTTTCTTAAAATTTTCTGTTTTTCTAAATTTCGATAAAATGATTCTTTCTGGAAAATTTCGAAATTTCACTAAGATTAAACGCTTTTTCACAAAATTGAGATTTTTTTCGCAAACGTTCTCAATTAATATCGTCTTTTTCTCGGACTTTCGACAAATTTTTAAAAATTTCGACTTTTTTTTAAATTTGATTTTTTTGGGCATTTTGTTGTTCATTTCAAAGTTTTCCAAATTCAGATATTTTTCTGAACATTTAGCTGAAAATTTCGATCCCTTAGATTCGTATTTTTTTTAGAAAGTTTGACTGATGTCTTAAAGTTTGTTTTTTTTTTCGGGAAATCTTTGTTTTTATCTTAGCATCCGATATTTAATATTTCTAGAAATTCCGTATTTTCCTGGTAACTTCGTATGTTTTCTCAAAATGTTGAATTTTTCTCTTAAAATAAGTTTTTCTCCACAAAATTTGTTCTTTTCGAATTTGCGATTATATTTTCAAAAGCCTCTTTTTGGACTTTTGTTTAAAAAATCATTTATGTATTGCAACATTTTTCCATTTATCTGAATAATTTTTTTTCAACAAGTTACGACGGAGTGTTAATAAAAATGTTGGGAAAGATATCTTGTAAATTCAACATCATTAGTGAGTTTTAAATTTTGAGAATAATGTTTTTGAAAATTGGGATTTTTCTTTCTCAAAATTCGACTTTTTCTGAAAACTGAGTTTTTTCACAAAATTAGACCTTTGAAGATTTTGAACATTTCTCGATTTTTTTATGAAATTAGGTTTTTATTATTAATATGATTTATTGAAAATTCCAACTTTTCCAATTTACCTCTTAAAATTGGACTCTCCTTTGAAAATTTGGAATATTTTTTAAACATTTTTCTGGAAATTGCAATCTAATTTTTAAAAATCGTGAATTTTTTTCGAAGTCTTTGTTTCTTCTGATTTTTTGTTTAAATTTGATTCCCGGTAATTGCAACTTATCCAAAATTCATGTTATTCTCCAAATTTTGACTTTTACCTCAAAATTCGATATTATCCGTTTCTGGACATTTCCATTTAAAATTAAATTTTTGCTGAAGATTTAGACTTTTTCACACAATTTGTTTATTTTTTCAAAATTGGATCGAAATTTTAATAGAAATCTAAAAATCTGAGAACAATATTTTTATGAAATTTTGAGAAAAAGATTTCATGAAAAATTTTAAGAATATGACAAAATTGAAATAACATAAAAATTCTGAAAGAATTACTTTTAAAAGTTGCAATTTTTTTAACTAAATTCGACTTGTTCTGGAAAGTACCACTTTTTTCACAAAAAATGACCTTTGGAATGTTCGTCCTTTTTGCATTTAAACTTTTTTGAAATTTCGAAGTTTCCTAAAGTTTTTCGAAAGGTTTTTTCGAAATTGCGACTTTCATTTGAAAATTCGATCTCCGCAATTCTGTAGTTTTTAGGTGAAAATACACATCACTCAGTCAGAAGTTTTTCTTTGCCTATGAGATTTTCAGAATGATTGTTGCCTCCTGTTGAAGAAAATCCTGCCTATGCTTAAGTCCAAAATCTTTCATGATTTGCATTGCCTGTCTGACTAATCGTGGGAATTTATTAAAAATCATGTAGGTAATTTTACTAGAATTTTTGAATGTCTATATTGTGAAATTTGATCCTCCAATTGGCATTGTTTCGTTAATCTATTAATTCAACTTGTTCTCATTTGGAATTGTTTTTATGTCCTATATTAAATGAAAAAATACAGAAACTACCAGCAGTTTCTTCTGATCTAAATATTTTAAATCTAGATTCATATTGTTTTGAATTTCCTGGCCATATTCACTTCTATCCGGAGTTTCTTTTCTCAAGAATGGAAAATGTTTCGTGTTTTTTGACAATATAAGTTTCTTCCAATATGGTAAATTCTTTTGTTTTTTTTTTTTTTGGTCAAATTGTTTGACATTTTCTTTTTCATAATTTTTATGTAAAGCAGTAGAGCTTAGGTGAGCCGCACAAAAATGTTAAGCAGGCGCTCCTGGTTCGCAACAATTTTTCTGGCTGCGAAGCACAGAGTGTTAGAATATTGAAGCGAAACAGCGTTGCCAACATCAGGACCATGATGCATAGTAATAAAATAGAGCCTAATATTTCATAACGAACACTCCATTGAATGGACACCTTTGTTAAAGTGACAGTTTTTTATAGCAATTGTATAATTGAAAGTTCCATATAAGTGAGCCTCTGTTGAGCGAACTCTCCTTTTGGCTAACGCTGACACGGTATTTGACACAAAACGTGCCAAAATTCTTCCTCAAACAGACACCATAAAATGTTAATATATTGTGTAACGTTGCTTTGGTTCGGAACATCATTGACACGTCTTGAAGATCTGAAAGGTTCTTAAATAAAATTACTGCGAAAAACACAAAGAAACAAAAAAGAAAAAAAAAAGAATCATTGTTTATTGATAACTTAGAAAAAGCACGTAAAAGCATCATTGTCAAGAAATGGTGTGTCGCGTGGAAAAGTAATAAAGAAGCTTGGACAACATCCATTATAATGGCAAAATGATTGATGAATCCTGGGTGGAACATTGAGCTTAGAAAAAAGGACATTTTTTTATATTCTATTTTTATCCCCAAGACAGTAGGCTAGAACAAGACTTCCCAATTACGGTGGCACACTTCTCTAGGAGGGCGTGAACAGGTCACGAGGGGCGGGGCTCAATGTGTATTCGGACACACTTTTTCAAAATTTCGGCTTTGTTGATAATTTTGCTTTTCTCAAAATTTATACTTTTTAAATGAATTTCAACTTATTTCAAATTTACTAATTTTACAAAATTTTTGACTTTTTAAAAATTTCGACTTTTTAAAAATTTCGACATTATAAAAAAAATACTGCTTCTACATTTGCTTTTCAAATTTAACTTCAAACATTGCAACCTTTTTGTAACAATTTGGTTTTTTAAGCTTTGCATTTTTTTGAAAATGTGGAGTTTTTGACAGATAGGAATACTTTCACGATTTTATCTCCAATTTAGGACTTCTTTTTTCAAAATTTGGGCTTTCTTATGTATCGAATTTTTCTCAAAATTTGGAGATTTTTCTAAACATTTACTTCTCTTAAATTTTCATTTCCTTTTAAATGTATGGTCGTCCTTTAAAGTTTTTGATTTTTTTTTAATTTTCCCTTTTTTGAAATCTTTGATTATTTTTCAATATTTTGACTTTTTTAAAACTTACATTATACGACTTTTTTCACAATTAAGTTCCCTTCAAAACTTCGATTTTCTTTAATTATAGTTTTTACGAAAATTTAGATCTTTCAAAATTTTGATATTTATTCGAAATTTTAACTTTTTCGTCTCTTAAAAATTTCGACTTTTTAAATAAGTTCTAAATTTTTGAACATTTCTCCTTAAATTTCCCAAATTTTCAAATTAAAAGGTCCCGCTATTTTTCAAAATTTACTTTTTAAGATTTCGACTCTTTTTTTGAAAATTTTGATTTTTTAACTGTCAACTTTGATTGCAATTTGCGCTTTTATTAATGTGGCATGTGTGAGGGAGACACAACGTAAAAAGGGTTGGAATTTCTTGCCCCAGAATATACAGGTGTTTGCGAACAAGATGTTAACACTGAAGGAGCATATTTTTTGGGTGATTTTTAGAAAAATAGTTTCTATCAACATAGGTGCGGAATCGCTTTATTTTTCAGCTACAGGGTCCTGAAAATCAAGAAAAAATTTCGTTTTTCTTTAAATACATTGAAACCGCTTGAAATATTTTTTTGAATTTTGGCAGATAATAAGTAGACTTAAAAGTGCATTTTCTGCAGGAAAATATTTGCTTTATTTGCATTAGAGGCGTCCGCGCCAACAATTCCTTGAGTATTCTTAGCAAAAAAAAATGGTGTGCCACTGAGTTTTTGCAAAATAAGAACTAATTTCACAAAAAACCTTTGTTTCTTGGTAAAAATGCTTCCTTGGCCTTTTTTCGTCTGACAAAAGGTTTTCGTTCACAAAAATTATTAAGCTTAATAACCATTATGTTGACTTATTTACTTCCAAAAAACATGTAAATCTAACTTAGTTAACATAATTTTCATAAAGAAACCACAAAATTAAAGATAAAAATAAAAATAATTCATTAAATTTGTAGAAAAAATATTAAGTCCATAACGAAATGCAATTTATTTTTTTAATCGAAGGCCATTCGTTAGATGAAAAAGTTAAGAGGGAATTTTGACCAAGAAAAACGAAAACCATATATATTTTGAAAAAAAAATCAGTGGTGTAATTTTTTTCTTTTATTTTCCTTGATTAAACAATGTTGAAACACATCTTACTCGAAAACCGTTCGTCATTCGAGAAAAATTAAGGTGGCATTTTAACCAAGAAAAGCGGTATTTATGAAATTTGTACCTATCTTGGCGAAAAGCAGTGGCCTATTATTATTATTTTAAGAATGCCCAAGGGCATTTTAGCGAGCACGCCGACATATTTTTCCTTCAACAGACGCGTTTTTATGCCTAGTTAGTATCTAAAAAAAATAAAAAAAATATTTGAAGAGGTTTCAAAGCATTCAAATACGAAATTTTTTCTTAATTTTTTAAGGCTCTGTATCTTAAAAATAAAAAGGTTTTAGACCTATATTACTATGAACTTTTTTCTTAAAATGGTCTAAGAATTATGTTCTTTAAGTATTAGCATCTTATTCGGAAACAGCGTATATACTCTGGCATCTTTGTTATGAAATTTTATGTTAATTGTTTAATCACTAGATCAGAGCATTATTAAAATCCTAAAACACTTTATAATGTAACTTAGGTTAGGTATAAGTGGAATCTTTCGATCGTATTAAAAATGTTGCTAAAACTATAAATATATTGGTGCTATGGTAGATGCTACTGAATTTTGTAAAAATAGACTTTAAAATAATTGAAGATTCGTAGCTTATGAGTTATTATCAATATGCAAAATCTTCGAAGCAGTACGCATTGGTGACAATGATGTGGAAAAATCTATTAACATCAATATGAGCTTAATATTAGAATATGAAAGGATTTATTTTCTGTCGATCACAAACATTTCTGATCAATTTGAAGAAACAGAAATAATAATGAGAGTAATTAGAAATCAAAAAAGCATACAGTTCCTCATTAACGGACATCTCCATTAGGAGGACATATTTTGGCAGTTCGGAAGGTGTTCGCTTTAGAGAAATTTCATTCTATTTAATTCTCCTCTATTGTCAATTCCCCGCTTTACGTGTAACCAACACTTTTCCTTCTACTTGGCTTCTCTACGGAGATGATTTCCAATGCGCAGGGGTTTGAAATCAAATGTGCATGTAAATATCGCGCAAGGGAGATCTCTTTTTTATATCACCCATCGTATTTCGAATTGACGCCAGCGTGAGACTCGCTAGCTTCTTAGACTTTATCCTTTTCTGACGGGAACAGCTTTTGCTTTCGGAGAACATAGGGGACTGGCAATATAGCAGTATTAAATCTATGATAGTTAAGACACCATAGACCTGTATATTATATTATTATTATCATTATAATATAGCTCTCTGGTTCTAGCCCCTATAACTGTATAGAGATAATATCGGATCTGTGTAATGCGAAGTCGTTTAGGATCAGTGACAGTTTGAAAACTGGTTTAAAATATGACTTGAAAATATTTGATTTCAGCGTAGATATATGTGTTTAATTTTTTTTAATCGCATGGTATCATATAATTTTTTCAATTCGCTTTTTAAATTGATGACATAATGTATGACTTACCCTGTATACAGTAGTACTAACATGACTTTGTTTTGTAATTTTATTGTACCAGATTAGATTCAAATGGATCAACACTGGCAACAGTGCAATACTGTCTATGATCATAAGATGTTTTTAGGTCTGAGCTCTTATTGTAGTAATAATTCGCTTTTATTTCTCCAGACTTACACTAATCGTTTCTATGCGTTTTATTTTATTTTGGTGGTTGGTGTCATATAGCGCAAGGTTAAAGAAAACTTAATCATAAGGGTGGATGTTTACTGCATTGTTTACAATAAATTTATTGCCTATATTATTTATAGATAGATAAAAGGTTAATTGGATAATGATTATAATAAATGCATTTTAATGAATGCAATTCTTGTAATTTGAACTCTACATGGATATAAAGCAAAATTACATAATATTCATAACCCATAATATATAGGGAATAATGCGCACAATAGGGAATGTTAGAAACTCCTACAAAATGTTTTCAAATAGCTGTACAGCTATACTAACAAAAAGCAACCCGTTTTTTTAAAATAAAATTAGTAGACCCACCATGGAAAATACGATTATGAATTTAAGTTCTAGATATTTACCTTCCTCGTCTTGACGGAAATTGAAAAAAAAAATCCCTTCATTGAAAGAAAAAATGTTACTGTGGAAGAAATATAAACCTAGGTTGCTTGAAGTTAACTTAAAGGCAAGTTTTATTTTGCATCAAAATATGTAAAATACAAGACCTGCCTTGATGTTTTGCATTCCGTAGACCCATAATCAATTTCAATAAAAATAGACTAAATGAAAGCTAACTAGGCAGATAAGTGGACTGAAATGAGATTTTTAGCGGAATTCCATTTTATTTTAATCTAGATTGTGTCAGTGGTCGAGGTGCAGGTAGGCTGAAACCGGACAGTTACTGGTGACAGCTGTCATAGTTAAAGAACGCCACTTCTGAGACCTGAAATGCCGCTTGAATAAAAAACCAACGTGGACTACCTATAGCCTCCTACAACTTGTTTATTGCTTGCCCGCATCCCTTCTTTATTTTATTTGGATGCTTTTGGTAGTTTTAAATTGGTGAAGACATTGGACTAAAGGAATGTGATAAATTCCACAGTTAAATTCATTTTGTATATTCACACTGGCCTAATCAAACAATTTACATCTAATTTTATATAAAGTATACTAAAACATGTTATTTACCCACGGAATTACATTTTATGCACAATAAATAATAAAGGAATAAAGGGTGGATGATATCACACAAGCGTCCTTGTAGAATAGTTATTTATAACTTTAATTTAATTTTATGTAGTTCATTAGGTTTTGACTTTAATATTTTTAACCAATTAGCTTCAATTCAGAACTCGATCTGTGTTTGTATACACAAGGTGATTTTTTGAAAACGATCCACCCTAAATATCTAGAAAACAAAAACGTTATGTGCAAATTGCCGAAATTGGTGAATTTTGGTTGTGAGGGGGACACTTAATTGGTGCAGGTTGAGACCTGCAGGTGCACCCTCTTGGCTGTGGCAGCAGTCCCCTCAAAAGTCTTAAATGGAACAGGGGGTTACAAAGTCTATTGTTTGAAAGGTCCATTTAATCTCATTTTGCTTATGCAGTAATTTTTTATTTCTACGATTAGTTTTTGAGGAACCGCTTGTTTTGCAGCACATCCCACTTCATGTTTTTCCTGCACAACATTGTTGTTAAGCGCCTGTTGTTAGTAAAATCAACGCTTGGGACTGTCAACTATCAAAGAGATGGATGTTTGGATGAAACTAAGTTGGAACTACTATTTAGAGTTTAACTTCAAGTAATCAGTTAAACGCCAATTAATAAATAAAGAAACGCTACCATGAATGATGACAAAAAAAAATTAATGGCTTCAAAAATATAAATCTTATCTTTAAAATAGTTCAATTTTACAAGAGATGCTTGAAAGATATATATAACGTTTTGATCCAGGCAGTAGTAGATTCGGTTTCCCAATTATTCTCTCACTTTTTGAAATATTTCTCGCATAATTCGCCTGCATTCATCAACAATTTCGTTGTCGTAAGTCCTCCAAATTAGCTGGTTGTATTTTGTATATCACTAACTTCAAATGGCCCCAGAGAAGAAATCCAAATTTGTCAAGTCTGGTGATAGTGCTGGCGACTGAATTGCATCACATCTGCCAATCCAATAGTTCGCCAATCAGTTGTTAAGTCAATTACGAACAGTTTAAGGTATAATGTGGAGCTCCATCTTGTTGAAAGAATAACTCATTTTCGTCCAACATTTGATTTCGGTCTAAATCTTGCTGATTCTCTCTTTCAACGGTTATTAAAGTATCTATGACGTTTTCTAACGTATTGAAGTAAACGTCACCAGTTAGTGTTTCATTTGTGAATATGGGCCCAATAACAGCATCCCCAAGAATCCCTGCATAAACATTCGGGTTTTGGGGAGCTTGAGTATGACCTTCTCTGACAAAATTGAGGTTCTTATTGCTCCAGTAACGCACACTGCATGTATTAACAGTCATGTAAAGTAAAGCTGCATTCATCACTGAAGCAGATATATTGCACAAAGTTTGGGTTTGCAGTGACTAAGTTCGGCATAGTCTTACAAAACTCTTTTCCTTTGTCGGAATCATCCTCACCAAGCTCTTGGACAAGTTTCATTTTATAAGGATAGAACTTATGAACTTTTATCACTTTACAAACTGATGGATATGAAACCCCAGTAGCTTCAGCAGTCTGGCGCAAAGAGTTAGTGGGATTGGCAGTAACGTGGCCTATTACTTCAATTTGAGTCATTGTATTTACCACCCTGCTACCACCTGTGCCTTCGAATTTTTTCACAAGCTCTATAACGTATTTGTGGCTCAAATGTTTATCTCGATACCTATCATTAAAAACCCTTGCCATAGCCTTAGCCATAAATGAAACTAATTTCAACTCGTTCAGCAACTGAGTACACCATTTCCACCCGAACGTGTGCAGATTTACTTTAAAATGGAATAATTGTCAATGTCAATGTCAATGCATAAGAAACAATTTTAATATCAAAAAATACTTGAGAGAAACAACCTTGCAAATCTTATCACAAAAGTAGTGACGTTTTCTTTAAAAATATTCTTAGAAATAAAACACTACTACTACTACTATATAGCCAACAAGAGGTTAAATGGACCTTTTAAGCAATAGACCTTGTAACTTCCTGTTTCCTTTATGACTTTTGATGGGGCTGCTGCCCCAACATACGGGGTGTACCTGCAGGTCTAAAACCACAATAATTAATTGTTCCTCTCACAACCAAAATTGATTGGTTTCGGTATTTTTCTGAATATTTAGGGTGGCTCGTTTTCAAAAAAATCACCCTACATGTTACGGGCACAGTGGGACATCAGTCATTGTGTTGCAATGCTCGGTCAATGTAAATAATGCCTAGCATATAAGGTTATTGTGGAAAATAATTGTAAACTAACCACATTGCTCGAATACTGCTGCTCAAAATGATTGATTATGATATTTTGGGAAGAGTAACTACGTAGTGGACTTAAAATCTTCAGTTTGAAGAAGAAAGAGTTGCCATTGTGACATATTGGGCTATATAATTTTTCACACTTGCGACACTTGTACTTTTTGGTTTTGCATTTCTGATAACAAAAACATCCGTCATACCTTTGATCCCCAACAGATGAAAATTTCCTTACACGTTCCAGGGTGAGAGTCAAAATTTTCGAAGGAAGTTAAAAATTATTCAAAAATAAGATTTAATCTGAAACTTACAGAACAAAAGTTGAAATTTCTAGTCGACATTTCAAGAAAAAAACATAATCTTAATGTAAAAATAAACTAATAATTCTAAATTTTTATTAAAAAAAAAATTTAAATTTCAGTTTTAAGTCGAAATTGAAAAAAAAAGTAAGTTTAAACTGTCAGCGTGTTTACATATAAACGGTGCACTGTAAATGAGGTTAGATCTGACATAGTAATTGTACTTCTCTACTTTGGCCAATTTAGTGTGGGCATTGCTCACAACAACCTGGCAAAATAGGAATTGCGAAAGAATGACCTCATGACCTCATACTTTCCACAATTACCAATATGCAAAATGCTCATACTGCTGCTGCAATACTACTACGAGTACATACAATATGCTCATGTTACTACTTTTTTTCTCTGAATTGTTGTAATAAATTGTAATAAACTTACAATATTGAAGGAAAGACGTCGAAAAAAAGGTCACAAGTTCACAAAAAATCCTTTAAAATGTCTAATTATAAGTTGGAATTTATAAAAAAAGTCGAAATTTCTAATTGAACCCTTTTCGAGTTCACAATCTGAATTAGAAAAAAAAAAATCGGAAATACCTACATTTCAAAGCAAAGGATGAAATTTACGTTTTAATCAAGAGAGTTTAACTTTATTATCGTGAAATGTTTTAGCTTTAAATTTCAAAATTTTTGATGTAATTCTATGTTTTTAAAAATGCTACTTTTAGGATTTGAATTTTTCCTTGGTTCAAGGTTCAAAATTTGAAATAAAAAGTAAGAATTTAAAAAGGAAATTTCAAGATGAATTTATAAATTTTAAAAATAAAATTAAAAATTGTAATTATTTTTTCGCAGGTGTCCACATTGGGAACTAAAATTTGTCTAAAGAAGACAAAACTTTTGAAAAGAAACATAAAAAAATATGAATGGTTAAAAAATTACAAAAACTTGAGTCTCTAAATTGAAGTTTAGCCCCAAAAATTTCGAGTCGAAATAATAGTTAGTTTTAATTCCACGAAATTTCGACTTTAATCTGTTGGTTTGCCCGGAAAGTACATTTTTATATTTCAATTTCAGAATTGAATTTCAGTCAACTGATTGGGCATGCGCCGATAAAGGGCCATACTGAGGTTTTTTCAAACTAATTTCAGCATGTTACGACATCTTATTAGTTAATTTTGCAGCAGTTGACCCCAAAAGTGGGAAGTGAACAAAAATTGAATTTCCGGCACCTGATACGTTTTCTTATGTCTGTAAAGGGTATAGTGCTAAACAAACAGTACTAAAGAGATGTGATGCTTACAGAGATATTTTAACGGAAAAACAGTAACACATCGTTTGCAACGTTTAAAGTGAGAAATGACTTGATGATAAGAGATATTTTCGACTTTCATCCAGGAATTAAGGTAAATGAATAAAGTTAAAATTATTGAAAATTCTCGGCATACGGTAAGAAAAGCAACAGAATAGTTGAACATGTCCAAAACAAGTTCATACAATCATTTAGCGAAAGTTAGAAAAAAAGTCGTTTAGCACGATAACATTCAACATAGGTTTGTATAGTATAATCACTAAAAAATGGAATGTACTGACCCATCCACTAGAATTGCCTGACATAGTAGCGTTGGATATTCATTTTTTTCATTTGCTATAAAACTTCATCAATAATAAAAATAATAATATGAAGGGTACAAAAACTTCACTTCATAGGCTTTCCCTAAGCAAATTCAAAACAGTTTAGGAAAATGGAATTTTTAAATTACCACAATACACAAAAATGATAAAAAATATTTTACATCAGTAAGTTTCAACTTTTTTAAAAAAATCCACACGAACTTTTCGGAAAACATGCATGAATAACGCGGTACGCTGTTCCAATATTTCGTGGCTTGTCTGGCCTTTCAGATATAGAATTTAGTGCATTTGATAATAGTTAAGTTTGTAGTGGCGAAGAAAGTGATCATTTTGAAGGTACGTCGTCAAAACCCATACTTTTTACTCAAGATGCTTTATGTGACCTTTATCAGACACCTTGAACTTTGAAAAAAAAAGATCTGAAATATTGGCATCCAAACGCAAAGAAAAGATTTTGCTTTCTTCATATACTCAAATTGGATCTTATTGTACTAAAAAAAAGAACTGCTTCCATCACCAAGTGATGCTTTTTGTAATTATCTTGGTGGGCTTTTGTTAAAAATAGGTTTCTTAAACTAGTGAACTACCAGTCAAATGATTGGAAGTTTTTAATAGAGAGCTTCAAGCAAGGAAAAAGGTGCAAATTTATCAGAATCTAGAAAAGATGGGGGAAATGTATCAGATTTAGTCGGATGAACACATGATAGTTGATTACTGCTGGAGTATTTTGTGTGAGTGTCTCGAAGAAACTCGAAGTGAAGAAATGCACAGTTTAAGTTCAGTGATGTAATAAATGGTACCACCAAAAAACTTTAAAGTTGTATTATTTACAGATATATGATAGATTACAACGAAGATGGTTTTCAAAAGAATTTGTAAATTATTTAAGCAATCAAAGAATTTAAAAGGAACGACTAATTATAATTTCCTGGCATAATATTATTCCGGAATTTAATGCAGCAGTAAATTGTTTTACTAATGACACACAGAACTGGTGTTTGTTAGACGGACGAAATAAGGCTTTAATAACAGCTTTTCTTCAGTGGAGACGGTATTAAAAAAACTTACAGCAGATGAGTGCCACCGCTATCATCTAATGGAAGAGTAGGAGCAACAAATCACATCTGGCTAAGCGGAAACCGTACAGAATCGGTTACCTGAGTGTCAGATATTACCAAACGACCCAAATGATGCGTGGCATCTCACATTAAGCCAGATCATTAAAAGAAGAACAAAAATATCCCAACTATTTAATTTATTTCAGCTTAATTGAATTCAGTAAATCGCAGCTGGTATATTAAAAGTGGACAACAACAGCTGACTTAAATCATTAATAACAATAATTAACGGCCTAAGATGTAGTTGTAATTGCATTCCCATGGAACCTTCACCTTGATGCAAGTTACCACCTTCAAATAAATGAAGAAGTATTTAGCTCTGACACGTACGCAAGTTATGAAATAAGCAGTAGAAGATATTTATTGTTATTTAATTTATTGGAAAAACGTGAGAAAGTGTAAATTAATCAATACTCAGACATTTATTTAAATTTAATTAGGCCCTATGATTTGTTAAAAATAAAATTTTGTAAAGTATTGTGTCGAATTGCAGTAAGTAGGTATATGTGAGTTCTTAAGAAATGTATGGTGTAGTAAAGTTGATGTCATGAAAAATTGGCGTTTCGTTAATTTCACATCGTGAAAATTCAATATCTCGGTCTAAGGATTTGTACTGCATAGTAGCAAATCCTAAAACTGATACTCGATTTCTGTGGTATGATACTATATGCAGTATACAATGTATAGTAACAAATTCTCAGACTGATATTGGATTTTCGCCAATTTTTCATGGCATGAACTTTTGGAATTACATCCCATATTTAGGTTTCCTCACAAACACTCACGAATTCACTTTATACGTGGTAATCTGCTCAGACTTTTTATTAAACCTATTCTCATTAGGATCACTTACAACTTGTGTTAATATAATAATGCTGCTTCGACCAAAAATAGGTATATATTGTCCGCCGTGGCTTTAAACACTTTTTTTTAAGAAACAAATTTAACGTATTACATCGAATTAAGAGCTGCTGTTTCGCATATATTCATATTCTATTCTGGAACCTCGAGAAAGAATAATAAGATTCATTATTCCGAATATATACCCCTTTAATCTGATGAAAGATTCATCGGTAAAATATGTCTCAGCGATGAGACAAATACCAATGTTTTCTATATCTAAAATTATTTGCAATGATCGTTGATGTTGCATTGGTCCATTGGCATTCCATTCCTTTATTCCTAAACTATTTACCATTATGGGTCTTAGGTACAGCTCCTTTGATTCTATGTTCCAGTCATCAGCCTTTTTATTAGTTTCTCTGATCTATCTAGCGCCCCATTTGGTGCGCCTAGAGTTGAAATCTCCTCCAATTATGAATCTTCGATGATGGCTACTTGAAAGATACTGGTCTTTTTTGAGACCATGTCTTGGGGGGTATATGCTGAAATTATGATCTCGTATATTCTGGTTATGATATTCACTGAGGTAGCTTAGAACTTCTTTGTTTTGTATCCCATTTCTTGGTGCTTAATCGCCTCTTTTATTATTGTTGGACTGCCTCCTTTGGCTACGTTATCAGGGTGTATAGAATGGTATACTTTATACCCCTTTAATCTGATAAAGGATTCATCGGTAAAATGTATCTCAGAGATGAGACAAACAGCAACGTTTTCTATAGCTAGAACTATTTGCAATGCTTGTTGATGTTGCATTGGTCCATTGGCATTCCATTTCATTATTCTTAAACCATTTACTATTATGGGTCTTAGGTATAGCTCCTTTGATTCTATATTCTGGTCATCAGCCTTTTTATTATTTTCTCTAATATTTGTTGGAGAATATGCTCAGCAGGTGTGCTTGGTCCTTTTTTGTTGCTTCTTTCAGCTTCATGATTACCAGATGTGGCCTGACTAGCGTTCTTTTTTCCTTGGTTCTCTTTGGTTATTAGCTCTTGTTGATTTGTTTATTGTGTCTACTTTGGCAGGACAGACTTTTTTCTGCATTTCTTTTACTACCATGCATCCCTTATAATTTGTCGGATACCCGTGTCTGCAATTAACACAGTTTGGTTGTTCAGTTTTTGGTTTTTCACAGTTTGCTATTAGATATTTGCCACAAAAATAATTGATATTAAAATATTCTTTTTAGTTTGAAATACGCAGCGTACCCCACAGGACGTAGAATAATGTGGCATCCTAATTATTAGTGAATAAATAATTGGTTAAAAGAGCAAAGTGGTGTGGAGTTTTATGCCCATTCTCATATTGTTGAGAGATAAATTGGAATCCGCCTTGTTTAGGATTTATTTAAAAAAAAACGTGAAAAACGTAACTTTCTTTTTCATGACACTTCATTATTCGTGAACCAGTTAAAAAAGAGCTTCACTGTGGCTCAGTTAGATTTTTTTAGTCAACTAATTTCAAGATTATAGTATCTTGTTCTGTTATAGAGTAGAGAAGGTTTCTAACTTTCAAGTTAATATTAATTATTGTACTGATGTCTTTTTGAAAAATTAATTAAATTTAGAAAATTAGTCATGGGTTTAAAGAGAATCCAAACAGTTTTCAATATATTTGCCTTCAAAGTTTGCCGTACATTTATTTTAAGTTGTGTAAATGTGAATTTTTCGTAGTAGGTTTCAAAATAAAAGTAATAAAACTGACTCTAAAATAGTTTATATCAAATATTACTTTACTGACATTATTATTACACATACTTTTTAAATTTCTAAAGGAAATTTAAACAAAAAGACCAAAACAAAATTTATTTTTAAAAATAAGTATGCGAGAAATGACCTTTTTCATGAAAAGGGATTGTAAACAATTAAGAATTTGGCTGCCCCTCTATTGGAATTTATATCCAACTATCTGCTTTGATCACTCAAACTATTAAAATTTTCTTGTGCGGACTCAGAGATCATATCGTACATCTCTGTGTCGGAAAATAAATGTTGTCTTAATTTTTTGCATTTTCTTTATTGAGATTTTCGAAATTTAATAATGTTATTAGCAAAGTAATATTTGACATAAAGTACTTTGAAAGATGTCTTATTATTACTTTTCTTTCAAGCTTATTTTGAAAATTTAATAACTTTGTAATTTAAAACGAGGGCACTTCAAACTTTAAAGACAAATATCTTCGAAACGGTTGCTCGTACCAACTTTCGGAAGGTATATCTTTTTAAAAAATATGAGGAAATAAAAGTGACCCATTTAAAATAAATATTCGTAGGGTACACAAAAAAGTTATGATGCTGTAGAGTCATGCAGCTATTGGTAATATGTTAGGAAATTAGAGTTCGTCGGACTGCCTATATTACAATACTCTATCTTTGTTAATATCAACTTTTGTTATAAGGTAAATATAGCTAAATCACATTATTTTTATACAAAAATTCACTCTTGCTCTGTGTAGCCATTACTTATGGTCAACCCTGTATATTACCCTGTTTTTGAGAAAAAAAGGAAAAACCTTTTCTTTACTTCCAACTTTGGAAGACCCTATCTCCAAAAGGAGCCAATTTTAGACAAAACTTTTTAAACATACTTTTACATTAATTTTTAATGTAGAAGCGTATAATTTTTTCGCATTTGTTAATCTACACCGCATGTAAGCAGAAATAACAAATTTAACTTTTCCTTAAGTATTTATAAAACGAAAACTTAAGCTGCAGTCTAGCACATGTTTTAGCTTGATTATTTGGGGCTTTAATTATTCGCTTCGTTTTTACTAATTGTTAATTTAGGAGGAACAATTAATATTGACCGGCCACCCAGACAAAGCAACTCTGTGGAACATTGAACAGTATTATGTTGGACTATGTTCACTGCAAAATACCTTGGAGTCTTCTTAATTTCTTTTTGACACACTATGAGTGAAATAACGATTTTTATTTCGAACGTAATAATCAAATTAATGGAGGTTTTTCTTCTAAAACGACCAAAACAAATCCGATTCTGGTGATTATTTTTTAATGTTTGTTACAATTCAAATTTAGAAATATATTACACAAATCACCATTAAGTATTTAAACTGCTTAAATCAAAAATATTTTTTTCATTTTAATTTTTTTTTTATTAAACATCATTCAGGTTTTTGCATAACGAGTTATCCAACGAACACCTAATGTAGTCTATAATCTCTAGAAAATGTTTTTGTTTTTTTTTTGTGAAAAAATACAAAAACAGGTCGGTTTTGTTTGGAAATGAGACTTTTTTTTGTTAAGTAGGGGAAATCCTTTCCGACATCTGGGAAGATAATCCAGACAGTCTTGGACTTCCAGTCTGTCGATTAAAATTCCTGTTTCTTTGGGTCAGGTGCTTGGTCCCCAATCCCTCCGTCGGAACAGTACATTATATAGCAGTGGAGCACTAATGCAAGCTGCTTTGCCTGAAACAAAAAAAAATCTGTTGGAAGACAGTCGCTGTTGCAGCCTAGAGGACTCTTCTCAGTCTGCCTGTTGAGCTAGCTCGTTGGGATGCGTCTCGGCTCTCAAAATGGCCCTAGAGTTTACCTTCCCCGAGGACATCTCTTACCTTAGGTAGATCGACTTCTCCGTGTGCCTGAAATGCAAGTCTTTTGCCGAGAATTACACCTAGATACCTTTCTTGAAGTCTCCAGTCGACGTTTTGTCGGTGAACTTAAACAGGACCATATGGTTGGAGTCTTCTTCTGGTGAATAGGGCTGCTTGGGTCTTGTCTGCGTTGACTTGAATTCTCCATCGATTAAAGTATTCTAGAAGACTGTTTGTAGGCGTCTGGTGACAAATTGTGCACTTGAGAATAACCCATTAAAGCTGTGTCGTCTGTATAAATTGCTCGGTTCTTGGGATGTCTGCTCTAAGCAGAGAGTATTGTTACGCGCTTATCGCGGTTCGAATTGATTAACACGTGAATTGAATAATACCCACTTTATTTTTAAACTTAACTCGGATCACTACAACAGGGTCTTGTTCATCCCTAGATGTCCACCAGAGGTCCCATTGTGCATCTCCCACAAGACCTGTGGAATCTTTTCCTAAGGCACCACCAACTGCAAGTTGACACGCTTTCCATCCGCGCTTTCCCATGCCTTCTTCAGCATCCCGTCCTCTACCTGAAGGGATTTCCATTGGGCCCACAAATTCTTAAGAGCTGGACTTCTGTCGGAAACCTCTTGCCATTCCGGTCTGTCTCCAGCCTCTTTCCATTCCAATATGGGTCCGATATCAACGTCGCTCCTCTGTAGCTTCCGAAGACTTTCAACAGTCCATCCGCCTTCTGAATGGACAGACGTGATCCTTATATTCAGCATGTCCTCATGGTCCTTAACTCGTCTGCTGTGTTTGCAATCCCCACAAGGTCTTCTGGACAGAGCGTCAGCGTTGTTATGCTGCCGTCCCGGTCGATGATGCACCTTAAAGTAATACTGCTGAAGCCTTTCTAACCATCTAGCCGTCTGCCCCTCTGCGTTCTTCATTCGGAGTAATCAGGAAAGCGCCGAATGATCTGTCCTGATGAGGAATTCTTGCCCATACAAGTACTTGTGGAAATGTTCCACGGCCGTCACTATTTTGCCTGGAACTTGTCGGGCTTGCTGATGATGTTTTGCAGGTGCTTTTTCAAAATTCTTTTCGACACCTTATCCATGTTGCACAAGAGGCTTATTGACTTGTTATTTTGGGGAAAATTCTTCGTCTTACTTAGCTTCAGAATGAAGGTAACATTTGCAGACTTCCCCTTTGTGGGAAAATGACTGCTTTTAAACATTGAATTTACCAGGCTTTTAAGGCATTTAAGCGTTTGATTTGGAAGATTCTTTAAAGCTTGGTTTGGGATTCCGTTTGGATCTGGAGCTTTCTTGATGTTTAGTTTTTGTAGTAGCTTTGGACCTTCGCCATGTCAGTCCGTTGGATGAAGTCCTTTACCTCTGGCTCTTTTTTTAGAAGATATTGGACCTCTAGTTTCACTTCTTTTATCAAGCTTAAGTCCACCTCCTTAAGCGAGGCCTCACAGTGTCTTTCAAAGGTCTCAGCGAATACTGCGGCCTTATCCTGATCTGAGTAAGCCATTCCTTGAGGTCCTTGTATCGGGGGGATGGATTTCCTATTCTCTCTTAGAAGTTTGGCTCTGCGGGACAAATTTTAGTGTGAATTTTATAGGTTCAACTAGAAACCTCCTGGGTGGAGGCTGCATCCTTTAGACAATTTTAACAGGGGGAGGGTTAATTTCGACATGTTGAAAACTCTTTGGATTATTTTTAAACCCATGATTGATTTTCTAAATTTGGTTACTACAGTACAATAACTAATAGTATTAACTTGAAAGTTAGAAACCTTCTGTAACAGAACAAGTTACTATAATCTTGAAACCATTTAATTTAAAAAAAATTAACTAAGCCACAGCTTAGCTTTTTATTTGGTTCACAAATAATGAAAGTGTCATTAAAAAGAAAGTAATGTTTTTTACGTTTTTTAAAAATAAATCCTAAACAAGGCGGATCTCAATTCATTTCTCAACAATATGGAAATGGGCATAAAACTCCACACCACTTTGCTGATTTAACCAATTATTTACCCACTAATAATAGAATGCCACATTATTCTACGTCCTGTGGGGCACGGTGCATATTTCAAACTAAAATGAATATTTTAATATCAATTATTTTTGTGTTAGCTGTACTGACAAATATCTAATAGCAAACCATGATAAACCAAAAACTGAACAACCATATTGCGTTAATTGCGGATAGGGGTATCCGACAAATTATAAGGGATGCATGGTAGTAAAAGAAATGCAGAAAAAAGTATGCCTTGCCAAATTAGACATAATGAACAAATCAACAAGAACTAATAATCAAAGGGAACCAAGGCAAAAAGAACGCTATAGTCAGGCAACATCTGGTAATCATGAAGCTGAAAGAAGCAACAAAAAAGGACCAAGCACATCTACTGAGCATATTCTCCAACAAATATTATTAGAGAAACTAATAAAAAAGCTGATGACTAGAACATAGAATCAAAGAAGCTATACCTAAGACCCATAATAGTAAATGGTTTAAGAATAATGGAATGGAATGCCAATGGACCAATGCAACATCAACAAGCATTGCAAATAGTTCTAGATATAGAAAACCTTGGTATTTGTCTCATCTCTGAGATACATTTTACCGATGAATCCTTTATCAGATTAAAGGGGTATAAAGTATACGATTCTATACACCCTGATAACGTAGCCAAAGGATGCAGTCCAACAATAATAAAAGAGGCGATTAAGCACCAAGAAATGGGATACAAAGCAAATAAGTTCCAAGCTACCTCAGTGAATATCATAACCAGAATATATTGGATCATAATTTCAGCATATGCTCCCCCAAGACATGGTCTCAAAAAAGTCCAATATCTTTCAAGTAGCCATCATCAAAGATTCATAATTGGAGGAGATTTCAACTCTAGGCGCACCAAATGGGGCGCTAGATTAACAACTACCAAGGTAAAAGAACTCTTGGAAGCAGTTAAAAAAACTAAAATGTGAAATACTTTCGACTGGAAAACCAATCCATTGGCCTACAAATCAAGGAAAAGTCCCAGATTTAGTTGACTTTTTTATAACTCGAAATATTTCAGTGATTGGGACATAATCTTCGATTACTCCCCCAATGTTCTCAGTGATAGTATTATATAAAAGGAACAAACTCGTGGAGTAATTAGGAATGATTGGTGCCGCATCAAATTACAACTCGAAGAAAATATTAATTTGTCAGAGAAATGCAGAACAATTAGATAACTAAACAGAAACTTTTATTTGGGATATTCAACAAGCAGCTTGGTATAATACCCTTAAAATCACCGCAAGAATCAAGGGTAAATAAAACAACTCCATGAAAAGAGAAGACTCCGAAGAATCTGCTATCAATCTCGCGTCCCAACCAACAAAACTGCATTGAACAACGCTACTCAGCAATTAAAAAGGGAAATCCAAAAATTCAAAAATGAATTGATTAGTGAAAGTCAAATGACAGTAAAAGTAGCTATTCTATCTGGAGATCAAATAAAATATTAAAAATACCGATTATCTAGAATCCACCAGTAAAAAATTCAGATGGGAGTTGGGCAAAAAATGTTGAACACCTCAAAAGAACATTTCAACCAATTGAAGGTGAAGATAAATTAGACTTGGAAAACCTTAATCAAGAAGAAGGCCAACTCAGACTCACTAGTCCAAAAGAAATTGCAACCGAAATTAATGAAAACATTGACTCGAAGAAGGCTCCAGGATATCTAAAGCAACTTCCTACGAAAGCAACAGCCAAATTTACATATCTTATCAATGCCTAGTTTCTACTGAGATATGTACCTAAGATGAGGAAAGTATCTGAGGTGGCATGAATTGCCACTTTTGCAGACGATACGGTACCTCTTCTATAGGCTAGGACTTCGAAGAGGGAGCTAGAAATTAGCAATAATCTACTAATGAAATTAATGCTGGCGAATTAAATTGAACGAAACCAAATCCACCCATATCAATTTTACAAATAAATATGATCAACATGTTCCCATTAGCATAAATAATATACAAATCCGCACGCTTCTGCAGCAAAATATTTGGGTATTACTCTGGATGCTAGACTGCGCTGGAAGGCCCATATCAAAAAGAAACAAGAAGAATTAGGCGTCATGTATAAAAAAATGTATTGGCTCTTGGGTAGACACTCCACATTGTCGATTTACAACAAAACTACCGTAAAACATATTCTGAAATCGATATGGACATATAGCGCCCAGCTGTCGGGTTGTGCCGCCATTTCAGAATAAAGTATTGTAACAAAAAGTAATTATAAAGTTTAGTTGGGAATTTTCTAGAAAATTCGATAAGGGGAAGCGGCCACGATAATAAATCTGCTGCATTCTTCTAGAACCCGGTCGCTTTTCCCCCAGAGTAGTGAGTAAGTTAAGTAACGTAGTTAGTTAGAAGTCAATGAATAATTTGGTTAATTAAACAGTGTTAGTGAATTACAATTGTAGTGTTCCGAGTTCAGTTTAGAAATAAAGTGGGTACAATTCACCAAGTGTTAATCATTCGAACCGATAACGCGCTTGAGGAATGCTGTTGACGCTCCCTGGTACTTCAGAAACAGTGATCTTTATAGAGATTTGGGAATGGAAACTGTTAGAGAAGCTATTTAAAAAATTGCCAGAAACTACGAACAACGACTGCTTCACCACATCAATGTTGAGGCCATCCAGCTCCTCGACAACATGATGTTAGTCAGAGGACTACCCTTTGAGTTGGTATAAGTGTTTGTGAAAAGCAAAGTAAAGTGATACTAGGGCACACAATAACTAAATGCAACTAAATAATTAAAATTTGGACAAAATTTCTGATTGATCGTTATATCATTATATGATCAGACTGAAATAATAAAAATAATAAATTTTTTTTTATGACGCGCCTTAAATTTTTACATTATAGCTTGTGAGATGTGGAACATACTTTTTACTGTTACATATTATATTTGGAACATAAGTTGGCTTCCTATATTTTAAAAATATAATGACCTAAGGATAACTTTAGACTTGCCTACGATTTGACACAGTCTCATATGCATTAATACACACCAAAGTAAGTGGGATGTTTAAAGAGGACGTTAAAAACTCGCCGGAAAATTGGAATGCCTAAAATTGATGCATCTGTATCATTGCCATTGTCACCAATTAAAAATTCCAATCTGGAAAATACTTCAATTAAAAACAAACAAAAAACAAATAACATCTGAGACACGTCGATTATATTTTCAAGAAGGACCCATGATGGCGTAAGTTTTGGTGGCGTGGAAGCTACCCCTTAAGTAGAAGCATAAAATACCCTTATACTTTAAATGCATCCTATGTTGAGTGATGCCTCATTTTGAGGCTTTCTCAGTTCTGCGAACGACAACTACATTCGACTTTTTACATTTAAATTTGGATATGACAATAAAATCGTCATATGAAAAATAAAACAAAAGATCAATAAATGAAGCAATGTTATTTTAATTAAATGTGAAAATTGGTTTCTTCCGCTTTCATTCAATAATAAAATGTTTACCACTATCGAATGAACATTTCGAAGTGTTTTGGGTCTTTCTGTCGATATTCTTAAACAATTCGCCGACGCAGCTCCGACCTGTTGCATAAATTTTCGCCTTTAAATGGCCCCATTGAAAAATTCCAAAGGCCCAGTGATTTTCAAAATTTCTAATTGAGAATACAGCTACGGTATAACGTGATGGAGTACCTACTTGCCGAAAGCATTCATACTCTTCTGGCAAAGCGTTGTTATTTTTCGATAATTCCAGAAACATCAGCCAGATATTCGTCTTGTTTTCTGGTTATCATGAGGATAAAAAAAATGTTGAAAAGGTAGATATTATTTTATTATTTAAATAACATTAACTTAAAAATTTCACTTCGTTTTTTATTGCTTCTGTTACCAGTATACGATTTTATAAATATATCACACAATTAAACTCTAAGAAAATTCCCTTTGAACTGCTCAGATTTGTGGTATCGTTAGTGTCAAACAGCCGTTAATGTCGACTGTTCCTCAAGAGTAGTCATTTTCTAAATTCAACCGTTAGAGTAGAAAATCAAATAAGTTTTCAGAGACTTTAACTAGATGGAGTCTACATTGTTGGATGACTAGCCATTTAATTAAGGAAGACATATGATTGATATCTATTCTATTATTCGATTCTCTTTGGCACGATTTGTACAGTTTATGAAAAACGAGGCAGAATATTCTGGCTTAAAATGCATCAGTCCGGGGTCATGTTTCGCTGGGCGGCGAAAGTTGGTTACACCACCTTTACCCCAAGATAAGTTTTAGAATATCATAGTGAAGATTACCGACAACAAATATGTGAACCTGATAATATTTAATAAAAAGAGGATATTATTCCTCTTTTTATTAAATATTATCAGAAAACATAACAATCAAGTTTTGATGAACAGTTGACATTAAAGATAATTAGAATCAAGTTTTGAAAAGCAGTTGACATTAAAGATAATATTCTACAAGAAAAAATAGGTTGTTGAAAAAGATCAGATGGTCAATAAGGTTGCACCAATTATAATATTTGGTAAAAATTAGTTGGTGGCATCGACGGGGATCGACAAGAATTAGTTAAGGAAACTGAAAGAAATTAAATTGGTTATAATAACAACTGAAAAATCTGCAACTAACAAATTCATTTGAGTTGTATGTTTCAAAGATAGTGATGGCACAGATACATGTTCGGACTACAACATTTATATGATTTATTGATTGTCCGAAGTTGACGATGATACAGGTTATGGGGAAAAATGATCTGTAACATTTGTAATGTGAAACGTTATCAAGAAAAGGAATATTAAGTTAGAAAGAATAGTTAAAATAAAAAGCCCAACTTGGGTCCTGTCATATTTGACGGACTTTCTGTTTTAGCAGTTGCGCTATCAAAAACTACGGAAGGATCTTATAAACTGGGATTAAACAATTATGTTTTGAAACAGCCTATACAGGAGTTCGCAGTTTTCTATATATGCAAGGCAATATTTATTAATAAAGACGATGTAGCGGAACTAGAAATTTCTTCGAGAGAAGTCGCCACTTCTCTTTGTACAAAAGATGCTAGTTCAAATCAAAGTGTGCAAAAAAAGTGTGCATATCGCAAAAATAATTTACTGGGACATTCCAAATGCTATTATTCGCTTACTTGCATCAATAAATAGTGTCACCTAGGTTAAAAACCTTTTCTGGCCAATATTTTCAAAGTTTTGATACATTCATCGGTAGTCTACGTCTCTTACATTCTTGTGTAATATAAATGTTTTTTTTTATTTTTGAACAATCGATATTCACTATTTAATCTCTAATTGGATCTCAGCCTCTGATTCTGATTTTGCATTTTTCTAACTTTAACTGACCTCTGTTAGATACTGCAAGCATTCGGTAGTTAAAGTCGAATTCAACTAGTTAAAGGTGTCAAGTAATTTCAGATTACCCATTTTAATTGAAATCATTTGTTAAAGCTAATTTTCCTTGGGAAATGCTAACGTTAATGAAGATTCCAAATCTAAATATATACATTTCGAAGTAAAGTGTCTTTTATGAACTTTCTCTCAGTTACATCGGTATCATTTGTAAAAGTAGTAAAATATTGGGAAAAAATGGGAGGGAAATTTAGTTAACTTTACTTTATTGGTAATTAGTAACTGATTTTCTTATTTAGGTACGAATAATACTTAAAAGTATCTTTTTCCTTAGCATTATTGGCAAAAACGCAACTTAAAACTTTTTGTTAATTTTCTTAACGAATATTACATAAGATCTTGTTTTTTATAAATAAGAAATAATTGATGCTCATTATTGATTGTTAGGAAAATCTGCATTTCGAGAGGAGAATAACCAATCCATTGACCATCTGTGGAAGTAAAATTGACTATCTCTTCCTTTCAACATACGTCCTACACAAAGCGTTAATGATATAGAAAACCAATTTACTGAATTAAATTTCTATTCAACTGTTACAAGATAGAAAGTAAAAGAGTTTTATTTAAAGCTTCTAAAAATTATATCTATACAGTATGTCCTACTAAACATGTGGCAGTAAATTGATTAAATGGGCGAAGTAGTGCGAAATGTTAGACCCATATGTCGAGGAAATAATTAAATATTGGTTCGTTTAGATTTTAACAAGAAAAACAAATGAAAAACATCATTTCGTAAAATCAGTCGAAAATTCTTTATTTGGAGGCCAATTAACCGCAATCACTAGGTTTATGTTTCGTGCATATGTTATAATGAATAATTACATAAATATAATTTAAAATATTGTACATTAAGATAATTCGCGACGCGCCCAACAATGAATTTAATGCATGTCGCGGTTGGCCCTTTAATTAGGTTTACTTTACGATCGAGTCCGCAGTGCATCGGAAACGGTACTCGAAGAGTCATGGCCATGGTATGGCATGGTTGAGCTGCAGGTCGATGGGCAGAGGGCGAGGGACCTATAAACTGCATTCTTGAGAGCCGGTACTCGAAAGATGGTGCTATAAACTAAACACTCGCTACATCTCGATACTGCGGAGATGGCGCCCCATCTACTTACGCTAGCACTCTAAAATGTCCACACTTTATATCTAATTAAATGCTGCCACAGAAAATATTACTTAGATAAGAGGGAAACCTGTTCGAGATGGGAATTTGTCAGATATTTTATAAGGTATTTAAAATATCACTTCCCTCGTTTACAACATCTCATGGGGTTTCTAATTTGAAACCAAGAAATTGTTAGTAGATTGACGGAATTAATGACTACGTTTCAAGGTGTGACTCTACAAATATAGTAAAGTTTAAAATTTTTTTATGGATCTAAAAATATTCCTTTAAATGAACTTACTAATCTACGAGGCAATACAAAATCTCACTCAAAAGGGGAATAAGATGGGATATTTTTATATATGTATCTAGGCAGTTATGTGCATTCTATATATCTGGTATACATACACTAGGTACAAAAATTAAGGGATATAAAAAAATTTAAATGCTTTTTAGCCGATTTTCAAAAGGCTGCACTACAACTTAAAGAAAAATGATTATAGAGAAAAATCAAGAAAGGCAAATTGAAGTTCCACGTTTTGGGCTTCGGGTTTTGAGTTCAAATTTTTTGCCTCAGTAATTTGTAAGGAATCATTAAAACTTTTTCAATTTTTTGCTTACGTTTAGAAAGCTCCACGGACTTCAATTTTTTCCAGTGATCATTATAAAGCTCTATTATTGGGAAATGCCAAAAAAAACACGACTTTTCGCCATAAGAATGCTTCTTCCTCGCCTAATTTTGCATTTGACTAGAGGAGAGCTTTCTCTAGCCGATAGTTCCATTACTACATTCTTAAATTGCAATTAACTCCAAAATTCGTCAATGAAAAACGACTATTAGTGTGAATGTCTGTTTTCACGCCACATGTTGCAATTCTAAACCGATTTTAGTTTCTATCGATTCGACATTTTTCAGAATAATACACTATTGATTTTGAATATGATTGGTCAAATAGTTGAAAGTTTATTAAAGAAAAACATTTATTGAAGTAAAATTAAACCTAAGAATCTCAGGTTCTTATGCTTTTTGTACATAGTGTTGGTTCAAGTTCTTTTTAAGTGTAGTGTAAAAGGATAAGAATTAATTCGCTTTCGTTTTCGAGAGACAAAAATTATTAACAAACATTTTTTTTCTTTCATTTGATAGAAATTGTTTTGTGCTCTTTGTTCAAATGATAACGAAATTATAACAAGCGTTTCAGAGCTACCACGTCAAATTTATTTATGTCAGACCCGTCAACACCCAAGAATAATGATCACTACTGATATTGAATGTGAGACAGTTGAAAACTAGAAACTACACAACCATGAATATTAGATGCCGAATTTAAATGTAATGTAGTATAATTGTCATGAAAATAGAAGCTGCACAAATTACGCACTGGCTTTTGTCTGACAATTTTGTCTTTAAATCCTTACATTTACTTCACTTGACAAGATGTTTATTACCAGACAGATATTTGTATTTACAACGAGTATAAATGGTCATATGGAAATATTTTTTGTGCAAGGGATGTGGCGTGAGGTATGTTCATGTTAGGAATAGTTTTGGCGACACTAATACGCTGTAGTACAATATCTCCGTTAAGAAGAGATATACCGTTTTTATTTTCTGCAACGTTGCCAAACGGCACTAGCTCTACAATTTGAAAATAGTTTCGATTATACAGGGTGTAAGAAAATCAATTTAGCTTCCTTTGGTACTTCGTATAGTGTAATAAAATTAGGGTATTCTATTAAAAAAAGGAGTTTTTGTCGCTTGAAGTTAGCAACATTTAAAATTAGTGTAGAACACCCTCTATAATAATTTTAAATTGTTCCAAATGTTTTTGGATACCCCAACAATTTGACTAATTATTTAAAAAAACAGAGCTTTACGCTTTCAAGTTTGAAAAATATTAAATTTTTGCTAAATGAACAATTGTGTTTTCTAAAAAAAATTAAAATATTTTGGAAAATACACCTATCCCCCGATTTACACGGTAGATACGTTCCTGAGACAAACGTGTAAATCGAAAATTAAAAATTTTCAAGTCAAAATCGTGTAAATCGAAAAGCTCGCAGAAAATGCATAATTTTGCTATTTAACAGTTGTGATTTTTTTCAATATTTTTAGGTGTACACATAAATAAAAATAAAATGCATTGACAGGTTAATATATGTAATATATTACGGAAACACTGTTTCTTTATTTAATTACAATACATTAAACAGAAGAACAAAAAATAAAACCAAAGGTGTTTAATTATCCTTCATCACTGTCAGAAATTACTCTCATTCTTTTTTTCGGAATCGAAGGTTCGAATTCACTTTCATCACTCGAAGTTATTTGTGCCGATTCGATGTTTGAAGCAGAAATATTTACATTATGAGAGATGGTAATAAAATCGGTTATTAACAATTTCTTCGAATTTTTTGTAAGATCTTTGTAAACTTCTTCATATTGAGCCAAGCAGCGATTTATGTCACGTTGGAATCGTAAAGCCCTTTCAACGTTTGTGTCACTTTGTATAAAATGATTACCCAGCTTTCTTCCCAATGCGAGTCCTTCGCGGATGAGTTACGCAGTGAATGTTACTGGTACTAATTCCTCTTCATCAGATTTGTCAGACTCAGTTTCGCAAACTAAGTTAACTAAATCATCCTCACTTAGTTCTTTATCAGCCATTAACTCTGCGATATCATCATCAGTAAAATCATCAAAACCTCCTCCGCCCAATGAATGCGCCATCTGTACTATCTGCGAATATTCATCATTTAACATTGAAATGGAATGTTCATTTTTGACTACATTTGGCCACAATTTTTTCCAACAGCTATTGAGCGTTGTTTGCTTAATCGCAGTGTATGATAAGGCGATATGCTCCACACAGTCTAATATTGTAAAATTTTTCCAAGCACTAATAACTGTTAAAGATTCATTGTTCTCCATTTGTTCCAAAATATATGTAAAGGTTCGTTTTATGCACAAAGCTTTAAAAGTAGAAATTATGCCTTGGTCCAATGGTTGTAATAATGAAGTTGTATTTTTTGGTAAAAATTTTACTTAACGTTCTCATATTCTACATCTTGTCGGTGACCCGGCGCATTGTCAATTAACATGAGCACTTTAAAAGGCAATCCCTTTGAACTTAAATATTTTTTGGCATCTGGGATAAAACATTCATGAAACCATTCAGTAAACATTGCAGCAGTAACCCACGCTTTCTTATTAGCCCTCCAATAAACGGGAAGATTATTGATGTTTACTCCTTTAAAGGCACGGGGCATTTTTGATTTGTTAATCACTAATGGTTTCATAATATCTTTTGCTGCTTTATGACCACTAGCCGATTTATAAAATTTTGAGACATAAGTCCTTTCAGGCATTTTTTTCCAGAATAAACCTGACTCATCAACATTGAAAACCTGATCAGGGGTGTATAAATTGTCGTTAATAATTTCTGCAAAATTTGCTGGATATTCTTGGGCTGCATCTACGTCGCCAGAAGCCAGTTCAGCTTTTAATTTTAAGCTGTGTAAAGAATGTCTTATTTTAAATCTTTCAAACCAGCCATGACTTGCCAAAAAATTTGGCTTCTTTTCAGTTGAAGAAGAAGATGGTAATTGCTCTACAGTCAATTTTTTCGTAAATTCGTAATGCTTTATTTGTTATTGCGCTTGTATCAATGGGTACTCTTTTTTGTGTTTGATCTTCTATCCAAAGCATTAACGCTTTCTCCATTTTTTCCATTGCGATATTTCTGGTGTATGATGTTGTGCCCATACTCGTGGTATTGCCAGCTGCAACACTCTTTCTAATTGTGTTTTCATTTGTTCTAATAGTTCTTATTGTAGCTTCTTTCATGCTATATGATTTTGCAACATCTGCTACTCTATCTCCCTTTCGTAAGCGATCCAAAATTTCGATTTTAGTTTCTAAAGAAATAACTTTTCTTTTAACTTCTTTTTTCATTATAAGCCTATAATTTTTTTTTTAATTTATGTTAATTTTACTGTGATTAAAGTAAAATTCAGACGGAAAAAATGCGGGAAATTTTGGAGGGAAAATTAAAAACTTTTATTTTTTATTAAATATTTATTTCTTTATTATATTTTGAATAAAACGTTTATCGGTTAACTAAAGAAAATCAACAAATTATATATTATAATAATTGTTCATTAATTACAAGTACTAAGGGCCAAATAAGAACAAAATTATACCTTTAATAAAAGAACCAGTTGTTTTAATTCGCCATAACTAGACTGTTTAACAAAAGTTTAATAATTAATTTTTATTTAAATTAAAATGTTTTGATATTTTTATTTTAACTAAACCTATTTGGTAAATTGCCATCATTTCCCTCCAAAATTTCCCGCATTTTTTCCCTCTGAATTTTACTTTAATCACAGCCGTTAATTTATAATAATCTAAATTATGCACTCACTTGTAATTTACGAATATGGAAAATTAAATCTTTCTGAAACTGTGAAACTTTCACTCAAATACAATTTTCCGTAGATAAAACTTTAATTTTATGCGAAGAAATACAGACACAGTGTGCGTGTGTAGCAAGTCAGCACATAAGCTCGGGATTCCCCGTGAGATGTGTACACAGCGCACGTGTTCAATCACAGTAGCATTTAGTAGAGTGCGATAAAAACAAAAAAAAAAACTTATTTGGAGAACCGTGTAAAAGCGAAAACGTGTAAAACAAGTACCGTGTAAATCGGGGGATAGGTGTACTTGGTTTAGGTATAGGAAAAGCTTACACACTACCTACTAAAATGATGAGTAGAATTTGAAAAAATCATAAAATATATAGGTTTTAATTGAAAAAAAAACGTTACCATCTGCTCAGAGAATAGAAAACACTCCATATAATCAAAACTATTTTTAAATTGTAGAGCTAGTGTAGTTTGGCAACGTTGCGGAAAATGAAAATGATATATCTCTTCTTAACGGAGATATTCTACTTCCGCGTATTAGTGGGACACCCTGTATAAAAATCTACTTTTGTCTCCAAAACTATTCCTAACATGTACATACCTCCCGCCGCTGCACTTTTTCTTTAAAGGAACTATCGGACTTCCGCATATTAGTGGGACACACTGCATCTTTTTTTTTTAAATTCAATCCATTCGCAAAGGGCAACCCCATTATGCCTTCAAATCACTGCAAGTAGGATGAGGAAACAAGGATAGATGACGATCAACCGCCTTCTTAAACAAGGATAGGTTGTAATTTTTGGGGAAAATTTCGTTCGGTAATGAGTTCCATAACTTCAAAGTTCTATAAAAAAAACAGTCTCCGTAGACAGAACTCCTCACTGTATCAAGCTGGACCGCACAGGAATTTGCTGTCTCCGACTGTCTTATATGCCTCAAAAATCTTGCCCTTGGGGGAATCAATCCTATTAGTTCCTGCGAGCATCTTTCATGAAACTACTTCTAGAAAAGAGAAAAGTCACTAACTATCCGCCTCTGCTCTAGTGTTTCAAGAGAATCGGTCAAACTCTCGTTATCAATTAGGCAAATCGCTTTTCTTTGAATTGAATCCAAAAGAGCCAAAGTGTGCCTTGGGGCTGAACTCCAAACATGAGAACAGTATTCCAGTGTTGTCCTAACTTGAGCTTTGCATAGTGTGAGTAGCTGATGCGATGTGAATTACTTTTTAGCTCTAAAAAGAAAGCCTAGCTTCTGAGAGACTGATTTGGCAGTGGCGCGCACATGATCGTTCCAAGAGAAGTTTGTTCCCATTCACTCCTAGGATAGATAGATTAAATCTCATCGGGAGGATTTTACCTCAATTAGTATGTTTGTTGCATTATCTCTTAATGTTTTCTTAGAGAAAACCACCTCCTGAGTTTTTGAAGCGTTGAAGTCGACCAGATTTGTCTTATCCCAGCGACGGATAATGGTCGGAGAAAAAATATGACACCAGGTTACTATCATCTGCCTAGCTGTATATCGGATTGGAAGTTGAAGCTAAAAGATCGTTTATGTGTAACAAAAACAGGCTAGTAGACGGGACAGACCTCTGAGGCGTTAATCGCAAATGTCTCGGATGAGATGCCATCTTAAGTTTGAAGACGAAATTCCGCTTTTCTGTGCGAATTTGACTATAAACTATAAAACCAATTCCCGTGCTGTGCATTTTTGGTTTTACCAATGGCTTAATCTTCCTTCATTTGACTGAACCCCGAGCTCCATGATTCATGATTTCTTATTGAGTTATCTTTTCTTAAAAAAAATCATTTTCACTTTGATATAATCAACAACCTAGAAAATAATAATCACACAAAAAATAAGAGTAGGGAGTTTGAACACTGCTAAGCATTCTCTATCTACAAGTTCTATTTATTGGTTTTTGATCAAATGCCTTTTTAGTACGAGAAAGTTGACTCAAAAATAGGTAAAAAATTTGGTACCTAATTAGAATATTCGCTCCACTTTGTATAACATTGCAAATAATGGGTAGACTAACGATATTGTCTGCAACTTTTAACCTGAAAGATTCTCAAAAAGAATCTGAAAATTTCAAAGACCTGCGAGTTTTTTATTGTTCTCGGAATGATGGAATTTGTTGTTTTTCCTAAAATAGTTATTTATGATACAAGTGTTAAAAGTGACATTTTATTTTGTGAGTGGGGACGAACAAAATAAAATCACTTTTTAACAAGTGTATCATACAATATTTTTTGTAAAACTGTTAAATTAAAAAAAAATGCTGTATCTAGGGTTAAATTTTCGATTTGTCGTTTGCGTGTTGAATTACATATTTGACAAGTACATGTGACAATCAAGACAGGTTCTGGATAGATTGTTTACTGTTTATTAGTAACCACAATTGAACCTGTCCTAAAATATTGTAAATTTTATGGCTAATAAACATGGATTTTGAAGAAAAGATTGGAAACTAAAGTAATTTTATTAATCCACCAGATGTTGGGGAAAGAGCAAATACATCAACTCAGATTTATTGCCCCAGAAATCGCGACAACCATATGATGGTCTGAAATAAAGGGTCTAACGGATAACTTCACTAGGAATATATTTTTGGTTTACGTCGAAGGAAATTCTAAGTTATGTATGATAAAAGCTAGTTTCCAAATCAAAAACAACTAGGATATAAGCAAGTATTACAACAAGCGTACAAGATAATACATTTTTGAATGAAACTTCAGACACCAAATATGTAGTAAAAAGTTGCGTCAATTTTTGGATTATTTGGAGCATGTCGCCGTGAAGAATTTTGTCAATTAACCCTAGATGATATTGAAAAATCAGAAAAATCTTTATTGTTAAATATTGTGTAGACTAAAAGCAACGTCTGTCGTAGTTTTTGCGTGGATTACTAGCCTAAATACCTCTGCAATTCTCAGGAAAACTAAAATAAGTAACCGTTCAGATTGTAATAGTAATATAAATATTATAAATAAATAATTTATAACTATTCGAATATGTTTTATGTTTGGAAACAATATTACATAATAATCAAGGACCAAGTTCGACCAAAAAAGAAATCTTTCTAATTTTGTCAGTACAGCTTTCTACTTGATAAGAATGCATATTGCTAATATATCAGTGTTTCCTAAATAGTGAGCCACGACCCGGCACTGGGGCATAAAAATAAAATACCAGGTTACAGAATTGGATGCACCCTAGTTGCGTCCGGAGATAAGGAAATGTCCGAGTTGCGTCCCATTACCTGACCGTCCATGTCCTAGTTGCGTCCCGTCTACCCGCTTTAATCGGAAGCACCCTACTTGAGTCCGGAGAAGGAAATGTCCGAGTTGCGTCCCATTTAATCTGTCTAAACATTTTCCGAAACATTTTCCTTCACACTTTACCCAGGCTTAGGATTGGTAGTTAACTGGCGTGTTTAAAAATGTAGTCATAAAAATGACTGTTTCTTGTGGAGTAGGTGTGAACCTTTGGCGAATTTGAAAAAAATAAATTTTAACCGGCAAATTTTATATACTTCCTTAACAAATTCAAACCTTGAAATAAGTTTCAAGTCTAATTCTCTTATCTTTTCCGAAATAAATCGCCGTTTCTCTAACGCTTTACTATTTTTCCCCCGATGCTTCGCAGTTTGATTTCTACCATGATTTGGATTTCTTTCAAAGCTTCTAAAAAACAATAGATATTTGGGCTCGCGGCGTTAAACATTGAATTAAATTTTGCGTGAAATGACTCGCAAGAGTTCGTTGTGCGCATTGTTGACTCACAATATTTTGCCCATGTACACGGCGGAAAAGGAGCATCCTCAATATAATTTTCTAATATATAATCACAAAATTGTTGAACTCTATCATCGTTCGGTTGAAGTGACATCAAATTTTCAAAAAAACATTCACCGATCTCTTCAGGTTTCAAAAACGGTAAACCAAAAAACAGTTTCAAAAATCTTCCTATTTCTGAATCGCGACTTTGATACTCGACTACTCAAACCTAGTTGCTGGACCTTACGGTGCCAACTCTGCCCTAAATGAAATCTACAACCCTGCACTTCAGAATGCGGCAGTATCTTGTCAATAGCTAAATGAATCGCTATTTCAAAACCGACAAAAAATGTTTTAGGTGAAAATAAAATATTAATTTTGTTGCATTCTGAATTAAATGCTGAAAAGCCAGTTCATAGCTTGCCTGTGACTTATTGGGTAGTAAAAAAATACAAGAGGGATGTACATTTGGTTTTGAAAACCATGAACTGTGAAAAGTTGCGTAAAATGTTTTGGGCTGCTATAAAAAGTTCCATCCGCGAAAATAGTTTTCGAATTGCATAAAAATTTCAAATTTATTTTTGCAGAAAATGCAACTATTTTATTAATATGGTCGTTCAATAACAAAAAATCTTCAGCGTTGTTTGTTAAAATTTTGATTTTGTCTAAACTTTCTTGAAAATCGCTTACCGTTTTTGGAAGTTTTGTTCCCTTCAATTAATACCGTCAACAACACCAATCAAGTTTTCCCTAGAATCTATAATGAGCTATTATGACTTTTTGCTGATGAAATATTAATGACGGTTTGATGGGCCTGGACGCAACTTGGACACTAATGGCACCAATTAAGAGGACGGGACGCAACTAGGATATACTGATTCTCTTCATATTCACAAATGATCGGTTCTTATACATTAAAATATAATAAAAACATCTTTTAGTGGGCAGGGGAAATATTAAAACCAACCGGGTCAGGGCAAAAAAAGTTTGAGAAACGCTGCTATATTTACTTTTAACGCTAGTGCGAAAAAACTTTTTCGCACTAGTGTTAAAAGTATTTTTGACACGTGTCATTATAAAAGTCAATTTTTAGTTCACTTATCAATGAACTAAAAATGTCACTTTTAATGACAGTTTTACAAAAATAACTATTTAGTGCAGTCGTAGGCGAAGTATGTACACAAAATCAAACCAAAAGTTACTGATAAAATTTTTTGTGACACCAAGCCCTAAACTCGTAACATTTTTTGCATTGCCATTTTGATTTTTCAGGTATTAAATCGGAAAACGTCAAAATTACGATATTTAACCCGTAACGCCTAACAGAGTGGTGTCAGAAGTGGAATTAGTTTTGTGGATTGCTATTTATGATATATCTCTGAGAAATTTGTGATCTTCCGAAATATTGTGTTTGTGAATCGTCAGTAAAAGTTATGAAAATTAACTTTGGACTTTACAGAACTTATTTTACGGGCTGCGTTAAGAAAATTTTTAAATATTGTATTGCGTTCTATGGAAACGGGCTTAAAGATAGGCAAAATGCAACAACAACGTTTAACTTCATAGTCCGTTACAAAATTGTATGCATAGTTAGAAAATTTTTATCATTGCTATTATAATTATATATATTTTTTCAGGATATGAAGACGAGTACTGAGAAGATATTGAACGAATCCTACAATTTTCACATCAAAGGTGAGTGCATTTCCTTTTAATTGACTAGACTTGAAAGTAAAATGTCATAGCTTGCGCAACGTAACTTCCTTAATGAAATATGTTTATTTTTGAATGATCTATTTATAAATAGGCATCCAAGAGATTCTCGTTGCTCGACTTTAACAAATTATCTATGGAATCTATAAGTATGACACATTATACCTACTTACACGTCTTGCGACGTTTGTAAGTAAAACAAAAAGTTTCTACACCTCTGAAATCGATTATGACAAACATGGTTGGTTAGGTTAGCTAATGATTCGTGTGGGATTGATAAACCTTTGAAGCTTATTATGGTGGCCTAAATTTTCACACCCACAATTCTACCAGCAACATAATTTTTATGTCAGTGCAATATAATTTATTAAAAATACTTCGCATTTAAATAGATTAGAATATTAGTTCGTTTCATACAATTTTTGAAATATAGTTAATGATAAGGTAATTTTCTTTGTATACCAATCATATATTAACAGAAGAACTGAACACTTCGGATTTTCTTTTAAATTAAAAAACGGAGCATCCCAGCGATCCGGGATATAAATAATAAAATGTTTAAGTTGAGTATAATAGATCCCACAATGAAACAAACAAATTATATAGCACGGTAAGCTTATTGGATTTGCCTCTGGACTGCAGAATTGGGCAAGATACAAGCGTTTGGCAATTTCGTATTTAAGCGCATTGGCAGTAAAATACAATTGACAGTTAAGACAACACATAACTATTGATATACGTATTAATAATAATATTTTAGTTTTGTTATTGATGTTTTGTAGTTGTTTAGACCGTAATTATTTGCATGTCGGGTCCAACTTTCGGATTGTTAGTTTAAATAGCTGTTATTGAAAGATATTTTGAATAGAGCTTAGGAAACTTTTCGTTTGTTAAATGCTAGATTCAAGAAACTAACGCATATTAATGCACAATTTGAAAGAAGTGTGTGATTTACAAATTAATATACCTAACAGTGGATTGTGTGTATTTATATTATACAATAAAAAAATAATATGTGATTTCCAACTAATTTTAAGTTGAAAGAAATTGCAATTTCTGAACAACCTTTTCAAATTCGTCTTAGGCATAAATTTGAAAAATGATGCAAAGTTGTGGCTGCAAGAATACAGTGAAATTATTAACACGAATTGGATTATTAAAAGTGGTCTTTACAATCCTCGTACGTTTTTATTTTAATTATTGTTCAAGTGAAAACTTCTTTAGATGCGTTGAGAGATTTTCGATAGGGAAAAAACTAATGGTTTGCGTTACCATAAGGTTAATTCTCGTAGGCGACACGTTCCGATGATTACAGTTTATTTACAGAGGTAGTTTTCTAAATGGATACCACTCCCCCTTTTTTAGCTTTATTTTTGACAAATTCAAAAAATTAAAAAGCTGCATTGATTTAATTTTTTTATAAAATGAATTTACATTATTTTATTCATTTTTCTGCCGTATAAATAACGTTTTTCATTTACCCTGTGCCACACCTAAGGAAAAAAAGCAATATTAAAAAATCATATCAGAAGTTTTATGATACAGACGCATCATATGAAAAGTATAAAAATTAAATACCACTATTTTATAGTGATATTAAAGCTGCAATTTCTTCCAATAAGATAACTACTACACAACGTAGTTGTCAAAACTGCAATATTTACATTCAACTAGAAATTAGGTACGGTCGAGAATATGTAAGAAATGGGCGTAAATTAACACTCAATCATGACGTCAAAACCTACCAATTGGAACGCTTGTTTCTTGCCCGGTTCTGTAGTTCAGAGGCAAATCCAATACGCATACTCTAAAGACCTGCAGTTTCAACATTTTTTTTCTGTAACAAAAATCTCGATACAAAGGTAGACTGGCATGTTACGCACATTCTAAAATTATTTTTTATATGTAGACTAGGGTGTGCCATTTTGAGGCGACTTTATTTTTTTACTTGGAAACAGGCTGAAAACTTGAAGACAGGTGTAAAAATACGCCTGTCCAAAGCTAAACTCTTAATATTAATATTAAAAGGTGCCTTCAGTTTAATAAGATAAAAAATTGAAATTCTATACATTTTGGACTTTACCTTCGAATATTATTGGAATGGTTGGCTCTACAAAAAAAGTGTAAGAGAGAGGTTTTATAGTATTCAATTCTCTCTAAAAGTACATCATGGATTTGTTTATATGACATACTGACGCCAAGGTAAAAAGAATCCGAAAATAAAAAAAATTTACAGTGTTATTTAAATGGGAAATAGAAATTAATGATGGGCCACCTCTTAATATTAATATTAAGAGCTCATCTTTGAAGAAGTGTATTTTTACACTTTTATGAAAGTTCTCAGCCTGTTTCCAAGTTAAAAAAAACTCGCCTCAAAATGGCACACCCTAATGTATTTATACGTATAAACGGTGCGTTAAAGTTCTTTTTTTTTATAGAATATCCTTATATTTTTGCAAGTTTAAATCTGCTACAAAATGTTTATTAAAATGATATCAAACAATAGGGATCTGCGATTAATATTTTTTTTTTAGATACGCATTAATAAAAAACAGGAAATTGGGGTTGATTTCGAAAGTTCGTCTGAATAGCCGTAACACTTTAAATCATTTTTTAGTGCAGTTGATTTTATTGCATTCTTATCTTAAATAGTAGTATAAGTCTTAATAGCAAATGCAAAATGATACTGTTCTAAAAAAACACTGAGCTGGCCTATCCTGCATATTATTTTTCATTTTTGTTAAGCAATAATTAAGCTTTGGTTATATATAAATGTAGGCAAATCTCAATGCCGGCTCGCAGCTAAAATGAGGGGATGTGTTACTTTAGAAAATATTTAAAAATAAAAAAACTTTTGAATGGCCATCCAGGTCTCCGGACTTAACACCTATGGACTATTTCTTATAGGGGTATTTGAAGAGCAAAGTTTTTAAGACCAAATTTGTAAATATTGAGGAGTTGAAAGGACGAATAAGACAGTAGTGTAGAATAATTTCCCCCGAAATAATTAGAAATGCTCAAAACGAGTTTCAGTTCCGTTTAGGGTATTGTCAGTTAGTAAATGGACAACATTTTGAACATTTATCAAAGAAAGATTATTGAGTTGAATCAGATTCCTCGATTTTTCAAATTAATTAATATTTGTTAAATATCTTTTAAATGACAAAAAATAAAAAATTGAAATTTGGTACGCATGTGTAACTTGATATATTCTTTAAGAATGGCAAAGAAAAAATAGGGTTGCTATTAAAAAAAAATTGTTATACTTCATATCTTAAATTTAGGGCATTCTGTTTAAAATTTTCCTACATTAAAAAGGGCGCAAATTTTAACTATCATTGTAACGAGATTATTATGCGATTTATAATAATCAAGGACGTTGCCAGGCGACGAGGCGTTAGCCGAGTCGTTTGGCCACGTCTGAGATTGTTTAAAACACTAATAATCGAGCTGCATTCAAAGGATGACATAGAAAAATCAGCAAACTTTTTAAATGAAAATGAAATTTTTATTTAGGATATTATGATAGATAACTAACATATTATAATTGTAACTAACGCATTATGTGATACAAAGTTATCATGAAGCTGCTAAATATTATGAGGTTAATAATTACTAATAAATATTTAATTTTAAGGACACTTAATTTTCAGTGATACCATAAAAATATTAATCGACGAAAAAAAAACTGTCTTTGATTTACTGAATTTATTACAAGTTACAGACTAGCACTGTATGTTTCGCATTAACTGTTTTCCTTTATTATTATTTCTCTTAGGCAAGCATTTTTTTCTGCCCTCAAATTATTTGTGCGACCCTTAGTTTTTTAACTTTGAATTGCTTTCCTGACTTTACTAGCTGTCTATTTATTTTGATCCTATGAATTATCTTTTAAAATACTTTTTTTGTGAATTTGTGCCAGTCTTGAGACAATGACAATGTGTTTTTATACTATGCTATAATTAGAGACTGGATTTTAGGCAAAATCCTATGATCCTAGCATTTCACCTTCTTTGGCGTTTTACATGAGCTATTGCCTAGATTTCAATTTCGCTTGTTTTTTGCTTTTTTGTACATAATTTGGACCTATTTTTCCCAGTACATTTACACTTTTGAAGAGTGTAAGCAGAAATATGTATACTTAATAAAATAAAATAATAAAATAGAAACTTAATCAATCATATTAACAATAAGAAGCTTCAGCTTTCCAAGAAAAGTAATTTAACAATTACGGTTATAACCCACCAAGTCCCTTTAAGTTTTTCTTGCTATGTGCGGGACAATTGAATTCTGTTGCCCATTTATAATTCCTGAGTAAAAACAAATATCAGGGTAAAATTATAAAATGACCCGAAGAATATTCCTTTCCTAAAATTTATCTTTGAACTGTCTTGTGTTCAGTGAACTTACGTGCGAAAAAATACCTTCAGAAAGTGCTCTAATTAAACACTTAAAATAGTTTGAAGTCAACTGAAGAAAAATTGTTTTTTATTTATCAAATTTAGATTTAACTTCGTAATATTTGTTTGCACCCGAACATTTGAAATTGGATATTCTTTCTAAATTTTTGAAAATTCAGACTTTTTTTTAATTTCAAATTTCCTCTTAGCAGCTCATCTATTTTCTAACTGGTTACAACTTAAATTCAATATTGACATCTAGAAAAACTGCCTAAATTTTGATAAAAAAGATGCTATAATTTTTTTAGAAAAAATATTTAAAGTCAAAACTTTCCAAAAAAATAAAACTAAAAATTGCAAAGCAGCAATTTTTGGTAAATTTTGAAAATATTAAATCTATTAACAAAAACTATCAAAATTTAACATTTTGTTTGAGAGCAAAATTTAGAGAATAAGCTTTGAGAATTCTTGAAACTTTTATTGTTTTCTAAAAAGGCCTCAGTGAACATTTTTTCAAAATAGTTTAAATGTTGATAGGAAATAGTCAATATATTTTGAAGAAGTCTACATTTTGAGCCAATGCTAATGCTAATGTGAAGATTTTGAAAGAAAAAGTTAAACTTATTAAACCAATTTTTTTGTTTAAAATTTTGACTTAAATCTTGGCTTTTTTAAATTCGAAAAGTTGTAAAAATTTTATAAATCAAGTTTTTCCTCAATATGAGTTTATCTTAGCTTATTCTAGAAATGTTCATATATTTTGAAATTTCAATCCGAAATGTTACCTTTTTTATTGAGATTTCTAGACTTAGGAGATTACTGTTTTATGCCGAATTTTCTTTTTCGTGAAAATGCCAAGTCTAGTACTTAACTTTTCTCTTAAAATTATTACTCTAAACTCGTAATTTCGCCCCAAGGATTTGTTTTTTTTATTTTGAAATTGTTACCCTAATCCCGAAATTTTGATTTTTGCTTCAAAATGTTCTGTTGAACTTAAAGTTTTTTTGTAACTTATTCGGTTTTTAAATAACAGATTTATTTTTATAATTCTGATTTTCATTTTTGTAACAAACTTCGATTGTCACCCGAAAGTTCAAGAAAATTTGTATTTTAATATAAGCTGTTAAGTTTCTTGTCAAAATTTCTATTTCGATTTTCACTCATTTTTCTTAGTTTTTCGCTAAAAGACTCAAAATTTCCTCCTTTGAAAGAACTTTTGGTCTTATGTATATTTTCGAAATTTCGACCTTTCCGAAATTTGGACTTTTTTCTTACAATTCAAAGTTTGCACTTTCAATTGTTGCTTTTTTGAGCAGTTTTTGCTATAAATTTTAAACAGCTTTTTCAGGAAAAATATGGTCACATGTACAGGCTGTCTCCAAAAATTCACTCTCAGCAGCTCACACTTTTTGGAAACACCCTGTACATGTGACCATATTTTCCTGAAATACATCCTCGCACACAGTTAAGGTCTGCATGTGAACGGAATTCCTAACTTCTTTATTATAGGACCTATAGATGCCCGACGCACTGTTGCAGGACCCTATATAGGTCAAAAAGATTTGAAAAGTATTGACCTATTGATATAAAAACATATTTTCTTTTCTCTGCAACACTATTGCAACATCGAAAAAACCTTCAGTTTTCCTATAATATATTGTCCAATATCTACTTACCCTATTCAAATCCTAATTTTACCTAGGAGATAGGGAGACCGGCCATTTCATATAAATTTTGTGCTATACCATTAAAACCACTAAACACAAAATTATAAAAATAAGTTTTGGGGATCTTAGAAGTAAACCATTCAAATGATGTCACACGATATCTTAATTGACACCTAATTCTTCTACGCACTAAGCTAACCCTTATAATCTAAACAAAATTTTTTATAATCGTTGATTGGCGATAATGTGCGCGTTATCGTGATATGACAATGTGCCAAATTTCGGGTTCTTATGTTATATAATTTTAGACAAAATCCTCTATGACAGACGGACGGACGGGCAACAAAAGTGAGATTTAAAAGCAGCAGTGAATATTATGTCCTAATTATTACATAAATAAATTGCGTTAGAATCATAAAACTAAATTTTTCTTTTATTCAAATAAATTTTCGTATTATCACGAAGGCTTGCATGGTCAGAGTCAAATACAAAATAATCCTGTTTCGAGATGGGATGGGACCGTGTAAAGAAACTACTTAAAGTATCTTTTAAGCACTTGATATGGCACCAAAATAAGTATTTGCATCTTAGGTTCATTTATTTATTTACTCTAATAAAAATGTGAAACTTTTTTTAGTCAAATGAGAATATTTTTGTAAAATATGCCTTAATTTTAGCCGAGTTGGAAGCTTTTCTTGACGCTATTAAGATACCCCTCTATGGCGCGTCGAAGGTAAATTTTCAACAAAACAAACTGTAAATTATAGGTGCATACCTTTAACATAAAATTACACCTTGGCCGTCTCTAAATTCCACCTGAAGTCGTTTATCACGCATCGTAATTATTAGTTGGCATAAAAAAGCGCCGGTGCAGAGGAAATGTCTACAATTCCTTTATCTCGGATCGGAAACCTTTTAAAAAGGGATACCTGCGGACTAAAATGGTCTCTAATTTCTTCGACGGTAAGGTGCAAGACCCTTCTAAACAATGTAAATTTATGTTGTGTTGGTTTTAAGTGCCATGGTTCAGTTAGGAGCTTTGAATTTTAATATAAATTAAGCTTAACCGATTTTTTTTTGGAACGTACATATCTACATCTTGTTATATCAGATTTGAAACAGGTTATTTTATTAATCAATTTAATATATGACACTTTTGTATTAGAGTAGATTCATGAGAACCTAATTTTTATGCCAAATTATCATTGACTTTTTTATCTGGCTAACAATATATATTTTGGTGAGGTGGACTGGTCCCTGGTCATCTTCAAAAATTGATATACAAATCCCTTAAAACCCAAGAAAGGTTAAAAAATACAACAACACTTTCTATTTTCTCTAACGCGTTTTGATACCCAAGCTGTCATCTTCAGAGAAATATTGAAACCTAATCCTAAAATTAACCCTTATATACCGAAAATATTCACTTCTAGTACAATCGGCAGCACTCGAATGCGCATGCGCATCTAATCGTCGCGATGTCACTAGATAAGGATATGTGACATTGTGTGACATTACCAAGGGAATCGGCCGAGAAATTGCATTTCTTGTCCGCACTGGGAACTGCAAAATAATGCCTTCGCGTCCGGTTACACTGTCTAGGGTTTCCGGAACCTAATAACCTGACATGGCTTTGTTGACAATAGTTGACAAGATTTATTTTTGTGGGTCGAATTGAATTTACGTGCCACATTAATAATTGTAAAAATGGATCTTGCTACCCAAAACAATTTAGAAAATTGTTCCCAAGACATTTTAAGTGCCGCTTTAGAAGAGTCTTCGAGCTTATTTTATATCCAAATTGACAGGGACATTTCTGTACACTAAAGTGACATTTCTTTGGGGTAAAGTGGCATTTACTAAACGATTGTGAGTTTACTTATAGCATATATTAAACAAGTGTAGAAAAGCAAAATTTTACAAACCAGAGAGCGCAGCGAACGAGTAACTTGAAACTTTACAAGTTTTTATTTTTCGTAACTAGTCTGGCTAAATATTTCTTTTCGACAAAAAATAAATAAATAAATAAAAAGATCCTTAATTCCTGCTTGTTTTACCAAAAAAAAAATGTCATAGTGCAGCCCGCGGAGTTATGATGCATTTTCAAAGTGGTCCGAGAGATTCGTTGGGTTTGCCACCCCTGGAGTAAAGTACCACTTTACTTAACGAATTTAGGTTCAGTAAATAAGCAGATTACCAGTCAAAACTCGAAAAAATAGCACATTGTCAGTCAAAACGCAAAAAAACTTTTTTAACTAAAATTATAAAATGTGAATTCCCAGATATTTGTTCATATGAAACTTTTTATTTACTTTTTCTACTGCCTGCTTCATTTGGACACTTAAAACTGGGACACTATATTAGAAGAATTTGAGGGATGTTTACAATTTTTAGTGGTAGACTATGAAGAAATCATAAGATACTAAATTTGTATAAAATTAAGTGAATGACACAGAATGATTTTTTTTAATCTGAAGTCAGGAAAGCAATTCAAATTTAAATTGAATGTGACTTTTAATAGGGTATTTGACTCTTATTCTCAAATTGTCCTAAGATGTTCATACGGCTGTATTGGTCCGTATAAATTTTCATTTCCCTCAAATAAAATTACTTTTTACGATAACATATGTAAAATAGAAACCGCCTAATTAAATTGGCGCAGAAACAGGAGCCGCACGGATGATGACGTCATTTGTTGAGCAACTAAATAAACACAACTAACGTTCGGTATCGTACGTTACAATTTTCATATAAAACGATGAATGTCAGTCGTTAAATATGTCTGTAACCGTAAAGACACCACGGTAATTGACTATAAGACTTCCAGGTTACATTAAAAGGAGAAAAACTTGGTTACAACTTGCATAGATTTCCAAATATCAAGCAAAAATATACAATATTTTTGTGAGGCTCACTTTGATATTAATATAATTTTATCCTATACACCCGAAATAGTTAACTAAACTTGATGTTAAAGTAATAGACGTGACATAATAATTCTGCCAAAAACTCCACTTATTTTATCTACTATATTACCAAACAATAACAAATAAAATAATACAGCAAAGTGATACCCATAAAAATATAATATACTTTAAAAAAAGGGGCTGGCCCTAAGGTAGAACGAAGTGTGCAATAGCTCTAGGAGTCAGGTAGCAAGTGGGCGCCGAAATGGTGCTTAATAAGGGTAAATTAAAATCGACAAAGAACACAGGATGTAATATTGGTAGGTTTTATCCAAGACCTTTTTTGGTTGTTAAAATTTGTTAGAGAGGGGAGTACGTTTTTTTGTGTCGAAAATATTTACAGTAGTAGTAGTTCAGTTAAGCAAAAAAATGATAAAATAGAAAATTCGTTATTATTTCCTTTTTTTTTTAATTTTACTCTTAAAATATGTTTAGAGGAAGTGGAATAGTTATAGACCTTTTATTTTTAAGTCGCCTAAATGGATTGGGGTCAAATAGAACAAATTATATGCAACGAAGGACACGTTTTATCATAAGCACCACATAATAATAATCTCGCGCTACACCGTCAAAGGCTAGCACCAACGGGTTTACACAATACTAAATTAGTCCATTTTTCCGGAAAAAAGAGCAGAAGCACAAACACCACATAACGAGTAAGAGCACGATAGAATAGCCAAAAATAAACACTACCAAATTGACAGTCGTTCATTATACTGAACAAATGACATCACACTTAAAACCATCATGGCCAGTTCCGTTTCGTGACATTCGTTCATCGAGAAAATATTGCAAATTTAAAATGGTAATAATAAACCAATCATATATTTATATAAAAAAAATTGAGAATTTCTTACTTCTTGCTCAATAATTTATCATATTAAAGTCACTTTAAAATGTACTTTTTATAGTGTCAACTACCCTATTGAAAAAAAAAACATATTAAGGCAGTACTGTCGGTTTTAGAATTACAGCTCAGAATTTAATGAAATTCGCCATATTGGTAGATTATGGTAGGAAAATGACCCAGTTAAATTATTAAAGAGCTATAGAGAACCACTAAAACGTTACTGAGATTTGAAATTTCACGCTTTTAACATTCAGTCTCATGAGAAACCAGAGATTTGATCATATTTTACAAAAAGTACCGTTCAGAGTTCAGTAAAAAAGAAAACGATGTAAAATAACATAAAACATTTTAGATACTTGGAAGTACAGCTTTAGAGCGTGTAATAGTATACTAACTAGCGAATAAATATCGAAAAATTATTTTTTATCGTACTACTATACTTGAGAACGGTTTTATGTAAACAATGGGACGACTATCGACGACCCTCCATCGAAAGAATCACCACTGTTTACTTCCGTTTTAAGGTTATGTGACAAAATTTTTTAGGATTGCCAGTTTAACTTTCTTGATGACCTATCCTTATGCCTACAATATATAAGTTAAAATGACTACGTGCATTGCTTAAGTGTTCTAATTTAATTATGCTGCGTGCGAGATTAAAACAGAAATCTCATATCATTTTATTTCTAAGTATTCAATTTTCAAATTATCCAAGGGGCAAGGGGGTAAGTAGTGTTTATCACTTATGATTTAATGTTAAAGCCAAACAAATATCGCGTTGACAAAAGGTTAAATAACCACACCTTCTGTATGATGATCTGGATAGTCTATGCCGCTGATCTCTTGTTGGCATCAGGGTCATGGGAATATCGCCCAACACTTGTCCGCACGCATACTTCCACAGGTCGCCTTATTTTATGCAAACAGGTCCACAAACAAGTATCCACTGACCATATCTAACGCAACCGCCCGGACACATTCCTAAACATACACTCAAGTTAGCACAGCTCCAACAAAAAAGTTGTTTTATTGGGGTAACGATTTGCATTTGCGGGTAGAAACATTCTTACCTGTCGAATTTATGCTACTAGCAGGTCGTAATAGTTAGTGACAATAATGATTGCAGAAATAAAAGCTGTTGGATTTTCCAATAATTACGTTTAGTAATGCGAAGTGCGGAGGGTTCGAACAACTACAATTTAAAAGTAGATGTTACTTAAAATTATTAAATTCTGCAAGGATCTAAGGATAGGCACAATATTAAAAACACATTAACAATTTTTAATGTAAGCGAAAAATTAACAATGTGTTTAGTTTTTGTTTTTAATAAAAATGGAACTTAATGTATATTACCGGTTGCTTAGTGTTTCATTATTATAATAATTTTAGTAAAGGCTTATCGAGGCAAAATTGTCCTACTTTATAGAAAAGTTTTAAACTTTCATTATATAGGGTGTAACCTACTACGTAGAAATACATCAGTAGGGTGCCCGGAAATGCTTCGTTTCTCAGATACAGGGTGTTGTTGGCAACGCCTAGGCATTACCCAACAAGGCGTTAACAGCTAAAAATGCGATTTAGGGCATTATGGATATTTTTCTGTCTTGCAGTTTTCTGCTGAATTACTATTGCTAGTAGGGAAGGGTAAAACTTCCACTACCTCTTCTTAACCAAGTACAAACCGACACTTGCTGCTATTTTGAGTCATTGTCATGATGAAAATTACATAACAGAAAAGTTGGTTTCATCTTAAGTTGGCTTCATCCTAAGTTGGCATAACCTTTAGAATATCCTTATGCTGTTATTGATCCATTTTTTCCACAATTTCCTGTATAGAACCAAAACCAATTATGAAATTCCACTTTTAAATGTTTCCACCCCACCCCGCATGTTTTACTATCACTATACTATACTTGGAAGATTGGAAGTTCATTATTATCTGTGATGAAATGAAGATCTGTAGAGTAGAATATTACTGAGGGCAATATGTAAGCCCTTCAGCAAAGACTGAATATAATCGTATCACTATACTATACTTACGATTATATTCAGTCTTTGCTGAAGGGCTTACATATTACCCTCAGTAATATTCTACTCTACAGATCTTCATTTCATCACAGATAATAATGAACTTCCAATTTTTAAGGGTCCAGATCTCATGCACAGTTTCAAATTTATCAGGGTTTTTGGATACCCAATGGCTGTTTTTTAACACAATTCTTAACTAACGTCTCACAGTTCTAGCTGACAATTTATGGCTATTTTCTACTACGAGGGTAAATCAAATATGATCTGAATTTCATGAGGGCGTGGGGAGTGTAAGCACACTCTTAGACGTGTTAGGTGGCGATATCACGTGACTTCCTGCGCTCAAGCGAATTCCTTTCTCGACGTTTCTTAGTTGTAAATACAATAACTGAGTAAGAGGTTCATTGGCACGTTGTGCAGCGCATTATTCTTAAATTTCTTGTCGTTGAAGGTGTAAAGCCCAGAAATTCTTCGTAGACTAGAAGCACAGTTTGGGGATACTTGTCTGAAAAAAACACAAGACAAGATTTCACAATAATGCCCGCCCCCACTCAGCCCATTTGACATATCAAAAATTAGAGGAAATGCGTTGGGCAACATTAGAACACGCTCCTTATAGTCCCGGTATATCACCATGCGATTGTTATATGTTTGGGCCACTGAACGAAGCTCTAGCTCATGATGATGCTGCTGTTAAGACGTTTATGTGCGCAATTGCCTGCAAGCATGCCTCCGTTCTGTTTATAATGATCGGCATTAAAAAACTCCCAATCCGTTGGGAAAAACGTATAACAAAATCAGGAGATTATGTAGAAAAATAGTTAATAACTTTTATATACGGATCTTGCACCAATAAATTTTTAAAAATAAATTCCGGTTCATATTTGATTCACTCTCGTGTATTTACCATGAATTTCGACAGTTGCAAAAGGGTGTTTTTTTTTTTGGTAACCAAAGCGTTGTGCGATACATCTGTGTGAAAAATTTTCGTGGTTTTCGTTTTCAGATAACATTTATTTTTGTACGATATGTTTTATATTGTTGCAGCTCTTCAAAAATCATTGCTTGATCCATCTTGACGTTTTACTCGTGGCGCGATAATTTCGAAATGCCCTTTTATATTAATGAAAATACCAGTTTCGTCACAATTGTAGATGCGGTCTGGAGTGATTTCGTAATTGTCTACTATGCTAGTTAAGAGTTCAAAAATTAGCGCCACATTAGGTCTGTTAAATCCTATCGCTTAGGCACCAGAGATGGATTTAGGTTTTCGCAAAGGAGTATTTAAGTGATATTTTTCACCCAGTTGATACAAGATGGAGCGGAATCTTTCATGTTGAGTGCAAATAGTTGATCTTCCATTGTTTTTAATCACTGAATAAGTTATAATTCTTGTTTGGGCAAAAGCACATTAAAATTTGCCTTTAGTTTTATCAATCTTGAACTAATAGGTTTTTCTCATATTGATTTCTGTATCTTTTAAGTGTAGTTTTCGTCACCCCAAATTGTAACGCATTTGTCATAAAATAAACTCCTAAAATCAGCCAAAAACGAGTAGGGCACACACAATTAGGATTCGGTACTAATTACCAGAGTGAACAGTCAATAGATTAGGCAAGTAAAATGCAACCTATTCGAATGCATTAGAATATAGCTAGAGAGCAACCGCTTTGCTAAGCATTTGGATTCAAGGGTTGGTAGTTCGGCTGCCTATGATCCACCAAATATGCTTAGAGGGCTGCATGCTGCAATCTAGGTGGCCTTCTACTTGCATACGATACAGTTTCTGTATGGATCAATAGGTGGGGGTCTGATGTCTGATGATTCTATAGTATCTACTTGCCGGAACATTTGTCAATATTTGCCTTCAAACTGACTAGATCTAATAAGATCGGAACTGGTCATTGGTTTCCAAATTCTGAATTTGATAAATGTTCAAACCTATTGGTCTGTGCATTAGCGTCAATACACCACTCAAATTAGATACTTTTTACTTATGTACGAATTTAAAATATTATCCAAACTTTCCTCAGTTATAATTGAAAATTAAAAGAGTCCTTTATTTTCAAATGCACAATTTTTTCTACAAATCAGTCGCAATATTGGTGAAACTGATGATTGTGTTGATAATGTCTGTCTCAGGTAAAAAGAATTCATTTGCAATTCGCAATGACTCGATCGCGCTAAAATGTTTGGTTCCAACCGCAGTTGTTCGTTGCGTGCAATTTAATAAACCTGTACTAACTCCGAAATTATTCATTCATTTAAATAAAATAATGTAAAAGCTAAATTTGATCTGCATTCTATCATTGGGCTACATCAAGGTTTTTGATGAAAAACAAAAAAATACTATGTGGGTCAAAAAGCCTTGGATTTCAAGTCCCTACTTTTTCATATTTTTTTTTTCAACAACTATTACGATATCGAAAAAACTTGCGGTTTTCCGATAATCTGTTAATCCTGTTAAAATCTAAATTTTATCTTTAGAAAGCTAGGAGAAATGAAAGGGGGACGGTCATTTTTTCCACATTTTGAGCTGTACCTTTAATACCATTGGATCGAAAATTATAAAAAAAATGTTTCTGAATCCTTAAGAGGTAGCTCATTCAATTTACACCTCACGATATATTAATTCAAATTTGATTTTTTGGTGACCAAATTAACCCCCTATTTTATTATAAAATATTTAGTTTTTCTAATCCTTGGCTGGTCACATTTACGTGGGTTATCGAGAACTAACGCTGTGCAAAATCTCAAATTCTTACGTTACATAGTTTTCGAGGAAAACCTCTTTGTGACAGACAGACGGATGGACGACATGGGATTATAAAGGTCCGTTTTTTTTGAGGTATGGAACCCTAAAAATTAAATTTCAGAAACTTCGATTTTTTTGCAACCATTATAAAAATAGAAGTCTCTAAAATTCAATCACATTGAAATTTCTACATTTCTCTCAAATATGAATTTTTAGTCAAGACTATCAATGATTGCTATGTATGCCATAAATTGGTTCATACTACATCATACTGAGGGTTTATAAATACCTGCATTTAAGTCCTGTCTACGGATTTATGAGCCCTCTATTAGGAAAACGACCGATTGAAACCCTCATAAAGCCTATATTATTTTGTTACATTTTTATATGGTTATCCAAAACTAAAAAAACAGTAACAATCAGTAACAACTTAAATGGTTTAGCTACCAAATTCTGGAAATTAAAACCCTAATTTCGAATAAAAAAAATAGTCAGCACTGAAAATAAAATTTTAGAAAAAAAACACTAACATTTACTGAACTACCAAAAAGTTTTTCAAAAAAATTCACAGTGTTCCCAAAGAAATTTCGGGAAAATAATTGAATATAGAAGTCAATATTTTGTGATTAAATTAGAAAGGTTTAACTTTACTTGTCATCTGGTGAATAAATTTTAACGCATGTAAACGCTCCTAAAACTGCTAGTGCGAATATAGGCATTAGAAGTGGCCAATATACATATAATAAATATAAAAATAATTTTTGTGAATAAAACATTAAAAGGCATTTTTAAAATCATTTTGAAAGTGAAATGTATAAAGAAGAAATATGGTTTCCCTCTTTAATTATTATTTGCAATTGTTAATGTTCTGACGCTGACTCAACAGACTAATAAAAGGTTTTATGTTTTTTTTTTGTTTATAATAAACTGGTAAGCGACTCAAGAAAAAGTATATCTGACAAATTGGTTTGGTTGTTAACGTGTAAAAAGGGCACAAACGAATTTTATTTTAAGTAGCTTTACACTTGAAAGGTTATTGTTAACCATCTAGTTTGGCGTGATATTTTCAAATAAAAACGACGTTCTCAAAAGCCAGACTACAATAATATTGAAGGTTTAAAAATGCATGTTCATAGTACTTAAAGAAATAACCCAGACATAACATCGAGTCGTTGTTGTAAAGGGGAGTGGAGAGAAGTTCGAACAAAGATTCAGGTCTCTTTCTGCTTCCCAGCGTGCTCAGACTTCAGTTTCGCTTTTATTCCATTATAAAAGATATGCTAAGTACTTCCTATTGTTTAGAAATGATTGGAGAACGTCCATTAAAACCGCAATTTAATGATACCTGTAACTCTTATAGGAGGCGCACTAACAAGTAAAACGGACTAAGGTATTTTGATCAGGTTTTTAATAATTTATGTGACGAGGTGTAATATATTGTATGTTTAATTCTCACCATATTAAAACGCTAAATAATGCCACGAGGTATTAGATTCGTGTTATTATAAGGAGAGGCTGCCTGTAGCAACCCTTGTTAACAAAAAAAATCCCATTATTCATCACCTCAAATGCCTTTATTGAGATTACTACACTTTATAGGGATAAATAAATTATAGATGCAACCACAAGATAACTACGTATAACTATAAACGTGTATAACGACTTTTTATAGAAGCGAGACTTTATTGCTCGAATTTTTTTAAACGTAATTTATGATGAGAAATTTTTTTTATTTTTATGGATATTAATAAATAAATATTAGATTATAATAATATAATTAATAATTATTGAGGTTTGGATATAAAGATACAACTTTTAGGACAGAATAAGGCATTCCTGAATATTTGTAATCTACTGCTGTAAAATTTTTCATTCAAATCATTGTCTACAACATTTTCTAATATATATTTTTATATGTATTATGTGTCATGTGTCTCAAACTTCATAAATTTATGTTACAAAATTATTTACATTTGATTCTAGTTGTGATAATTTCTCAAATGTTTCACTTCGTGCTTCTGGAATCTCAGTTGGGATGCAATTTATTGATTCTGCACTAGAATCACCCATTTTAAATATTTTCTTCGGTAAATTGTAAGAACATCAATTTGGATGTTAATTTGACAGTTTTTATGGTTTAATTCTGAATTAAAAAATTACATTTGTTTTCTTATAGCACGTCGTGATTGGCGGATTTCACAGATACCTATCTTTTTAAGAAGTTGTCAAGAAAACGGTAGATATACGCGTTTAAGTAGAAAAAAAGGTACTTTTATTGTCAAATAAAATGCCTAAAAAAATATCCTGTGTCAAATGAAATTAAGGCCTAAAAAATAAAGATCCTTTCACTAATTGTCCCCGGGCCGCCGGTTGTCAACCCCACCAGATACTGTGAAGCCGCAGAGAAAGATATAACAGAACAGAGGAACGGTCGAAGGAATTCCGATACCAAAGACGCGTCGAAACTAGCGGCTAGGTTAATACATAAACAGGTGTTCGAAAACAACTTTGTAATTAGATGAAATATACGGTTCAACAGCATTAAATTAAGGTCTTCTTTCTTACTAGTTATTGATTTTTGTCTTTTTTTGCCACAACTGAAATTAAAGTGCGTTTGCCGATGGTACGTCGAAATCGATGGCTTGTTTTACAAAATCGTGACTTTCGTTGAAATGTTTCGATTCAGCTTTACCAGCGCAAGGGTTATTGAATACGTGCCTTTTGCAACCGCTTTTTAATATTACCTTTGGTATGCTTGCATCATAAACTAGAATGATATTTAAAACATAAATATGCATGGTACATATAAATTAGGTTTGTCCGATTTGACTGAAACTAGAGGTTGTCGTAAAAAGTAAAAGCATAATAAATTTGGTAACAAATTATTTATTGATTTATTTTTTATTTTTTATCACGAGGATCGGGGAGTCATGGGTGCAGCAATTTATCCAGTCCTCAGTCAGGAGTTTTAAATTCCCTTATTTTCTGTTTAGTGGAGTGTCTAGGGGTTTTGACCTAGGATTACATGTACAGTGGATGAAATTAAATAAAAATATATGAAAGGTTTAGATTATAATATATGTAAAAAAGTTTACCTGTTAAAAGTTGTGATCTTCATTAAAAATAATAGTAATAATAATAAACCGGGTGTTTCAAAATAAGGTGCTCATACTTAAGGAGCATAATCCTCGAACGATTTTAAGAAAAAAAGTTTATATCAACATAAGTCCGGAATCGCTTTATTTTTAAGTTAGAGGGTCTTAAAAATTAAGAAAAAATTTAGTTTTTTCTTAAATACTACGAAACCACTTGAAATATTTTTTTCAATTTTGGTAGATACTAACTGGGCACAAACAATTTTTTTGTAGGAAAAATATTTGATTATCTTCCATTAGTGGCGTCCATGCTAATTTGCCCTTTATTCTTAACAAAAAAATGGTACATCAAGCTTTTTTACAAATTAAGTACTAATTTCATAAACGACCTTCATTTCTTAAAATGCTCCCATAATTTTTTTTGTCTGATGGACGGTTTTCGGTTGAAACAATTATTTAGCTTTAGAAACTATGTTTACTTATTTTGTATTATGGGTTTATTAATTATTAAAAATAGTTATAAAATCACGCCACTGGTTTTTTTAATTTAAAATAAATGTGGCTTTCAGTAAGACTGTTTATCCTTAGTTATAATTCTCTCTTAACTTTTTCCACCTGAACGGTTTTAAGTAAAAAAATAAAATGTATTTCTTTGCACTTAAATGGGCGTTTTATGTTCTTTTCTACAAAAGCAATGTCTTATTTTAAGGCAACTTTGTTGTTTCTGTATGAAAATTTATGTTATGTAAGTTAGATTTATACGTTTTTGAAAAATATTTATTTTTAATAGCTTTTAAAGTTAAATACTTGTTTTAACCGAAAACAGTTCATCAGAAAAAAAATTCAAGGGAGCATTTTTACCAAGAAATGAAGGTCGTTTATGAAATTGGTACTTAATTTGTAAAAAAGCAGTGACGTACCATTTTTTTCGTTAAGAATACTCAAAGATATATTAGCATGGATGTCACCGATGGAAGAAAAGCAAATATTTTTACCGCAAAAAAATCGTGTTTATGCCTACTTAGTATCTACCAAAATTGAAAAAAATATTTTGAGTAGTTTCATAGTATTTAGGGAAAAAACTATTTTCTTAATTTTCAAGACCCTGTAACTTAAAAATAAATGCGCTTCCGAACCTATGTTGATATAAACTTTTTTTCTTAAAATCGCTTGAGGATTATGCTCCTTAAGTATGAGCACCTTATTTTGAAACACCCAGTTTATTATTATTATTACTATTATTTTTAATGAAGATCACAGTTTTTTAATAGGTAAACTTTTTTACATATTTTGTTAATTAAACATTTTATATATTTTTATTTAATTTCACTCACTGTAACTCTAATCCTATGTTTTTGAATTTTTAATGCTCCAGACATTCCACTTATTCCTATTAGTTAGCTACAATAGGGCAGCGTGGGAAGCTTGCTCTTCCCTGGTTTATATAGGCAACCGAAAATTTATGTTCTCAACTGCTGGAAACTTTTCTAGAAATTGTCATTTTTTCTGAAAGTTACTATTTTACTTGAAATTTTGACGTTTTCTCAACTTTGACTTTTTCCAAAATTCGTCTTTTCACAAAATTTCGGATTTTTATCTCAAAATTTATGTTTTTTTTTCTTCAAAATTTCGTCATTTCTCAAAATTCGTCATTTTCTGAAAATTTTGACTTTTTTTTAAATTCGACTTTCTGCAAATTTCGACTTATTTATCAAACTTTGCCTTTTTCTCCTAATTTGGTAGATCTTCTGATAAAAGGCAAACATTTTTAGAATCTTTCTAATGATGATAGCTTGACTATCGAAACGCGTTAGAGCAACCTTTGCTGTGTCTTTTAATCTTTCCTGCCTTCAGGGGACAAGACTAACTAACTAAGGACTAGTCCGTTCCCCCAAAAAAATATTTAATACTAATTTACCTGAAAATTTCGGAAAATATTTTTGGAAAATTTAATTTTTTTTTACAAAGACAAGAATTCTCAATAGTCGGTATTTTCTTACGTCCCAGTGGGTAGGGTGGACTAGTCCTTCACTCAAGTAGTCGTTAAAAAATAAATATTTAATCTAGATGTTTCGACTTTTTTTTATAAAATTTCCCCAACTTCCCTGAAATCTTCTTCAAAATTCCCGCTTTTTCCAAAATTTCGACCATATTTGACTCTTTCATTTATCTGGAAATTTCGTAATTTTTCTCAAAATGTCGACTTTTTTCTCGAAATTATGAATTTATTTTTCAAAATTTGGTTGAGTTTTCAAAACCTTCGATTTTTACCTCGAAAATTATCTTTTTCCCAAAATTTCAATATTTTTCAAGTTTTTCAAAAACATAAGGTTTCTGTTTTAAATTTGATTTTCTGAAAACTCCCGACTTTATCCCAAAACTAGGTAGGGTGGGTGGGATGCATCAATAACAAACCACTTAAGACACATTTTGAGACAAAATTCGATAATCTAACTCAATTATTACATCAATTATTATAAAAAAAATATATCTTATTCCTTGCCTCCCATATCATCATATAGTTTATTTTGATTTTTTTAATAACCATTAGGTTTATTTTTATTCAAAAGTGAATGTGGCAAGTCTCAATGTGCCTAAGGTGGAGCAGATTGTACCAGTAATAGACCAGGTGTTGTGCCAATAGTAGACCAGTAAATAAAGTGAATGTTTTTAATGAAGAATAACTTTATTTTCAATAATATTGAACTTAATTAAATTTATACTAAGTAATCATCACAACAGTCCAGAAAAATATTCCCTTTCATACTTAACAATTACATAATCGCCTTTCTTTGGTTTTTGGGTAATCTTCAAAGGTTTATGAACAAAGAAAAGTACATTCTCATCATCCGAATCTGAATAAATTCTTAGTCGTTTCATTTTTGTTTATTTTTTTTGGAGAGGTTGCTTTTTTTTCATCTGAATCTATTTCCTGTTTCCTATTCTTCTTTGATTTTTTTTCTCTATTCGTTGCCTTCAGAGCTTTTCCTTCTTCTTTTTATTTCTTGATCTTTTTTTCTTTTTCCAATATTTCATCCATTCACTGCTGTTTACTGCATCAGGCGGGCAAATATTACGCATTTTCTGGTTGCCTTTAATTGGAGATTCAGACGGCCACACAATTACTGCTGCAAAATGCTGGACTTATTGGTTGAAAATTTTTTCTTCTTTTTTTGCCATCGCTATTATCCAGGATTTTAGCAATACTTCTTCTTGTACGGTCAATATGGTTGGAGGTCCCATTTTTCTCTGCAAGGGTATTTCAGTTTCATTTTATTTATAATTGTTGTGTGAGAAATATTTTGTGGGGAGAATTTTCGGCACGTTCCTCTCACTTTGGCACCTTTGTTTATTTCTTCTATTGCTTTTATGACGTCTTCCTCTTTTTATCTGAAAAATGTTCTTTTCCTTGGCACAGGGTCTGTGTAAAAAGTATAAGTGGTAAATTATTGGAACAAATTCATAGTATAGATATCACCACTATTATACCACTGGTCCACGACTGGAACATTGTGAATTTTTGAAGAGTTTGTTATAATATTTTACTAGGGCATCATAAGTGAATATAAATGTAATAGAAAAACTAAAAAAAAAATAGTACACAGCTTAATCACCACTTGTTGACCAAATGGAATATTACTGGAAATCCATAGAATTTGTGCTCCATTAGTTTTCCAAAGACAATTATCGATTCAAATTATTATTTTCTGAGAAAATAATATGTAATATTATTGATATATGTATTATAATATCCATTTAACACGAAAATGGCCTACAAAAATTGATGTAAACAAAGATTTGAAAGGATTAAAATAACTTACCGTCGCACTCGCGCTTAGTAGAATGGTCACCCAGAACAAAGTGAACGAATCACGTTTTGGAATAGGTAGTTTTAACCCGTGTAGATAGCGCTTGCATCACTTTTAGTGATAATTATATGGTTGGTAGAAGTACGCTAAAGCTACCTACCGCAGAAAAATTGGCGAAAAATTTAAAAGAAACTTAATATTTATATCTGAAGTTTAAAATGGTGTACTACTGGTTCCTGGTGTGGACTGGTGCACCCACCCTATTTTATTATAATTGGCCCTTTTCTAAAGTACGACTTTTTTCCTCTCAAAACTGGACTGTATTGGAAATTTTTAATATTTTATCGTCCTTAGCTTTAAATCTTTATTGGTAATTATTAACCTAATAATATTTAGCAGCTTTATAATAACTTCGTAGCACATAATACATTAATTACAATTATAATCTGTTAGATACCTCTCCTAGTATCCTAAATACAAATTTTATTTTAAAAGTTTGTTGATTTTTTTATGTTGGTCACAACTAAGATTTTCTAAAATCGTTCTCGTAAAATATTTATATTAGAATTCTAATCTTACAGTCATTGACAGAATTAACGTTCATGACAATTAAATAATTTTAACCAAGAAAGCTGTTGATTTCCTGTCGATTCGTTCGCTGTACAAAATTATCGTGAAAGGCAGTAGTAGAAGAACTGAAGTAAATGGATGATGAACACAACGCCATATTCGGTTAAGAGTCAGGTTAAGTTTTTCTACAGATCCACTTTCAATGACATGTTGGTTTTCAACTTTTTTGCCACATCTTCGGTACGAATAACTTAAATTGTCATCTTGTTTTAATTTTTAAACGTCGAACAATATATCTTTCCGGTCCACTTTTGTATTACAATGCATTTTTTAATTTCCTGTTTGTTCATCTCAAGAAACGACTTGAATACGAGATGAAAATAAGATGATGCTCCTTTTCTTGCATATCCTAGATTTGATTGAGTATAAAACACGTTCTTATTGTGTGATACGGATATTAAATTAGATGTTTATAACTATTAAACACTATTAATGATAAATACAACAACATATATTAAAAATTATACGATCTTTCTTCAAATACTTGTTGTGACCGGACCTGGTTTCGCTTTTCAGCATCGTTGGCGGTTATACTAGTAGTTTCTTTAGCCGTTGCTATGGTAATAAGCTCCATGGATCACAAACTCCAATGAATATTCCATCTAATTCGAATTCTCATCCAAAGCTTTAATTAGAGGGCTGTTCATAAGTGAAAATTGTCTCGATTGTTAATATATGCGAATTTCTATAGCTTTCAAGAAATTAAGTTTTTTGGTATTATTGCAAATATGTAATACTTAAAAAAATATCGACAAAAAAAATAAAATTTAAAGTTATAAATAACTTCCAAATTATAAGAACTATATACTCAAACGTTTAAATTACAAGAAATATTAGTTGTTCAAAAAAAATGGATCATGTCTAATATGTCGGTTGCATTATTCGAAAGTTTTGAGAAAAATGTCATTTCGTGTTTGCCTCTCAGTCAGTCTAATACCCTTTCACCTCATTGGCAATTAATAAGTATTATTACAAGTAAAATATATTAAGAAAATTAAAAATTAAAATAATATTCAATGAAATAATTGAATAAATAATGAAATAAATTATTCAAATTGATTGCGATACATACTTCGTCAGCAGGAGTGGCATCGTTGAGCGTATTATTAATCTAATAAGTGATATGTAAAAACAAGGAAGCGTCCTTCTTTTTATTAATAATTTAAAGTATTGAACCTTATGCTTCCTTTTTTTGCTGATCAATTATGTTAGTAATGCGCTCAACAATGTCAATCCTGCTGGCGACATACGTATCGCGTAATTATTTATTGATTGCTGATGTGAAAAATGGGTAAAACCTTCTTGGGGTTAGTCAGGCACACAAAGGAGATTATCGACCACAAATAACCACAGAAGGGACCAAAGTATCCCCCCTTGGAGACAACTGCTACCTGCACCGTCTATATCTATGAATGTACATAGTACCACTTTCTTCGTCGCGAAAGTCTTTTCAATGTTTGTTAGCAAATACTTTGGGTAATTGAGTCTGGATTTGCCAGTTTAATAGGTAAATTGTTTAAGATGTAGAGTGAGTTTATTAGGTGCTCTATGTTCCACAATTTTCTTCATAGTTTTTAAGAGAAAGGGGATGGAGCTAATTGGCTGATATTATTTAGCCTCTTCAAGTGGGCGTTTCCCCTTTTGGGAGTGACAATCACCATGAGCTCTTGGAATGCAGAGCTGGTAAAATTCCATATTGCTTAAAACAAGGGCCTCAGCTATTTCAGATACGGGGCCCTTTACAAGTCCAGATATTATATGTCAGTGCCAAATATGCTTCCCGTGGGGGTCCCAAGACAGTGGGAGCTCTAAACTATAGCTTGTGTAGCTTATATGTAAATTGCGCACTGCTTAAAGCTATTGATTGCCCATTTTACCTAATTTAGGGTGCAGATTTTCCCATCTAATTGTTTGTTTTTATCCTTGGATATCGTCTAAATCCAGTAGGCCGACCTGCCAAGTTCGTTTCTCGACAGCTGTGAATTCAGGAAAAAAATGCATTGGAAACTTTTAAACCTTTTGATCTTGAGCGTATTCACGATTAGGAAGACCTATTCCACATGAGTCAGCTCTGCACAGTCGTACTGCTGGGACCAATTCACCGATCCCGTCGCTAAACTCCCCTTTGATCTTCTCAATTCTGTTGTATTCAGTTTTGTAGTTAGGCCATTTTTTGTAATTTTAGCCCTATTGAATAGTTTTATCGTCTCAGATTTGAACTTGCTGAGTTCCCGATTCCATCACTTTGGTTTTAGGGGACATCCTTGTTTATATCATATTAGCCTATTTCCAATTCGATTTGATTTTCAATTGAGGTAACAGACTTCCAGCTTCTGACTACAAGCATTTTTTATAAAAAAACGGGTAGGTTAGCCTAGGATTCCTTTGAACCCTGATGCCCTTATGTCAAACTTGATGTGTTGTGGTGCGACATTGAGGGTTTTTCACATACATGCCAATTTTTAATTGTAGAAGTTGTGAGTGATCAGCAAGGGTTTCATCTAAACGTTCTTTCAATTATTTACAAAGGTGGGATCGTTACTCCGATTGATAATGTCTGTGTTCTATGCAGACAAAGATACCCACCTCTGAGATTAACGTCTGGGGTGATTATGACGTGACGAACATTCGCATCATATCTTAGAATGAAGTTTCGTCCCTTTTTCTACACCATACTGTTGGGATTGGGGTTGTCGCCTGATAATTAGGGCATTTCTAAATTTCTCCTCAAATTTTAGGTTGACTTTGTATATCATAGCAAATGAGGAGCTGGCGGGAAGAGCAATAAAGATGCATCGACTTTGAAGAAGACTTCGAGAAAATAACGTTTTTAGTTTTCCAGCACTTTTCCAAAAGAAAAGTCAATATAACCTTAGGTTACTGTTTAGTTTTATGATAAATCAATACAAACAAGAATATTATGACAAAAAAAAATGTTTATTGTTGACGTTAAACTTTTTTTTCTTTTTTTCCTTTTAAGCAATTTAAATTGCTGCGACAGTTTGGTCATAGCTTTTAAATTGTATATTAAAAGTCATCATTATTTGCTTAAATAAAATTTAAACAATGAGGAGTACCCTAATTACATAACAACCTTCCCAGACAAAAAGTATAGGGTGTCCCATTTCTTGGTAATTTTCCGGAGTATTAGAGCTTACTATTAAAGATAGATTGTTGCAGTTTTCACGTTACTCATACTTTTTGTTCAAATGAAATATTCCAATGTCAAATTTGTCGCAGTTACAAGTACAGAATAATTTTGAACATCTTTGCAAAGTGCACTGATCGTTTTTCCCACAAACACCAAAACGCTATATTGTGTGTAACATGATTATGGTGCACCCCCTATTTTTTCTTTATTTATAAACTCATGCATGAAATGTCAAATTTTGGCATAAAAGTCCTTAGGAACTCCTGCTGCTATCACTTTCACTAAAACTGATACACTTAAAATAAGTGATTTTTAAAGGATAGAAAACTTTTTTGGTTCTGTTCTATTTTTCAGCCTAAAAGGCTTATGACTAATTCTAATTAATTCTAATGGATCACATTAACGCTACTTGAAAAAGGGAGTATTTCATTCTTTTATCACGTGATAAAATTAACAAAAATGGTTTTTATGTCATAACTTCATTTTCTTAAGTGGCACCATAATGGTACTGTGGTACCACTATAAAGTATAATTAATGGCGAACATAATCATATTTTCATCTTTGTTGTGAAATTAATAGAACTAAAATTACAGTTAAAATAATGCAAAAAATTGGATTTGAGTTTATTTGAAAATTTACTTAATAAGAACATAAGATAGCTGTGGAAAACAAATTAAAAAAATTGACGTTTCCTAAGTTTTTCTAATATAATTTTCTGTAGTATTATTGTGGTCGGTTAAAGTTAATTAGGATGGGTCATGTCCTTTTAGGTTGGAAAATAAAATGGGACCAAAAAAATGTTCGATTCTTTAGAAATCCCTTATTTTATATAATAAACAGGCTGTTCCGTGTAAATATCAAAAGTTTGTATCAGTTTTAGCAAAACTGATAGTAGTAAGAATGTCATTTTGGTGTCAAAATTTGATATTTCATAAATGCATAAACTGTAGCGAGTTTGAAAATTTTGTCTTCCTAAAAAAAGTCCTTTTTGATAAAGCACCTCCAGAACAGAATTTTTTACATAAATTGTGCCGATACGTTTGCTAAGCAATCAACATTGGCTTTGTATACCCTTTTGTGAATATTAAAAGCTGTTTTACATTTATGAAGATATAAAAGCAAAATGTATGGAACATATCTGTTTTTTACTTCAACTTCATGTTGAAATTGATCTGTCATTTGTAATCAAAATTCCCCATAAATTGCTGCCTTTTTGGTTTTATTAAAATTTTCATTATATTGGGTGTAACACTTATTTTATGTCCTTTCTATTCAGAAACTTGTGTGGATTCTAAAAATGTAACAGTATACAGGTTGCTCTGTTTAAAAATCAAAAGTTGGAATCAGTTTTGGCGAAACTGATAACTGTACGAATGTCATTTATATTTTGAAAATTGACATTTCATAATAAATATATTAAGTGTAGTAAATTTGAATATTTTATCTTCACAAAGGAAGAGAAAATATGGAATGTGTCATAAATTCGTTATACCCGATAATACATTGCATTTCAATGAAAACTATTCACCCTAAATAACTTTTTAGATAGTTAGTTTTAGGAAAAAACGGAAAAATACCTTCATAAATATATACTGGGTGAGGGCATATTTTATCATATTTATACCGAGTATAACTGTCATCCGTAAGCCCCCAAACCAACCCCTTTTATGTTTTTAAGTACAATCCCCTATGTTTTCTTAAAATTTTGTATTCTTCTTGACAAGCAGATTTCAAAAATGTATAGTACTTGGAGTCTAAACTGAATATTTCTAAAACTCCAGCCATTTAAATTTAAATTAAGCAAGTATTAATCGAATGAATAAAACATGGCAGCAGCTTCAGTAAATTAATTTAAAAGAAAAACAAGTATTATGTGTGCAAACTGACTCTAGCTGATCTACATACAATGAAGTAATCTAGCTTCAAAGGCACCTCTAACATTACTTATGGTAGCACATTTGGGGTCAATTTTCAACATTCAAAATTAATTCTTTCTTGTAATTTAGCATTAGATTTTGGTTCTTGCTTAGATTTTTGTTTTTGAACAAAACAGAACTAGCAGAAAGAAATCGATGGAGGTCAAATGAAGTGACTTAGGTGGCCACTCCATCACCGCACATCGTGCCTCTCTCCCTCTAGATAGTTACGTACATACCGACTTAAATGTGCCTTAACATTTTGAAACATAAATAAATTTTCGGATAAATGTTCGTCATTCTCTAATATAATAGTTTTTTCTAACCTTCTAGGTCGCGGAAACAACTAGCCCTAAAATGGCCACTTCCCCAGCTTTGCAGTAGACTACTCTTTCTGGTTTGTGCAATTTTTTAGCCACAGACCCACATACTCTGTTTTCATAAATTTTTGAATCAATTCCGTTCAATTCTGTTACATACATACTTTGATATGTTGCCTTTTTTTTTTCGAGGAAAGCAAAATTAAAAAAATTAGCTGCAGGTCCTTGTATTGTCTCAATCCACTCTTGGATAGTATAAACTTTTGAAACAATGTAGTAATTACTTAATAGCGATAATTTATGCTGTATACGTGTAAAACACAAGACGTTAAATGGTTTACAAATGTCATGACACTCTTACTGCTACGCATCATTTGTTAACATAATTTTAAAATGAATTTATCCGTAAATCTCCAGGTGTTCACTCTAGACCCCAAACATTATACATTTTTTAAATTACTTGTCAAGAGAAATCCAAAACTCTAAGTAAATATAGGGTGCCCTATCTAAATAAAAAAAAAGGGGTTGGTCTGGGGGCGGAGGGACGATAGTTATACTCAGTATAAATATGGCGAAATATGTCCCCCTGTATATATTTATTCAGGTCCTTTTGCGTTTTTTTTTAAATGACGGTCTGAAAAGTTATTTAGGATGGATAGTTTTCATTGAAACGCACTGTATTGTCGGACAAACAACCTGATCGGATTCTACATACAATACATATCTATAAAAAAATGAAGAAGTAAAACATGAGACAGATATAACTGAAAAACGTAACCAGGTAAATAACATAAAAGTATAAATAAGGAGATCTTAGCAATTAGACCTCAGTGTCACGTCCTTATTAGAACTCGCCAGTAATTGCGCAACGTCATAGAAGGAAAAATGTGGGAGGGAAAGCAAAGAAAAACATAATTGAGGATAGTTTAAACAATGTTAGAATACTATAGAAGGTAAAAACATCCATACTTCGGCAGCACAGATAATAATGAATTCTTCGTATAAAATCTAACATTATTACTGAAGTAACCGTCGATCTTCCATAAGGAACTTATATAATTAACATAAAATTAAAATAAAACTATTATAATCGAAATGAAATGGATTTTATATACTCTTGAAGATAAAATCTTTTGAAAGTCCTGAAAAGTTATACAGGCTGTTAAAGAATCGGCCATACTATAATGGGAGATTCCAAAGATCCAAATAGGCCGATTTAACCCAACTTACATTAACTGAAAAGGTCCGGTCATAGCAAATATTTATTGAAACATCGTGGAATTTTTAATACCTGTTGTTGTTTTAATCGTTAATAAAGTTTAATAGTTATGAATACTAACTTACTTTAGTATAAAAGTTGACTGTAAATAGGACGTCAAAGTTGAAAAAAAAACATTTTACCACTGTAATTTCTGACAGATCGTACATAGGTACATGGGGCAAATTCGGTATACGGGAGCTCCTCGTCATGTGGCGTTTAGAATTATTAAGTATTTTGCCATATTTCATCGAGGGGGTCACAGGCAGCATTTACAAAGTATCAACTTTTTTAGTGCCTTTGATATTTCAGTTTTAATACCAATATCGATTCTTCCTTCTTTGTGACCATTAAAAGGTACTCTTAGTAAACCTCGCTAGAAGCGTTTGTTTTCGAGAAAAAAGTGTTTTTAACATACAATACTAGTTTATTAAAAAATTACGATTTCCTTGAAGCAACGTTTACTGTCAATAGTTATTATAGGAATCCAAAGTGATTCAAAACAACCTCTATTTACTTTAACAGGACTCGTAATTTCTACTTAAGGTCAGTTACGGGTAAGAAATTATAATTGCTGCAAATTCGAAATTTTCATCGAATTTTCTTGAAGCCGAAAGCAATTTTTTAAAACGATTTAGACAATGTATTGAAGTAAATAATGGTATTTTTAAATCATTTTGAACTCCTGTAATAATTACTGAAAATAGAGCTGACGCTCGTTTCAAGGGGATTGCGATTTTTTTTCTCGAAAACGAAGGCTTCTAGCGAGGTTTACTAAGAGTACCTTTGTATAGTAAGTAAGTATAAAGAATCAATATTTTGTATCACAACTGACATAATAAAAGCATCAAAAAAGTTAAGACTCTTTAAATAAGCATTAAATGCTGCTTGTAGCGTCCCCTGTGAAATATTTCAAAATCTTAAATAAATTTTGAATTTTGAATTGACGAGAAACTCCCCTATACCAAATTTTGTTCATGTCAAAAATTATAGCGAAAATATGGTTTTTTATTTTGAACTTTCAGGCTCTGTTTATCTGTAACTATCAACTTTTGTACTAAGGTAGGTTCGGTTCAAAAGGTCTCTTCGGATCCAAGGGATTTCGCATTATAGCACGACCCATTCTTTAATGGGCATTGATATGAGTGACAAAAATATCGAATGGAAAAATAACTAATAATGAGCATTTGTGTGATAATTATTTACAACTTTATATTGTAAACAATAAGGTATTACAGAGGTACGACCCACGATAGATTACGACCCCTGTTTAAGTGTGTGTTGTTTATTTGAAGAGCCAGATGTATTAAAAAAAAACTATTAATGAATATACAGTATGATTCAAAATTCGATGCACAAATTTTAAGAACGTATTTTTGGGATCAAAATAAGACTTTTTCTTCCGTAAACATCAGTCCTAAAATGCACTCCCTCCGAATTACAATGATTGTGTCCGGCAGTCTATGTGCAGAAGAATGGAGGGTTCTATACCGGGGGAAGCAGCGAGCATTTTCAATATTTGTTATGATAGAATTAATACAGTTTACTAAAAAATCTAAAATGACCCCTAAGCTTAATTTGATGCAGACCCTTTTTTATTGGAACATCGAGAATCCTAAGAAGAATTTTACGCTCTAAATTGTCTACTAATTAAAGTCTGTTCAAATTGACTTTTAGAGCTATTAATAAACATAGTATTATTAAATTCTTACAAGTTAAGTAATTTTGGTAGTTTTAAAGAATGCAACGAAACACTGCAGTAAATTGAAATCTGATTGATTGTATCTAATACTAAGTAATAATTATTTCAGTTTTGTTACAGCATGTAAAAAAAACTTTCATTAAAATAATTTCGTAATTATAAGTAATAGTATTTCGTATTTACAGTTAAAATTCTTTTGTAGCAAAAAAAAAGGAATCGTACCTTGTTAAATTAAGTTAAAAATGTCACCGGACAAAAACAAATAAAATACAGAAGGCGGTAAGACAAAAAGGAATTGCGAATCGTTCCCAGAAGTGTACGAGCCGGCTTGCTGAATTGAATTGTCAATTACAAGCAGACCAAAAAAACTATCGGCCATGTTCAGAGCACGATCAGAGATATAAGCAATATACGGGTTATAGTTGGCCTTACCTGTATATGTAAAACGTTTTCCTTCATGTAATATTCTACTTACAATAAGAAACGCGAGTATGCACACAATAGATCTTCAGTACTCGATCTTGAAAGCAAAAAAAAATAATAATAAATAATGTAACTATACTTCGGGTTGAATCCCATAAGTAGTAAAATAAATCGAAAATTAGTTGTAAATACTTTGTAAACACAATAAATTTACTTTATGTACGTGATAAGTGATCATGATCAACTGTTTTACGAGTTTTTACCTAACTGCACTAATTAGTTTTTTTAAGTAAAAGCTAGAAAATAAGTATACAGGATGGACCATAAGTAATGGTACGCAGAGCAATGGTGGATTTTCCAAATAAAAAAAAGTTGATATTAACAGAGATACAGGGTGTCAAAGTTGAAAAAAAATCGATTTTTTCGCATAATTATGAAATGAATTGTAATATAGGTACGAAATTTGGCACTAGGGAGTTTCTTAAGTCGACAAACTCTAATTTGCTAATAAATTACCAATAGCTGATAGGGGACCCTACTTGCGCTATCCTGCATAATTCTAAATTATCATAGCTTTTTTGTGCACCCACGTATATTAGTTTTAAATGGATTATTTTATTTCCCAATATTTTTGACGTAACAAAGATGTACTTTCTGAAAGTTGATACGAACAACCGTTTCCAAGATATTTGCCTTTAAAGCTTAACGTGCCTTGGTTTTTAATTACTAAGATATTAAATTTTCGAAGTAGGCTTGAAAAAAAAAAGTAATCATAAGACAGCTTTGAAACTAATTTATGTCAAATATTACCTTGCTGATAATATTATTACCTAAATTTTGAAAATCTCAATAAAGAAAATCCAAAAAATTAAGACGTAATTTATTTTCTAGCATAGAGATGTGAGATATGTTCTCTGAGTCCGTACAAGAAAATGTTAATAGTCTGGGTGGTCAAAGCAGATATTTGAAGATAATTTTCAATAAAAGACAGCCGGATTTTTAATTGTTTACAATCCCTTTACATGAAAAAGGTCATTTCGCACATACTTATTTTTGAAAATAAATATTGTTTTGGTTGTTTATTTAAATTTGCTTTCTAAAAAATATGTGTAATAATAATGTCAGTAGAGTAATATTTGATATAAATTATTTTAGAGTCAGTTTTATTACTTTTATTTTGAAACCTTACTGCGAAAAATTCACGTTTACATAACTTAAACGTACGGCAAACTTTGAAGGCAAATATCTTGAAAACGGTTGTTTGTATCAACATTTAGAAAGTATACCTTTTTTTACGTAAAAAATGTAGGTAAATAAAAATATCTATTTAAAATAAGTTTACATGGAGTTACAAAAAAGTTGTGATACTTTAGAATAATACAAGGTAGCGCAGGTGGCGCTCCCGATGATTTATTGACAATGGCGGTATAAGGTAAATGTGGCTAAACCACGTTATTTTTATGCGAAAAATCCACTCTTGCTCTATGTACCATTACTTATGGTCCATCCCTGTATAACTTCTATTAGAATAGTAGACATTCTAATTACGATTAAAATTGATGTCTTTTTGAGTAAATATAAGAGTACCATACGCAAAATAACATTTGCAATCGAGTTTTCGTTTTGATAAGAAACAAATTTTAACGTACATAATGAGATCTGCTTAATGTGTAGATAGTTATATTTTTTAATCCCCAAATTCCAAATTTTATTTGTTTACGACAAATACCCTCTGACGTGAGTGGAGATTGACCTTTTGCATCGTACTCCAAGACAATTCTAAATTTTAAGGCTGCATACACTTAAAGGCACCAGAGATAAAGTTATCCGAAATTATCGCTTGCTGACATCCTTTATAAATATATTTTTTACAAAATCAAAATATAAAAAATATATTTAAAAATAATGAAGCAAAGTGAAACTATGTAGCTTCTGAAAAAGAATTAACTGTAATCATTTAGTATTTTCACTCTGAAAAACACCTGTCTGCCATTTTGGCCCCCTTTATAATACATACATTCTTAGTTTCGTTCGAAAATTACTTCCTAGAAATAAGTCGCAATTTTATTTATACTTTTATTAGAAAAATTTGCTTTCTTATATCCGTGAAGTACCACTGAACCAAGAGTAAGCATAAATACAATGAAAAAGTTCGTAGTGCAAATGAAATGTTTCGTTAAAATTGGTCCTACGTAAAGGTTTATTGGGTTAACGAAACCTAGTTCGTCATCGTCACTAAATGTAATGAAATCTAAACGAATGCCGTTCATGTTTTAATGTCATATATTTGTTGATTCAATCATTAGTCGTTATTAATTTTATGAATACAATTCGTAATATTTATGAATTGTAATAATTGGTTGAATGAGCAGGAGTATTGATGCAATGAATCTTATTCGTTGGACGACGATTATTAGAAATTTTTGTTACCATAATGTTCATTGTTTTTATGAATTTTGATAATTGCTAGAATGAATAAGGTTGTCATTGTAACGAATTTTATTGAATAATAATAGTATACAAAATTTTATTAATATAATAATGGCAAATCATTAATTTGTCCTCCTGTGTAACGTGTAAAGAGTTGAACCTACAGATTTTTCTACTTTAGATTGTGGTTTCTTGATGTATGTAGAGGTTTCACAGGAAGTAAACAATAATTCTCGCCAATCTTTGATTCTTCTTTTCACTATATGCTTCATTTTTCATTATCTGATTCGTTTTTATGGAGTATCGATGCATTGTCCACGTCCATCTGTTCGTATGTGTACTTACCAAATTTAATTCAATAACATTGATTGCAGAATTACCTTAAAATATTAAAACCAAATAGGTAACTAATACTTACTTTTAGAAATATTTTCCTTAGTTTTGAGTTACTCCAATGAAACCTTGATGTTTTCACATGATGAAGTTATCCAGAAAAATAAGTATGTTGTTTATCATCTCGTTCCAAGTATTTATCCATCTGTGTGCTCGAGAACAACGTCATTCAATCTGTAAGGAATAGAAAACGAAGAAAGTGCTAGGTTTATTTAAACCATACATACATCATGTCGGGATTTACTAAAAGCGCCATTTTTTACGCTGGAGTTTTGCTTCTAAATGATTTTGAATATGGTTAAGTGAAGTTGCACCTTATAATAACTGTAATACAAATAATTGAACTTGGCAAAACTTTATATTTAATAATAATAGTTAACCTTTTTCTTTCTAAATATTTAGTAAATATTTCACAGCAAGCCCTCAACTGTATCGTTCCGCAAACGATGAATTGACTGAACCAAACTGAGTACTTATTTTGCAGGTAGTGGACGAAATGTGATGGTAAGATGGCAACCATATGTACTTTCTCATTATAAGTTAACAAATCCTGGGTTCAATTGATTCTTTCGTTATTGCAACGTATGATTTTCATTAATTTATGTTATTTGGTCGTTACGACAATGAATCATAAAACATTAAATTAGAAACAGATTATCATATAATACTTTAGTAAGTTATTATAATGAACAAATTTTATAAAACTGTTAGTAAACTGGTAATGAACGTTATTCTTTTATCCAATAAAATAGTTCATTGGATTTATGAAAATTTTGTTGTTAAAATAAATCTTTTACATCCATCATCATGGCCATTTATTTTGACAATGAACTCCATCACGATTTGGTCAAAAACTGTACATAATATTTCGTTACATATGTGAAAAAAATTATTGTCTCCATAAAATCTTGTCAAAAACCATTTGTTATTGATATTATGAACTGTATTTTTTTCAGTATAGGCAAACATTTATTCTTATCACGATTTATAGCAAGAATGAGCAGCTGTATTTGTTATAAACACCCCTGGATAATAATTTGGAATAAATAAGCTGTTTTCACAGGAATTTGTAAACAAACTTATATTCTGCGCGTTCAAAGAAGCTGATCTATTATGATGATTCAATTTGTAGAATTGGGGTTTTTATATCTATTAATGTAACAAGATTATTATGCGATTTATAATAATCGAGGACGTTGCCAGGCGGCGAGTCGTTCGCCGAGTCGTTTGAGTACTTCCGAGATTGTTTAAATCGCTAAAAATCGAGTTGCATTCAAAGCTTTATGGTATCATCGACAATGGTGACATAAAAAAGTCAACAAACTTTTAAAATGAAATTTGCATCTAGGGTATTTTAATAGGTATCTAACGCATTATAATTATAACTAATGTATTATGTGCTACTATTGTTGTTATGTTGTTGTTATGAAGCTACTATAATATTATGAGGTTAATAATTACCAAAAAAGATTTAACTTAAAGGACACTTAATTTTCAATGATACGATAAATACATTTTATTTAGTGCATTCATTTCAAAATAATATTTATCATATCATAAAAACTCAGTAGCACATAATGCGTTAGTTACAATTATAATACGTTAGTTACCTATCAGAATATCCTAGATACAAATTTCATTTTAAAAGTTTGTTAATTTTTTTATGTTATCTTTGTCAATAAAAAATTGAAATACAAAACTTGTCCCCTGAAAGCAAGAAAGATTAAAAAACACAACAAAGGTTGCTCTAACGGGTTTCGACAGCCAAGCTATCATCTTCAGAGAAATACTCTCTGATAGTATCTCTCTGAAGATGACATCTTGGCTGTCGAAACGCGTTACAGCAATCTTTGTTGTGTTTTTTAATCTTTCTTGGTTTCAGGGGACAAGTTTTGTATTTCAAGTTTTGAAGTTAACCAATGACCAGTTCCGTTTCCACGGAAATCGTTGTCAATGATTCGATAAACTTTGAATTCAACTCGATTATTAGCGATTTAAACAATCTCGGACGTGGCCAAACGTTCTAGATTATTATAAATCGCATAATAATCTCGTTACGTTAATAGCAATAATACAGAAGTGTCACGTAACAGAATTGGTTCAGACCATTTTGATTCTAATAAGCGGTGGTTCTATAAAACAAAATTTGAAATGTAATCACTTTGATATTTAGTCATAATTTACTGTTATGAAAGCAAGAGTGTGCATTGTTTTAAACATTAATTTTAAAAAAATCACTTATTTTTTGTTTTTGTCTAATATAATTTTCCCAGCAAGACACACTTGGGATTTGGCTCAATAAAGGCTTTTTGCAATTACCATTAGTTCGGTATTTTTGTCCAATTTGTCTATCTTCATTAAATTTTTATCCAAATAATAAAAATTTGATGAAAATTAGAAGTTTAGCGAAGATGAGATGGTAGTTTAAGAATCGGAAGACTGTATTAAATAGTAATTAAACGGTTAACCCTTAAGTTTTTGATTCAATGATAAGTAATACCATAAAGAGCAGCAAAATCAATATCAAAAATAAGCTTAAAAATCTGTTATCAAGCTGAAATGTAGTGAATCTCTGTCGACTTTAGGAATGTTCAATAAAACTTAATAGCCTATATTAAGAGTTTGCAATTCGTTTGCAGAATTACCAAATATTTTCTAAGCTTGCTGTATTAAAATATTTCGCCATGGTCTCTGGAAATAGAATTCTTCTAATTTGCTATAAAATAGAATTTGTTAGTCGTGATTTTTAGGTCATGTATTCGTAATTTTAATTCTAAATCTAATAGAGTCGGTCAATTAGTGTAATTTTATGGGTTTTCATCAAGAGGCAAGTACACGTCGGAATTTCATGACACATCTGAAGTGTTAGTCCTTTTGGAGTAACACTTATTCGTTCCAGTATTTGGACAGAGCTTTATGAAATGCCTATATCCTGCATGAAACGGCCAATTACACTAGAAGGCTGCCACATACATATAACTTTAGATAATTTTATTTTGATATAAATCATCCGAATACAATGTTTTATCAGCATAATATTTTTTATGATCGGAACCCATATTACTGTGGAAAACATGTTCGAAATTAGGTAAGTTAGGTTATTTGTCATACCAGTGACCGGTTTCTGTATAAAGATATCTAAACATAGTTACGTTAACTTTTGATGACTATCATGTAGGTAGAGCTTGCGGCCTTTGAAAACTCAGACTCTCAATTTTGACGTGAATATCAAAAATTTAAAATTTTGTAATGTATAAATTGAATCTTCTATCAGTTTAATGCCAGGGTTTCATTTGACAAATCCATAGTCGCATTATGCTTAAAATGCTACAATAATTATTGTACTTGTAAATAGTAATTGTGTTTCTAGTAGTAAAAGTAAAATATTCCCGGATGTCGATGTACATCGTGGCCAAGACTAACAAACATTGAACTCCGGGAATGTGTTTTTATCGTGAAGTACACATACTACTTTTTCGGAAATTGCAATCAATATTATTTAAATTAAATAATTTTTAAAAATTCATGACATTTTTCGTTGTTAGTTGTTGTGTAATTGTTTACAAAACCGTTTCCTTGACAATCACTATTTGTTTCTTGTTATCTAGTACAGGAAAGTTACATACTTTCTCGGCCTAGGACGGAACAATATATTCTACAAGTTATGGAATGGCGCATATTCCATAAAAGTGAAAAGTTTGTAGCCCAAGCCGCAGCACACTGGGACAGAAATCTAAAAATCTGACCAAAATGCTAAAATAGAAAGTTTGTAGAAAATAATTGTAATGGGTAAATATTGAAAGAGGTACCTTGGGACTTATTGAAAATGATGGTATTATAAGCTTTTTATTTGCATCATATTGGTTTGCAGATGTTTAAAGTGACAGATTGTTAATAGGATCTATAATATTAAATTATCTTTAAGTGGGCCTACAAAAAAGTCCTACAAGCCCCGCTCTACTTTTTTTTTACAAAATGTAGATTAATATATATTCTAATTATTAAATCAAAGAACAGCTGCCCTAACTGACTCCCTATTATTAAGTACACTTTTTTCTATCCTGATATCAGTGCCACAAATTAAATTTTAATTTAGGTTGAATAATTATTATTGTTGCTTGTTAAACTCGGTATGCTAGCTTTATTTTATTATTTAAAGTAACCAATACTTTTACATTGGCCTAAGTTAATTATTTTGTGCATAGCACCCACCCGAAAAGAGTAACTCCGATGAAAACAACCACTTATTTAATGCAATCTTGGTATCATTGGCATCATTCCTTTTTATGATCTGATTTTTTAAATTATTTTTTTAATAATGCTCTGCCTACTTCTAATTTATACAACAAGTTTCAGAATTTTGGCCATTTTTTCAGAATTCTCTCCCACTGCGCGCAGGCGAGGATTACGGTTTCGCGAGTGTAAAATATGCCATTCCAAACGTGTTGTAGACTGTACTTTTTCTAAGAAGGTTATAGAAAAACCCCTAAATGTAAAATAAAATAAAAATCTTCTAAATAGATTACAATTTTGAAACTCGACGCATTAAATAAATATCTTAATTGTTATTAGTAACCATAGCAACAAAAAACAAATTATTTGATATCCCGCCCTAAAATAACCTAAACGGCTTCTGATTTGTCGAAAGTCGTGCTAGAATATTAATATTCTAAACGGAATGCCATTTGTTCCATCACAATGTTTAGTCATAGAACATGCAGTTTCTATAATAGTGTTAGAAAAAAAAAACTTCAGACTATTTTGTGATGATCTCTTACGGCTTTTTCACACGGAGAGCTGTAAGGCTCGCACTCGGGAGCAAGCGGACAGCTCCCAAGATTGAAATGCAAAGAGTACAATCGAGCTTTCACATGGGACGCACGGGCCTTTAGACTGGAAGGTAGGAGAGAAAAAAGCTCGCGCTCGCGGGTGCGAGCCTTACGGCTCTCCGTAAGAGCCCTCAGGGTGCGTTTAGATTAGACACTTTATTCCGTATATTTCTCTCTAACATAAAAATATATCATGTGTATACCATCCTGAGAGAAGCTATCTGAGATTAATCATACAACTGGGATGAATTTCACGACATAAAATGTCGATCCAAATTTCAGCCAGTGTCTGACATATATCACAGAAGTTGTAGTTATGTACTTTCTTTCGAAATATTTCATGCGAATAACTATTGCATATCACTTATAGTATCGATATACTATTCCCTATAAGTAATTTGCAAATTTAATTAGACAAATATTGATTATTTAAAATAGCAAAGCATTTTATATCGACATTTTATCTCAGCAGTGTCAGCAATTTTATTCAGCTATATTTGGGCAAGGAAATTTAGTCTCAGATACCTAAGATTTCTATCATGCAATAAGTTTCTAATCTAAACGCACCCTTAGCAACGGACCAAAAACTGGAATCTGTATATATAAAGGGCAAATACCACTCACTCACTCATCAAGAAAATGAAACTATTAAACGTACAAACCTGAATTTTCCCCGGTTTCTTTTATGGAGTAGAGATCCACTAAGAAGGGATTTTCCGAAATTCAACCTCCAAGGGGGCAAACGTATGCAAAATTTCGCCATAAAACGCCGCTCGAGTAAAGGATTCGTCACGTATAGGGTTCGTTGTTACGCGACGAACACAGAATGCCTGCGTAATTAGGAGTTTGGAAAACTTGACGTTTCATGACGCTTTCTCCGAAATTAATATTTGCCAATTCAACTTCGTTTATCTAGCTCGATATGCGAACTCGTTCCACAAAAATCGCACTTAAGGTAGGGGCAGTTTCTATCTCTTCTTTCTCCCTTCGGAGACACCACTTTGAGTTCAAACGATTGCAATTTCCTGTTAAGGCTTTCTATGCCACGGCCATCAGTAAGGCACAGGGACAGAGTTTGAAGGTAGCTGGTGTAGATTTGAGGAGTGAATGTTTCTCTCATGGGCAGCTGTATGTGACGTGCTCCAGAGTTAGTTCACCTGAGAGCCTATTCATTCTTTAACCAGAAAAAAACCTCTAAATATTGTTTACAGGGAGGTCTTGAAAAATTAATATCTTATCAACATTTTGCAACTCAGAAAAAGTCATATGATATAATGTAACGTTTTCATGAAGTCGCGGGGATAAGCTATTATAGTGTATTACATACCGAGAGGGAAAGTTTTTCATTCTTGTCGAGAGAAAAAGTTCTATTTCTCGAGACAAGAATGAAACTTTTCACCGAAGTTTGTGTACAATTGTATTTACAACCATACGTTTTATATGCAAGTGACGATTTTTGTAGCAAGTATAATTACGTGAGAAATGATCAAAGTCAGATATCTATAACCACCCCACAAATTAAAAACTGTCAAGTTGACATTTTGACAGTGGCATTAAAAAAGTTAAACATACAAACTTATATTAGTGTTATTTTTGATGAATATTCAGCAAAAAAGTATTTTCGAAGAGAATGAACCATTCAGAAGAAATTATTTTTACTTCTCCTCAACTAAGAGAAATCGTTAAAAGTTTGGAAAAAGATTTTTTTTCAAAAGAATGTTGCATGTTGACATTTACCTGCGCTCAAAGTGGCATTAAATTTCACTTTCCGTCTGGCAGTATTAAATACGTTTCTTTCAAACTTCAAGCTGGAAATGTCAACATTATATCTATGGTTGTAAATAAACGTATTTTGGGGCCTGACACTACGCCGAGAAAGTAGGTATTCTCGAATGATTTAAGAAAAAATAAGGTTTTGCGTTTTTTTTTCAGGGCTTATTCAAAGACCTTTAAAATGGCGTATCGTAAGGTATCATATTCTAATTGAAATTTCAAAGTTAGAGGGTTATAAGGTCATTTGTAAAATTTAACAGATACCACCTTATAACTCCTTTCTATCGATATTGATCTACCTGTATTTATTGAAAAAAATACATAAAACACAGAAATTATTAGCAATTTCTTGTTTTGCAATGGAGGCGGTGTACGTAATACAGGAACAGGGGGCATAACGAAAACATACTACCTATAATTGCGTTGTATTCTTTTCCGCAAAAATATAAAAGCATGTTGATTTTATTTAGAGGAAGAACATGTCTCGTCCGGGATTTCATCTCCTTAAAAATCTTAAATGGGAAGTTGTTCAAGTTGGCCATTAGGGATATTAGATAGTGCAATTTGAATCATGAAAGTCTTTTATTTAATCTACAGTAAATCAACTTTAGTCATTTAATTTCCCAGAAAACTTAGAAAGCTACTCTTCTAACTTTTCTGTTAGATTACAATTTGTTAATATGGCGTTTTACTACATACTGTTCGTTCTTAACCCCAACTTTGTGTTCTTACTAGAGTAGTGCGATTTTTCGCAATATTTAGAGACAGATTCATTAATATATTATCAGTATTATCAGTCATTTTAGTCTAACAGGAGGACTACGAGGTCGACCGTCTTATGGCCGAGCTTGATGACATCACATTAATCACCAAAAATCAACAGCAACATTACACTTAACATAAACCAAATTATTTCTTTAAAAGTATGCGCTGAAACTTTTACGTGGCGTCAAACAAGGCGATAAGTGAGTGACATCGAGTGTTTTAAATGCAAACATTTCCTTGACTCTAACCTTAACTTCTTTAATTGAAGATCAATGATTATAGCATTTCAATAAGCTTTAAATTAGTAATATCATAATATTTGCAACTACAAATGAAAACTAGAAATATTTGCCAATATATTTTGTGTTGGTACAACAAGAAGAATCCCCAATAATCATACAGGATGTGTGAAGAGCAGAACTAAAGAAAAAGTCCTAATCAACAAATGTTTTTGCCCAAGTCAATAATTGTTATGCACCACTAGAGTGTTTATCCTATATTATAAATTTATTGACATATGAATTAAGGATTCCAAATTGTATTATTATATTTTCATAAAATACCACCGTATTGGCTGTGCATTGTACGTATGACCCTAAATCGTTGAAGTGTAAGACAATTTATTTTATGGGTGCTGCACAAATGACAGTGTGATAGATTGGTGCCTCATTTATGTTCAGTTTCATTGCATAAGCTAATGATTTGAGCCAGTGGTGGCTAACCTTTCAGTTGATCGGAGCCAAATCACAATTGAGGAGCGTTATTGCAAAAGGCAACACATCCATTAGCATTAAATTTACAAAAAGCAATAAAAACCTTTAGACCCCTTAAAGCTAAAAAATACTTTCACCGAGATATGGATAATTTAAGCAAAAAAATTACAAATTATTACCTTTCTTATGAACATTTTTTGTCCAACAGTTTGGGAAAAAATCACGTTTTTAAAATGGATTTGTTGAGTTTAGCTTTACAGTTGCGGATTTTTCACTTTTGAAAGTACACACATGGGATTTGTTACCTTTTGTTTAATAACATTCTAACTTGGAACAAAGATGTACAAAAATACAAAGTAATGAAATATAAAATTATATATGATTTTTTATATTATATTGTAGGTCAGGATAGTCCTGCCAGTCAACATTAAAATTTGCCTTTAATAATTTCTCCATCGATTTTTTTTGGTGGTATATTTTGACCTAAAGGATACTTTTTCAAATTAAAAGTGAGTAGAGATTTGACTACTTTTTTAATTGATTACCTTTAAAGACACACTGGATTTGTTGCATTTTGTTTATGTCACATAATTTAAGCCATTAAAAAATGGGGGATTCGTTTATTTTTGTTCTATAAAAGTGTATCAATTTTCCACTAAAGGTTTCTTGCAGTTTGTCGTAGAGTATGAACTCAGAGCCTTATAAAACGGCGATTTGTTTTAGTTTGTCAAAAATACGATTGTATGTTGTATTAACCCCCCAAGTGGACCTAAATCCATGCCTAACACAAAAAAAGTAAAAAATGGATTTTGTTGTCTTTTGCAGTAATGCTCCTCAATTTATTAAAAATTATAGGGGAGCCACACCACTTCAGGACTTAAAAAGTGATAAATAAAAACACCTTAATTTTTAATATGAATGCTAAACTTAAAGTGCCACAGAGATGAAAAATAAAAATAAAAACACTAGCAATACTTGAAATGGAAATTTAGTAAAAGAACCAGTGTATAATTACAGACGTTTTTTTAAAGATATTAGCTGACTCTAATCGCCATTGCAGATATCAATGGTGCTCTTATATGTCGAGTGTAGGGGATATGATCGTGTCGAGTGTTGGTACAAAGCCTCGAATCAATTGTTAAGTGAATATACAATAGGGGTAGTAATTTAATCTAGAACAAAAGTAAATGTGTTGGTGGTCTAAATAACCTTATAAGTACAGCAGTGTTTGAGTTTTAATTTCATTTGTTTTCTAGGGATGCAGCAACATGGGCGAAAAACCACTAACTTGCACCATTTTATTGGTTCTACTGTGCATAGGCCGGCTATCTGCAGGTAAGCTAATAAGTATTTATTTGTTAATTAATAATGCACTGCCGGTTTTACATAAATCTTGTCAATTAATATCTAGATTACATCAAGCGCTCAAGTGAATATTTTAATACTAATTCGAGATAAAATCTTGGTTATTTTTCGAACTATGACTTTTGACGAGAATAATAATAAATCGTTTATTAAATCACAAAATTTTGAGTCAGAAATTGTCAATATATTTACATAGCTTATTTATTTTCTGTTAGATCACGAATACATGGTGACGGCTCCGGATCCAGTTGTTATACCTGACGGTTTTGCTTCCCAGCTAACCTGCGAAATGAATATCCAACCTGACAAATTTCTTTGGAAGTATTATCCGGTATCAAATCCCGAAGACGCCTACAACCCTAAAAAAATTGTGGATTTAAGTAACGCCACTTTTGAACACCTTGGATCAGGAGAAATTGAAAATGGAAAGTCCTCTTTAAACCTCGGTTCAGGTAAATTATTTTTTAAGTTATTTCGTTTAAAACGGAACTGTATAATTAAAATATTTTTATAATATATTGGGGTTTCATCTAAAAAAGAATCCAATATACAGTGAGGTCAAAAAGTACCGTTTAAATTCATTATCTGCGTAATTTATAATTTATGAATAAAATCAGGATTTTACTCATTTCAGGTCGATTTTAAATTCTAAAATGATATATTTCAAGTGTACTTTTATCCCTCTTCCAACTCCCTTAGAGTGGCAGCTACTCCTATGTAATAAACAACTAGTTTTTGCAAATTATTACTGAATCGATCAAATTATAGTTGAAAGGTGCTAAGTAGCTTTTACAATTTTTTCCTTCATTATTTAAAGCTGTGCATGGCACATTTCAACCTCAAATGATAACTAAATTTGCATGTTGGCAAGGTTAAAACTAATGGTGCAATTTATTTTTAGTCTCTTGTAAAATATCGGGATGTGTTTGCCAGATTTCTTCATTTTTTTTATTAAAGATGTCATGGCTGATTCAAAATCCTCTTCCAGACGTTTGTTCGAATCTCAGTCAGTATTATATTATTTCCGGGTCTTTAAAGACATGCTTAAGAACTGAACTAAACTCATTCCTTCTAAGTTCTCTGGTGTTAATGTTTCTTTGGCATTCAGATTGTATCTGGCTTTGGTAAGATTTGGACTAGTACATACCATGTGTAAACAATTTCCTTTTCAATCCCACACAGTCTCCATCGCTCATATTCTGCTAAATTGAGTTTAATCACGTGTCCTTTAAAATTCCCGTGTCCAGTGAGCAGACCAAGTTCTTTGCTTACTCTGCTTATTCATTGCAACAAGTACTTCTACCTTAATTGAGGTTTAACTGTCAGGACTCTTGTTTGCCGGTAGGCTGTCAAGTTCCTCCAATGTCTCAAATGAGCCCCTTCGAAATTTGTTAATGCGATGTTTTCATCTAGAGCAGAAGGCACACCTATGATTTGTTCGGTGGAATCTCTTGCCAGCTTGTTGGTCACGTCACTACTATGTATGTTGCTATACCCGGGCATCCTAACAAATGTGATCTTGGTTTGGCCTAGTTTAATAAGGATTTGCACACAATCTCACACTGCGTTTAAAATGGTGGTACGTCCGTCTTAGGTAAGACACTTAACGCTGCACGGCTATCCATTATCCGTGTAGATGTACATAGATTGAGTGACGAGACGTCATGTTGATTTGGAAATTTGCACATTCTCGAATGGCCCATATATTGACCATAAAGCTCAAAGCATATACTCCCACTGGAATGATTTTCTTTTAGTTATTGCTTGATATATAAATTCCAGCTCCGTATTTTCCGTCGTGGCCGTAAGCGTCTCTAAACCAGACGTCATTTTCTTAGAACATAGCGGTTTCTGGTTTCTTCCAGTCTTTTTTGTTCGGTATCAGAATCCTGCAATTCCACTCCAGCCAGAGTTTCTTGGTAGTGCGTCCTTGTCTTAAGGTAAAAGGTCTGTTGAAATCTCCAAGTGTAGTGTGACCTACCTTAGTCTTCCTTCATTTTTCTAAGCGCCTGGTGTGCAGGCTGTTAATTTGGCCTACGTTTTCATAAATTGCTCCAAAGGATGCATATTATGTGCTACCGCTAGAGGATTTCTTACTTCAGAATTTAAAAAAAAAATATATCATGTCACTGTCACTATACTGCTTTGAAGTATTACTAAGAAATCCGACAAATATTTCCAGTTGAAGTTTATCAATATGCAAATAGTGCTTATTTGAAACTTCGTTTACTTAAAAACATACCTTTAAGAATGGCATACTTTTAACTTTTTTCTTATTTTTGCTTTTGATAATCGCAAAATTTCATAGAACGTTATTATGCTCTTGATAAGCCTCTTTTTAACGACACACCTTTTAATGCCACATGGAAGCGGAAAAAAAAATTGTAGAAATTTAAAAGTTTTTTCGACTTTAATCTTTGCATTTCGACTTCGCTTTCATTTTAGGTATGAAATAACTTTGATTTAGAGAATAATGTTTTTTTATTGTGTATACAATTTTTCTTCATAATTTTATCCAGTATTTTCATGTACCGGGTGGCCAACTAAGAAAGGACGCCGGCTATATCTCAGCAACGAATTACTTGACAGCTTTGGGGAAAAAATTGCAGTATCCCGAAAAACATAATCAAAGTAAAAGAGTTTTCCTTCGACTAATACATCGCATACGCACCACAGGAAATGTGCATGTTGCTATGTTCGGAAGACAACGTAGAGGTGGCATCGAGCAAAATATTACAAATGTTTTAGAATATGTGAAATTTAATCCTCATTTAAGTGCTAGAACAATAGCTAATGACTTGGGGATATGCTGAACCACCTTTCAAAACCATGCCCACGTGGCAGGTAGATAGGAAGTGGAAGTCAGTTTTCTTGGCCATCCAGGTCCCCATATCTGACTTGCCTTGATTTTTATTTGTCAGGCGAATGTTTTTGCCAACAAGTCTAAAAAAAGGGCATGATGGAAAGAATAAGAAACAATATGTAGAGGGGTAGAATGATCAATGGTAAAAGTTAGGATTCACTGCATGAAAATGGGCTGCAATCATTTTGAACATTTAGGGCTCCAGTCAATAGAGGATATTAATTTAACATTTTTAATGTAATGTAACTTTTTGGAAAATTAGATTGTTTCTTCGGTTAATTTTTTTACATTATTCACTGTTATTACTATTATATCATTGTAGGTATGTTAATTACTTATTTTTATATTATGTAAGACAAATTCTAAACCTCCTTTGATTTCGTATTCTAAATCGTAAAACATGTCATCAAGCTTTTACGTTACTGAAATTTTATTTGCCAATAACTCCGGTTAGATAAAAGATATCGAGTTGCGGTTTTCACTGATATCTAGGGCTTTCAATTCTCTATTTTAAGATATCAAAATTGACATATTTTCCTATTTAATTTTTTTTAGAAAAACGGCGAAATTTGTGACCATTTTATATAAGCGCTGTAGCAACGACAATAATTTTAAAATAAAAACATATGAAAATGCTTTTGATAGACTAAATAACACTCTTTTATAGAGACTAAATTTGTTAAATTTTATTGAAGCTAACTGAAGTAAATGGTATTAAAAAAAATTTTTTTCGATGTCTCCCCACCTCCTTATTTTTAGAGATAGAAGAAAGAGTGTAGAACAAAAACATATTGAAACTACTCTAGGATTATAATCCATGCATTTTAAATATACCTTAATTAAGCAAAATTTCGAGAAAATCCTAATTTTCTATTTAGCTTCAGGTATTATGTCACCTAGCGGTCATTTTAGAACCTCAAAAATATTTTCCAGCGATTTTTCACTTTTCTTATTGAAATTTTTTTCTCAAAACTGTGGGATGGTTCGTTGCTGAGATATAGCCGGCTTCCTTTCTTAGTTGCCACCCGGTACATATCAAATTTTTAAATATTGTAAAGTTGCAATTTAAAAAAAAATAATTTAAAAATCCAAATTTGCTCTTGTTATTTTAAGAATAATTCGAGATTTGTAAAAATAATTTTTACAATCTTGCGATTATATGACTTTTTTTAATTCATAACAAAAGTTTTCAACTTCGGATGTCGAAACAAAAAATATAAAAATTCGAAGAAGGGGGAACTTTTGAATAATAAAATTGAAAAAGCGAAGACATTTCTTTTCCTAAAGTGTTAAAAAAAATTAAAAATTTCTTTTAATTGGTTTCGATTTTTTCCACTTTTAGACATTTTTTTCAAAATTTTAAAAAATAAGAAACGAAATAGAATGTTAAATTTTTTCTTAAAATTTTAAATTTTGTCTTTTAAGGTGAACGTTTTTCTCAACATTTTGTTTCTAAGGTCGAAATTAAAAAGAAAACATTGGAAACCCCTACATGAAATTTAAAACTGGAAAAATATCGTCTGAAAAAAATCCGGAACATTTCCTAAAATAATCTCTAATTTTTGTTAGGATTTTTACTCTTTTCTTCTGGAACCTTGGAACTTAATATTTTTATTTTAAGATCGAAATTTACATCTGCTTCTTAAAACTTCAGTAAATATTTGGAGTTAAAAATGTTATATCATAATAGGAAATTTTTGGAAAAAATGTTGGAAAAAATGTACCCATATTTTGTGTGTGTGCAAAAAATGTTAGCTATAAACTTGAAATTTCGAGAAAAAACTTCAAAATGTTTGAAAATAGAATGCTTCTCCACAACTCGATTTAAACATCCGAAGGGTCAAAATAAATCCAACATTTCAAGTTTAAAATTTAAATTTTTAAAAGCAAAAGAAAAGTTTAAGTTTGAAACTAAAATTTTGGATTTATTTTGATCACCTGCAAAAATGTGGATTTTGTGTCCAGACACATTGATCAACGATGTCAACTTTCAATGCTTATAATCAACATTAAATACAATCTTGTGTATTATTCGTTACATAAAAAGCGTATATCAGAAAATTTTGAGTAATCCTCGCCTACCTGCCGCTGGGAACACCTGTATAAATTTCATTGCAGATTTATTAAATAGATTTCAAAAGTAAAAAATAAGCCTAACAAAAAGCTATATTTATGTTTTTTTTATTAGCAATTATAGCAAACTTATTCTTCTATTTAAAAAAGAAGTTTACCAATACTGAAATTAAAAAAAGTAACATTACTTTGGTTTCTATGTTGGAATTTATATTCATTCAATATTTATTTACTAGTGTTTCACTGTCGTGTACATTAATTTCCAATATGTAAATATTATTTCAATCAAAAATATATTTATTTATTCAATAATATTATTCCAGTTAAATTGTTTCATCTGCTGAACTGTATGGTATACAAAAAAGTTAATAATTTGGGTGGTGAGTGAACAGTATAAAATACAAAATCATGTGCTTCATTGTAGGCAGAATCCTGATTAGTTTTAAAGTTCTTACTACATACATATACCAATAATATTGGAAAGGTTCTAATACTTGAAAACATTTTTCTGCTGGAATTTTCAAACATCTATTATATTTGTTTTGATCAAATGGCGACAGTAAACTATAAATTCTTGAAATTAGATTTATGGTCTGTATTGTGTGCAAATGCTTAAAATTTAATTGATTTCTGGAATTGCAGGAAAACGGCAAGTTAATCGCTGGCGATTATCAATGCTTGGCTTATTATGGGGCATCCGTTGTGGCATCAGTGCCGTGGAAAATAACAATTGCAACCCTTGGAGATTTTGTAGAGGGGAAAGTGACGAAAATAGAAACCACAGTCGGTAATACCATTCTTTGGAGATGTGAACCTCCTTTTTCTAATCCAGAAGCTTACATCGATTACCTAAAAGGGAGTAGCTATATTCAACCCACGTTACTGTTGCCGAAAGTAAAATCATTAATTTTGGAAAACATTGACTTGCAAGATTCTGGTATTTATAAATGTAGAGCTACCTCAGCTGTGGGAGGTGCATCGAAAGATTCTAAAGAATACTTGGATTTAAGGGTCATGAAATATGGAAGACCACAAGCTCCATTCTTTGTTTCGCCACCAGAGACGTTATATAATGCTACAAGAGGTACTTATTAATTAAACGAGCCTATTTTACATTGTCATATTTTTTCGTTACTTTTCAGGTTCTACGGTTTTCTTAGAATGTGCAGCTTCAGGAAACCCTGTTCCACAAGTAACTTGGTTTAAAAAAACAGGAGAACTTGACAAAAGTCGTACAGAGGTGCTCAAAGGAGGATTGAAAATAAGTAATATAACTGCAAAAGATGAAGGTGTTTACATCTGTAGCCATAAAAACGAACATGGGCATATCTCTAAACATATAACTTTTGTTTTCATCGAGGAACCAAGTATAGAATGTCCTTATAATGCTACCAAAATAAAACAAAGTGAAAGATTAGAAATAGAATGTATTGTGAAGGGCATTCCGGAGCCTAACATTGCTTGGTTTCTGAACGGGTATAGTGTTAAAAATGATACCGCAATTGAAGGCATACAAAACAAGCTGTATATAACTTCTGTTGAGAAAAGACATGCAGGTTATCTGCAAATATTCGCTAGTAATAGTTTAAAGACTGTGTATAGTGGCATAAGCATCAAGGTGATACCGTTATCAAGTAGTGGTGAAGTTCCTGGAACAACACAGAATCACTACCATCGTAAAAAGCCTGGAGGAAGAAAACCAGCGAAACATATTAAGACAAAAATTATACCTCCAGATAAACCAACTGTGACTAGACTTAATGACCACGCAGTTGTAGTTAGATGGTCGGTTCAAAGGAATACAGGGTTGCCAATTCAATTTTTTAAAGTGCAGTATCGTGAATTAGGTTATTATAGTAATAATGAATTTATTAGAAGTAAGAATACCAGGTGGAAAACCTGCAACGATGATATAGCATATCATCTTAGAAATTATGAAGTTGACGGTTTAAAACCGGAACATCTCTATCGATTTAGAATCGCAGCTGTGTATAGTAATAATGATAATAAGTTAAGTAATAACTCTGATAAATTCTTGTTGAGAGGAACGGATTTCTATGAAAGAAATCCTCTTCCTGTGCCATTAATAACACACACTGAACCCGTTAACACATCTGCTGTGAAGATATATTGGGAGGTAAGTTATAATTTACTTTCTACAACTTTTACATTAAAATATTGCAATTTTTATAATAATTTTGCACGTCTTGGGGTATTTTACCACTGTTTATAATTGACTAACATGTTAGGCATATTTCGCAGGTCTACTGTTTATACTTTTTAATTAACTTATTTCAAGCTTGTGACTTGTAAAATGCTTTTTTTGTAGTTGTTTCTGAAAAGTTATATTTTATTTTTGCAGTGTCCAAAATCTGCCAATATGTCAGTGGAAGGATTCTTTATCAACTACATTTTGGCAAGCAGAGCGGGAGATTTCTCCAAAGTGTCCATTGATGATAATACTACTAACTATTATGTTCTTTCTCATCTTGAACCTGATGCCCTTTATGATATCAAGTTACAAAGCTTTACTTCAAAATCTGCTAGTGAATTTAGTAAAACAATGAAAGTGAAAACCTTAGGTATATATATGTTTTTCTTGCATTAGGTTGTTGATGATGTTGTTTATAGCTCCACCAGTGGAATCGACTACTATTCACGTTTCAACAAATCAAAATGCAAATGGTTCTGAATCGAAGGGGAGCAGCAGACTTTACGTATTTATTGCTGTTGGGGTCATTGGAGTGGCGCTGATACTCACTAGCATAGCTATTCTTTTGGGATGTCGAAAATGGAAACAAAGAAAAAACACAGGTACATACACTTATTTGACTTAGAACAAGCGAATAAAAAATAAAAGAAATATAATATGACTTTATAGGTACATTTTTATCAAAGGTATTATTAAATATTGAAGCAACTTTGAAAAAAAATTCTTATCTAAAAGAAGTTGATTAACCCATTAAAGCCCAAGCACTTTTTTTTAGAAAATAAACCAAAATGTGTGAACATTTTTGTAAGAGCTCAATTTTTAACAAAAAATTAAATGCAATCCATACTCAAAAATTTCACCTTAAAAAAATAGAGACTTGTACTCGATCGAATGAGTACAGTTGGGGCATACGCTACTAAAACAAAATGAGCAAAAATATGTTTGACTATGAAAATTTTATTTATAACTAATTAATTAAACACAAAACAAAAAATAATTTTAGTTATGAAAATTTACGAAGCAGTTCAGTTCAATACAGTCACTTTGCATTTTTGGTAACTCCATCTAACGCTTTTGTGACATAGATTACAGCGCAATTGTTTGTTCAACTTTTGTGGAAAATGACGACCTACATCTGTTTTGTTCATACCTTCTGTTACTATATGTTGACTTAATGTGGCAAGCCAAATAATATCGGACTAGAGCCCTTTCAAATTCCAGTGGGCTTATCGATTCATTTCCTGCTAACTGATAAAGTCTGCATGAGTTAACGACTGCCATATTGATCATATTAGTAAAGAGCGAACAGAAATTCTATAGTTATTCACTCCCATACCCTCCATACCTTTTCCATACCCTTCCGTGCCCTTTCCATAAGTCTTAAAATTAATTAACACAACTTATCCAATCTAGGGGGGCGGTGGTTAAAACGTACCTTATTTATTTTGTGTGCACTATTGTCGCAGATATTATCCCCCCCCCCTCGATACACCCCCTACTGGTTTAAGTACTATTAATCAGTTCTTATATTTTTGGAAAGAGCACAAAAAGGGATGGAGTTGAGCAGTGGAGGCTGGTGGTGAGGTTTGCTGGTTTGCACAACCGCCAAAAAAACTAACCCTGGAATAAAAACAACGTAATTTTTGTTCATTGTCATAATAAATAACGCATTTACCATTACCAAACAACCAAACGTACTACCGACTGTAGCAAATTCCCCTGGTTCGTTCTTGTTTGATAGATATTTTGTTATTTGGTTTGCAGAGTTTGCACGCTAGATTGCAACCTTTGTGTTACATGTACGCATCTGCGCGTAGCTAATACTTTGGTTGGTTTGATTACGCGCCCATAAGCAGCACTGCGAAACCCTAATGTATTGACCAAGAATACCCGACTTAAATCAAAGAGTTATCGATAAAATTGCAACTGATAAATATCGTCGTATGGACTTTCCCTTATAATAAGTTTGTTTTTGTTGTAAAAAATAAAACGGATACTTTAACAGTAAATATAATTTTGGCCTATTTTTTGTAGGTGTTTCTTTGCAACCTCCAATTTTTTTAGCACTAGCCACCACTGGAGTTAAGACACATTTCATTTAATTATCCGTACGCGTTTCGCAACTTTTAATTAAAAACTATAATCAGAAACTAACTTTCCACACCCTGGAACTCGGAAACGAAGCCTTTTACGATATATGTTTAAATAGAATTTTTGTCTTATTTTGGGATCTAAAATACGAACCACAATTTACGGTACCACTTTTAGAATCACCTTGTAGAATAGGGATAGTGCATTCCCTATATTGCCATGTATAAAAATTTGACTAAAATGCATCTAGAAAGTAGAGTTGCTTCGACTATTTCTTTTCTCTCTCTCCATTAAATTTAGAATCACCTTGTATATTCGTTTGCTGTACCAAAAGGTCAAATATTTCATCGTATTTTCAAACACTTCCACGGGTGTTAGATTTTCTGGATCATTTTTCACTATTTCCAAACAATCTGCACAACCAGACGTTGTGCTGGAATACTTGTATCTATGACCTCTGGTCCAAATTGGCTCTGGTTTCAACAGTTTTATTTTTCTTTATTGATGTTGTACCAGATGACTTTGAAAGCTTTTGTCGTAAATTTGATAAGGGTAAATTAAATTCATCGTCACTGGTTTCACAATCACTGCTGCAACGTTGCTGTAGTTCAATTTTACCTGCTACATCATAACGAAACGTTAACATTTCCTCCTGAATAACACGATCGTTGAACTCATCTTCATCCATTTGCTGATGCACGTCTGGGAGAATAATTACAATATCAACTTCATTTTAATTATTGAGGAAGAAATGTTATTTAATGCACTTTTTAAGTGATAATGACTTCTCGAACCATAAAATGTTTTTGAAGATATTTCTGAAAACTCAAAATGCTCCATGATGGATTCTAAAACGACAGCAAAGCGCAAGATTTCTGAAATAAGATTCAATATAAACCCGCTTCAACTCAGTGTACTCAAACGAGTACACCTCAATTTGTAGGCTTGCCAGCCCCAAAGCATTGATTCTTTCTTTGAAAAAATATCATCGTGTCAATCGCTACACATACAAAAATCTATTTAGACTGAAAGAATATTGTGAAAATACAATAATCAAAGTTGGATTGCACTTGGTCAACTTTCAGGTAACTGGAAAGACTATCTTAAAGCTTAAAATGAAGCTGTTGGTCACAAGGTGGAAGCAAAATTTTATTTTTGTTTCTGTATTCGAAACGAGTACAATGGCAGGTAATGGGTTAACGTCAGGCAAAGATGTGGCACGCTAGAAAACAAAATGCATATATCCAAATCTAAAAGAAAACTGAACTTGATTTCTGCAGTAGTCATTGTGAAGATACATATTTTTGGAAATAATGTGAAAACCAACAACACAATTAAGTTGTAAATGTGATATCTCTTCTTCCATACAAATAGTTTTGTGTTTGGAGTGGCTAACCCCATTTTGATGGAACTTTCAATTAAATGGATACATTTTTACTGGATTCATTGATTGAATATGCTTTGTAAACTCTGAAAACTCTAAATTTAAGGGACCAAATATTTGCTTTTGTTTTATAAAGTATATCTCAGTTATAATGTCATTAATTTTGACAACGTTTTCGGAAAGCTTAATAAGGACAGAATATAGAAAAACCTTGTTATTAAAAAGAGGGAAAAATCAGCCCATAAATATTTTAACAAGACGCACCTGATTCACAACAAATCTTTAGACATTGGTTATGACTATAATTCAACAGACGCTTATCAGTTTACCAGGGGCAACGAAAGAATAAGACAGAACTAACGGACAACCAATTTGTACGTTTTACGCCGCATAATTATTTGTATTTCCATACACTTGTAACCTGAAAATAATTGAAATAATTTTACATTTTTAGCTTCCTTGCCTATGGTTCAGATTTCAAGAAAAGCTACACACAGAAAAATTATGCGCTGTGGTATAATGAATTTGAATGACAGAAAAAAGGTCCTCATCTGAATGACAACCAAAAATAAAAAGAGAAAAAATAGGAGGAACCGCTAAATATTTCTTTGGCTTCTTTACAGAAATTTCCAAATTGAAGAGTTTATTAATATGAAACGCAGTCTTTATAAATATTCAAAGTATATATCTCAAAAATTCTACTCGAAAAGATGTAATACATGTTCTTTCAGTTTTATAAGCTTAGTGTCAAACATATTATTGGGAAAGATCTGATACATATTCTGCGAGTTTTGGAATTCGTTAATGTTTAGTAATAGCTGTTTTATATGCTCTATTTATTTTATGAATCATTTTTAACTAAAATTAATTAAAGGAATTTTTTTTTGCTTTTTGTTCCCGTTTTTCAAGTAGGCCGCTCAGACCCAATGGTGAGGGTTCGAAACATCTAGAAAAACTCTAAAACAGAATATTTTTTACTTCACAGAAAGAGATAAGCCGACAGTTGAAGAACACCATATTCAGGCGGATGGCAACGATTTTGTAGTCCGCACCAAAACTCTACCAAGAAGCAACGGATATGCGTTGGCACCAAATCGAATCACAATAACTGCTAATCCATTGGCAGACACGGACAAGGTAGGTTTTGTATTATTCATACTTGTTTCGAATCTGAAGTAAACATTCTTGCTTTCCTTAGTCGTATCCGCTGTTTCGCTGATCAGCATACTATTCGTTCAATGAAAATATTGTTATTGCTATTTTGCTTTTAAAAATTGAAATATCAATTTTTTGTCGACGATTTTAATTGAAAACGTTTTGTTTCAGATATAAATTTTTCTTATTATAAGCATGTAAGCTTTAAATTATTTGCATTTCAAGAAGGTGGGTTTATTTTAAGTGCTGCATTTATTTTCTTGATCAACTTCCTAAATTGTATTTCAAAAAGACCTAATTTCATCGCCCTTCTGCGTAACATTAGGTTATCAGATTATTTAATCATTTCATGGAGAATCAATTTTTAAATTAGTTAATTAAAATATTCAATCCGATACATTTCTCTTTTTGTGTTAAGGTTAAATGACCAGAAATTTGTTTCCCGTTGTAATATCAGTTAAAGACAATTACGTAAATGTTATTGTAAACTATGTATTTTCAATTATCAGTTAGTCATTTCATTTATTTATTTAATTTATTATTTAATTATGTTGTTGGCACAAGAACATACATTTCCATGGAAAAAATTTTTGAAATCTGTTTGTAGTGTTTCATAGATATTTATATTTATTGTATGGTTTATTTATGCACAAATTCATATCGTGAAATTTTATTTAGAATGAGAACAATTTTTAGATTCTTGCAAGAGGTGTTTGGATCCTTTTTGCATCCTCCTTTAATAATTCACAAACAGCATCCACCAAATGAACTTTTATTGTAACCAATCAATATACCAAATAAAAAAACCGTGTCTGGCATACGATTGTTAACAAAAGGCAGTTATTAATTTCTTTTTCCCATGGCTGTCCCAATTTCCGTTCAACAAAGTTGTAACCTGGGTTACCATCTTTATTACCCCCCCCCCCCTATTTGAATTGTGGGAAACGTCCTCGGGAACAATCCAAGACCAAAAATTTTAGCGGATTCATCACAAAAATAGGGTGGAGCACTTCTTCGTAAATGCTTTTGCTTATTCACTGGTGCTTGTACTATAAAATATCTTCCTTCCTCTGGAGGAGAGCTGCACCAAAGGGGGATGAATTTGCATCAGGTCGGAACGTAAACGGTCCTCTATCTGTTGGACGTAGAACTGGCGTTGAAGGACGAGTCATTTTTATCCAAGCATACAGTCGCCATTTACACTTTGTGTTGTTTTTGGTCTAGTCAGTGAGGGATTTGGCTAGGACAGAAAATGGAATGAATCGGCGGAACCACGATTCTGTTTATCTTGGCTGGGGTGTCTTGCTTACAACTCCACATTTTTTGGGACCCGAAAAATTTCTCCTTGGACCAGACAGTCTATTTCCTTCTTTAAAAACTCGTTCTTGAGAGACAACATGTACGAAGGCGCTGCTATTGGCGTCTTGTCTACCAATCTTATTCAATGCGCTTCAAAACAGGTAGGCAGCATTTCGTGTAGAAGCACATTTACGTATTTCTGGGTTTTCCTTCAAATGCAGGGATTTATCTTCGTTGCTACACAGCGATATCGATCACATTAGAAGTTACAAATTGGGAGAGCATTTTATGTTGAGATGGATCTTAAAATGAAAAATATTTCTGAAGACCATCACTGAAATTTCAGCGAATATCTACGATCATCTTAGCAGTTTTGACAAAATCGATACCTATAATCTTGCAGCGATTCTTGCGCTCAGGAATCTAAACTAATGTCATCGGTAGTATATGATGTTCTGATCCAATTTTGATGTCGAAAGCATCTTATACTCTTCTGGTAATTCCACCCCCGGCTGTTATATTTACATCTCGTTCAAGATAAGGCACTTTTTTTTCGTAAGAATCTCTGAGAAAAGGTTCCAACTAACCTTAATTTAGCTCCTGTATCAATGCATGACAAACCTTGCAAATTCAGAATAGAAATACGAATAAGGGGGTATTGGTCAGGTTTTACTACATCCACAATAGTAAAAATTCACAAGTGCAGTTACACGTGTAGCAGGGTTACATGAAGGACAGTTGATTCGAATAAAACCTTCTTTGCCACATCCATAGCAGGACATTAACAGGTTTTTTCTTTCCTTGGTCACATACTGTAGGTCTTCAAGTTTTGGGGTCCGATTGTTTCTTTTTTTACTAGTTTCCTACAATATTGTTAGATATGACCAAAATAGGAACATTTTAGATGCAATTTGTTGCTTTAGGGTATGCTAAAAGTTGAGATTTTATATGGAAGTAGTAAAAATCCAAAGGTATGCTAAGAACATCTGTTGCTTCTTTTCACGTATTTGTGGTAGATTTGACTTCCCGCGATCACATGGTGGCGAGATCGTCTAATAGTATACCCAAACCTTTAACTGCATTTTCATACAAAATATTGATACAATCTTCAAAGACTGTGATTGCATCAATAAATGCGTTGACATTTTCTTTTCCAGAATAACGTGATTTGCACGTCGCAAAACTTCGTTGTACGGTGACGTTTCTTGGTTGTAATAGTGCGTCAGCAGCAGATAGTTTCGTTAATCTCGTTATCAGCATCTGAAATTGTTTGGCAGAGAAAGCTACAGGCTGAGTCATTTTTTCTGTTTCGGTATTGTTTTGATTTCATTAATTGCATTGATCCTTGCAGAAAACCAGTTATCTTCGCCCCGAAATGGGTAACCAAGCGTAAGAGGGGTTCGGATTCTTTTTGCACTTAGCGAAGAATCTTGATATTTCGTAAGAATTCACACACAACATCCAATAAATAAACTTTTATTGTAGCGAATGAATAAACAAAAAAAGTTGTACCATCTCTTAAATTCTGTTGTTGATTAACTCAAACTTATATTAATTGCTTTTTGCCACGGCAATTTCAGTTGCCTTCTTTGTTGCATTCTTAGTTTTTCAGATTAGGTTTTGTGTAAATGAACGTAGTATTTCTTTAACCCTTAACATGTAGAAGGATTTTGTGAATGCTGTTTGTTGAAGTGTCTAGAGCCAAATCTGTCTTAGTTGGAACCCGACGGGTCCTAAATGTTATTCCGTATTAGACAGTTTTTCGATTTGTACAAGAACACAATAAATAATGGAAAGCAAACGGGACCTTCAAAATATTTCTGCACAGATGGGATTTCATCTTATGAAGCATCTGGCTTGGACAGAATTGACTATATATTGCTGTCATGATTCAAAATGGAATAAAAATTTGCAGATTTTTTTTGGTCATCAAATTATTGCACAGATAAGATAATAGGGTAGTTGACACTAAAAAAAATTTTTTTAAATTATTTAAATTATTTATATTGACAAAAAACGAGGTTGACTGGTTGTTATCATTTTTGAATTGTAATTTTTTACTCGGTGAATGAATCTTACGCCAGGAGTCGTGATGGTTTTAAGTGTGACGTCGCTCGAATAGTAAACAAATCCAGGAAAGATAGATGAAAAATCACACCCGTTACAAAAAAATTAAATATTAAATGTTTTAGAAATATCTTCACTTCAGCAGGCGATCCGCATACTATCTTGTTGGGGAACTTTCTATACTTATTTGTTAAGCTGAAGTGGAGATATTTCTAAAAATCAAAATTGGTATTTATTTATTTTGTAACAAAAGTCTATTTCTACTTTTCTAGATATTTGTACATCCTCAGGGTTGTGTTTTCAAGTTTATAATTATTAATGCTATGATGCAAGGTTTATTAAAATAGTCTTGGAGGTTGAGTTCCGTGTGTCTTATTTCCACAGAACTACTTTAAAGTTTTATTTTCTTTTGGAAGGAGAATATTTGCATCATTATTAGTAGTATTGCTTAAAAGTGATCCTTAATATACTTTTACTCAATTGTAATTTGGAAATTGTAAACAGATCTTTTTTCCTTTAGTCTCATTTGGTAATGTTTTAAACAACTTTTGAGTGGTTTTTAGAGCTATGCACCTTAAGTCGAGCAACTAGCACCAAATATAATGACAGAGCTCATTGTTTTTTTACTTCTCAAATGATGTCACCATATGTAAGAATATGGCGGCTGGTGTTTTCGTACCAACTTAAATATCCGAATGTCATTTAACTTATTTTATCTTATAAAGGAACTTCATTTAGGAAAATAAAAATTTCCGTGGAATAACATTGTCATATGAATATTTTAAGACAATTTAAAAATAAAAGTCAGCTGCTCCATTGCAACTAAATTTAACAACATTTGATATTCACAACACATTATTAATTTGTTTCAGAGGGTGATTTCATTATTGTGTACCTGACAGACATATGAGGAGGGGTAACTACGAGGGTTGCCTTTTAAGTTTTTACAATCGAATTTTAAATTTTTTGGAAGTAATCTATCGAATAAGTAGATTTTAGCTCTGTTCGTTGGTTGTGATATGCAGATTAACATATTCAGAAATCATATCATACCAATCCATTTATTACTTTAGCTTCAGCTTTAATGGAAGTTTATAGTTTATTACTTTATGACAATGAAACCTAGTATGTGGAACTCATATGTCGAGAAAAAAAAGCAAGTAAAAGTTCTTACTTCTTATGCCACCATTACATAATTAAATTTTCGATTGCTTGATGAGTAGGAAATTTGTTTTATATATAAGAAATGTTAATGCAAATAAATATAGTACAGTTTTTTTACTGTTTCATTATATTCGGAATATATGAAATTATTTCAAGAAGTAAATAAGAAGTAAGTTATATAAATACATTTTAGTGACCAATTGAAATTTACAAGTAAATAAAAGCAGTACAGTGAGATTGTTTTACGCAATTACAAACCGATTATAATTAACCTATTGTGTAAGAATTATAATTATTTAATTCGATGATGATACGTAATTTTTCTAAGAGCATTAATTGGATTGTAATTGTAAAATCATTTTACATGGTGTTGGCACATATCAGATCACTATTTTTTTTTTATTTTTACTGCTATTGTGCAGCAGATTGAACACTGCTCTCACCATAATTTTGGCTTAACTAACTACTAATATAGCTATTTTTGTTTTGCTTAATTTGTCCATCTTTTACTACTCACAACTAAAACTAGGATAATTTGGTCTTATTTCCAGAAATTTCTAGCTCGGATTTTTTCCAGAGTCAAAATATGATCGAAATGACTTGTCTAACGTCGCAAAATAATAATTGCGCGTCATCAGCAGCTACACAACCTTCTGGTACATCGGAAGAATCCAACTGTAACGCCAGTGAAAAAAGAAAAAACAGCGAAAAAAGAAATAAGTTTCCTGAAATTCATCCGCACGGAGAAAATTACGTTTAGTGATTTTTTTGTGGTGATATCGGTATCCTATTGACTTTCTATAGAATTAAAAGACTGATAACATAATTGTGGAGGAAATAAATCTGACCTCCTTAAAAAAAGTTTTTTCGTCAAAACTTTTGTAAATAAATGTAAGTTTAAGTTGTTGTATATATAAAAACTAATCAATATGATTGATTGATTCAAAAATGTCCTCTGACTAGTGATTATGTAATAATACTTTATTTATTTTTTTGTACTTAATTTACTTTATTAACAACTCTATATTTATTTAGTAACAAGTATTAAGGTGATTTCTGTCTTTGGCAGCTAACAAAAGGTTGTGTTAACTTAATTTTAAATTAATTTAAGCAGGTTTATATAATTTATCGAATTAGATTTTTTAAAATATCATCCAAATCTATTTTACCTCACATAATGAATAACGTTTTCCAATAGTAGACAACAAACATAGGTATATTACAACTATGCTCCATATGTTATCTTGGGGTTTGTCTTCATCTAATATTTTATATGTCATAACAGCACTTCTGGATTCTAAAAGGACAAATTTGTTTATTTCAAAGTACATTAAAATTTGTTTAACATCTATTTAAGTTTTGTTTTTTGATAGGAAAAAGCTATATCTGCTGTAATAGACAATGAAAAAAATGAAAATGTTAACTACAATAAGATTTTCGACATACTTTGAGATACTACCACAATACAAAACAAATTATAGGATATTTAAAGTAATAAATAATATTTGATTTATTTACATGGAATGGTTATTTGATATTTGTTGGAAATTTGTTTTGAAATATTCCATTCCTAATTATATACATATTTCTTGATATGAAACTAAATGCTTAAAGGACTTGGAATGATGGTCAATTTTTGGGGCATTAGTTAGGTGTTGCCATTGAATTTTTATTAGTATTGGTAAGTTTCTTTAACTTGTTGGTCAACTTTTAAATAGCTTAATAGTACTAGTATTTTATTGACATCAGTAAAAACTGACAGGCATGGACATAATGGACATTGCTTCATGATTTGGCAGCTCCACAAGGACGTTTCTCACATACAGTGTGTACAACAAGAAAGTTCTTTGATTTTAGGAAAACTATCAAAAATTTTTTCATTTTTATTTTTTTAGAAAAAATTATATTAAAAAGCCTACAAATTAACTACCTAATACATCGTCCATAGCTTATAGTTTTCCAGAATAGCCTGGTACCTTTTCGCCATGTCTTCCAGTAGTTTTTCAACATATCGCACGGGTAATGAGCACCATATCGCCCTGATTTTTCATGAAAGCTACTTGAGAGTGAACATAAGTGTTCCTACAAGTTTCCTTTTCGCAACACTCCAAACATTTTCTATTGGATTTGCATCGGCAGATTGTCAAAGTCAGTCTAGAAGCTACAGAGGCACCTCTGATGTGATGGATCGCTTTGTCATTCTCTAAAATCCAGCCTGCGTTTTTGGCACCAAACATATGCTCGACAGACTTTTTAAGATCACGTTTATAAATATTGACTATTTTCTGAGCATCCAAGTTCAGAGTAAAGAGATTAAATGGCTAAAACCGTACTCAGAGAAACATCCCCAAACAAGGAAATTCACTGGATGTTTGACGGTTCGCTGAAGCCATCGCTCACCAGCGGTAGATCAAGCGTACTTTATGGGAGCTATACTCTGAAAGACGCTGCGTTAGAAAAAAGCCCAAGCCTTGCCTTTTTTCCCGTGAGTCTCCGAAAGCAATGGTTTGGACTCGTGCCCCGATATTGTATACTTTTCTCAACCAAACGCTCTCTGATGGTATTTATGCTGTCTTCAACCCTCTTAAATAGCTTGACTTTGGCTTCACGTAATTCTAAAGTTTGATTGTGCCTAAACAGCTGTACGCTGTACGTTGACTTTATCCTGTTATTTTGTTTTAATTCGCGATTAGCCTTTATCGGGAAGATCGTCGACACCTTTGATGGCTTTTTATTGTTCAACTCACCTCTTCACGACTGTGTTCGACTTTTTTAATTATTTAGCAGCCGCACTGTAAGACATGCGTGAACCTTTTGGATGAAGACATCAAAATACATCTTAGAAACCCTTAACATACACAGTACTTATTTTCTTTGCGTCGGTACTCTTTGACAATTCGAGTGGTAGTAAAACAATTTTGTATCCGTGACGTTGCAGTCGAATGTTTTTCTTGCCAAAAACTATAAAAGCCATACCGGTAATAGTTTTTGACAAATCGAGGAATGTTTCTTGTTGAACCGACTCTAACCGCGCCCACTTACTGTTGTAAATTCAGCTGTATATTTTTGAAACACCCAACAAATGAGAAATACATTCTTCTTAATTATTTAACTGTACAATTTTTTTGATTCAATTGAAATAAGTATGAACATAGTTGCAGCTTTGTTTTCTCTAATTAACATGCCTGCCGAAAAATAAAACAAGAGTTCTAACAAACGAAAGAAAAAAGTGAATGAAAATAATTAGTTTATCAGGGTAGACTAAAATGGGAATTCAAAACCACACATACTCAAAATTAACGATTGAACAGCTGGAATATTTAGTTTTGGAGGATAATTAAATATTTTTTGTCTGTAGTTTGATTTCAGTTTAACAAAAATGCCCCAACCACGGAATCTCTTAATGAACCAGCAAATATATTTAACTTCTCGGGGTACTATCAGTACATAGGGATACTAAAACTATTTATTCGAGACCAGTACTAAATTACAGTAAAACTTATCATTACGGTCGCCTTGAATAGTCTAGTTGTCTTAGCCTATCGTCTGTCTTTTTGTCTTCACTTGACGAGGATTTTTTACCATGCCCGATGGAAGATTATTAAGCAATGCTGGAGTTTTTTTAATTATATTAATAAGAAAATGCCATGAAACTTTTTGTATGCAGCAGCAATATCCTAGCGCTCTGGTATGGAAATCTGTTGTTCTTTAAATAAATTTTGTACCAAAACTTAACAGGATTTAATGAGGTACAAAGGTATTTTTCAATATAACTATTTTGCTTTGTATATTAATGTTTTAAAAATATTATATCCTGTAACTTTATCGGTAGGAATTTTTTAAATAAGCTCTTGCTCTATTAGCAGTTTCCTCGCCTTATTGCATCGTGCCATGGCATTGCTCCTGATTCTGAATTAAAATATTTCTTAAAGCTTTTCCTAATAGCAAATGTGGCTGTCACATGTCTGTTGCCCCTTTGTTGGGAAATTTTGTTTAGGTTATTATCTTTCAGTTCTTCTATGTATCTTGGATTTTCATATGTCAAAACATTATGTAATGTTACATGCTAATGTAATTGTAACTACTTTATCAGGACCCAAGTGAATAGGATTTAAAAGTACTCTCCAACGGTTTGAAAGAACATCGAATGAACTGTCCACCATTCTTCTGGCTCTTGACAATCTGAAATTAAATATTCTGTTTTCATAACCTAATTTACGTTAATGGTTTCATCAGGTTTTTCATTAAAGGAAAAGCATCATCTGTGATAAAAACATAAAGACACTTTTTCTGTAACTTCAGGTAATTAGACTTTTCTCTTGTAAACCACTAAATAGTTTACATTGTTCGAAAATCCCATCATCACTTATTCGGCCATTAACACCAACATCAGCATATATAAATTTGTAATTAGCATCAACTATTCCTAAAAGAACAATGCCGTTTGTTTGCTTATAATTACAAAGTGAGCACCAGAAGATATTGGTGCAGTAAAATGAATATGTCAACCATTTATTGCTCCAATACAATGTGGAAGGTTCCACTTCCTTTCAAAACCGAGGACTATTTTCATCCATTCTTCACTTCTTGTTGGTGTCTAAAATTAATTTATAACAATAAGTAAAAACCTTTAGGATACGGACAGAATAAAAGCAAATTACCAGTTACTGGTTACCGGTGCCAAAAATTATGGGTGTTATTAAATGTAAACCCACATTAAATAACACATGTAATTTTTGGCGTTGGTAACCAGCAGCTGAAACCTGCTTTTACTTTGTCCATACATTTACATATTATGTTAATTTAAAAACACGCTTTCAAGTATTTTTTGCTGAATGTTTTATAAATTACGGAGCACCCTCATACTATACATGAGTGATCCAAACATTTACTAGTTGTCAGAAACCATAGAGTGATATCAAGCCTGAAACCAAATAATAATTCGAATATGTATGTTCATTTGTTTGATGGAACGGACTGGTCCTTGGTTATCTTCAAAAATGGAAATACAGAACTTGTTCCCTCAAACCAAAGATTAAAAAACACAAAAAAGGTTGCTCTAACGCGTTTCGACAGCCAGGCTGTCATCTTCAGAGAGAAACTAACATTTAATCTTAAAATTTACCTTATCTACTAAGAATATACACTTCGTGCATGATCGAGCGCACCCAAACGCGCATGCGCATCCAATCATACCCGTCGTTGTGTCACAATTTCTTATCTATCGACCTTAACTATTTTTACCAGAGATGAATGGCCTAAAGGCCCAGCGCAACCATTCATAAGGTTGTTTCCAGCCTTATGGATGGCTAAATGGATGCACGTTCGGGTGCGGTCGATCATGCACGAAGTGAATATTCTTAGTATGTAAGGGTAAAATTTAAGCTCAGACGTTAGTTTCTCTCTGAAGATGATAGCTTGGCTGTCGAAACCTGTTAGAGTAACCTTTGTTGTGTTTTTTAATCTTTCTTGGTTTCAGGGGACAAGTTCTGTATTTCAATTTTTGTTCATTTGTTGTGGATTACTCCTACCTATGTCGGGCGCTTATTAGGTCTTATAAATGTGTCTTCTTTTTTAATTTGATTTTTAATTAAATTTAATAAATATGCAAATTTTTTTGATTTAATCTAAAAAAATTGGTATAGCAATTTGGGCTCTCATGGTCAAGTTCATTATTCAATAAGGCAAGAGCTCCTGTTTCAATATCTCTTCTTTGTAGCCACTTTCTTGACCACAACTTGCGACTTCTTAGACTTTTAGACTCAAAACTTTGTTTTTTAAGGTGATGTACTAATAAATTGCAAATGGTAGCAGTCCTTGCTAGTAGCACTCTATTCTTAAATTGTACCATTTTACCGTTGATTAAATAATTGTAATACGAAGGTCCACCAAATATCAGTTCATAGATTATATCATATTAAACTTTCAAGGACAAGGAACATATTAAAATAAACATATACAGGTTGAGCCAAATCTGTTTTCCACTATAGGGATCTCGTAAACTATTAGAGACACAAGGAAGCTTAAATAAGCAAAGTAGTGCAGAATTTAATGTCCAATATTATTTCGATGAGAAAACAATTGAATTTCAATTCGTCTTGATTTTATTTAGAAAAAACTGAAAAGCGCCATTTTTAGAAATCAGCTGTAACTTGTTTATCTGAAATCTGATTGAAAAAATTAGAAACTGTAATTAGTTATTTTTAAGGCCTTTTCATTGGTGTAAGTTAATTTCTTCTAAAGATAACTGTTTCCGAGAAAATTATGTCAATTTTGTTATTTGTTATGGAAGCCATATTGGATGTTATCATTTTCGAATTGGGCATATTTTTCTGAATTGTTTGATATATGACGTGCCATACTTCAAATGTGGCAAAGTGAATTAAATGAACTCATTTTTTATTTTTAAACAAAAAAATTATAGTAGGCGATGCAAGTGCCATAACTGTTAATGATAAAAATGCAGCACCTAATTACGTAAGAATAATTATTAAAAAAGTAAATATATTGTAACAAACTGCAATATTTAAATAGTTTTAAATGTAATCTTAACGAGCACGCACCGCTTTAAATGGCGTAATTCTAGGAAAACGTGTAGATGTTTTAAAAATTTTGTCGACATTTTTTACAAAAATTCTTTTAACATTGAATACTTATTCGTGTAACGTGAAATATCTAACAATCTAACATTACAAATAATTCTCATATTTATGCACATTATTTAATTTCTAGAGAAGTCTAGAACGCACATTTGCCTATGAGTCAGTTCTTATTAAAACCCTTACAACGTTCTAAGAATTATCTAATTTAAAGGGAATCATGCACGTTGCGATTATTAATAAATATTTCAATGCTATACAGTTTGTTACAATATTTTTGTCTTTTTAATAATAATTATTGCCTTTTTAGGAACTTCATTTTTGATTATTAAAAGTTATGGCACTTGCGTCGCCTATTAAAATTTTTTTGTTAAAAATTAAAAAATTAGTTCATTTAACCCACTTTACCAATTTGAAGTACGGCATCATATACATCAAATTAATCAGGAAAATATGCTAAATTCGAAAATAATAAAATCCAATATAGCGTCCATAAGAAATAACAAAGTTGACATAATTTTCTTGGCAACAGTTGAATTTAGAAAAAAATAATGACAGTAAAAAGTCTCAAAAAACAACTAATTATAGTTTTTAATTTTTTTCAATCGGACTTCAAATAAACAAGTAACAACAGATTTTTAAAAATGGTGATTTTCAGATTTTTCTAAATAAAATCAAGACGAATTGATGGCACAATGTTCGTGTTCGAAATTAAAAGTGGACCGAACATATACATATATGTTAGGCAATTTGGACTTAGGAGAGAAATATAATATATAGAGTGGGGACTCTTTTTTGGTTGTCAAAAATTATTTCGGAAGTCGAAGTAAGTATGAAAAGTAATAATTATATCAACCGGGAACCTTTGTTTGGCAATCAAATACTGACAATCTGGAAACCCTACATAATACTCTTTGCATGTCATTTTGAAGTCATCGTCACATTTCACATTTCCCTTGTTTCGAAAAATTTCCCGCTTTCAACCTAGAACGTATTTCTTCCTTACGAGTACTGGCTGTTGGTGGTTTATTTGCTTGCTATCATATGGAGCGCTGTCCCTCACAGCGCAGCGATACATTTTGGAGGTAAAGGTATTAGCTGAGTATTTAATCATTGAATATTTCTATGTTTCTTGTCACTATAGTCAGTAGCCTTACTTTTGGTTTTTAATATCAAAACGTCATTAGCTACAATACTGAAATATTTACCCGCATGCACTGTAATGTATATACCTCTCCACTCCAATCACATTTAGAGTTCACTAAAAGTAACGCATGAGTTCGATTTCTGCGGAAAAATTCATGAAACTGATTTATGTAGGTACTTATCATTTGTAAATTTTGTAATGTTTGTTGTAATATTATTATAAAATTACCAATAAGGATATATATTGTTTACCTAGGGCTAGAAAACAAAATTTTAATAAGTGGAAAAATGAAGAAAATTTATATTAAATGTTCAAAGGGAAGTCCCTGCATAATTGGTTTTATAGCATCCTAAATGTTTTTTTAAGGCGACGATGACAATGAAAAAAAAAGATAATTGAATATGTATACATATGTACGGTATCCACATATCTTGAAAATTTTGGGTCTTCATTCGTTCAATGACATCTCCCAATCAATGCATGACGTTTTGCCCAAATTTCATTCGGCATATCATACTATTTGTCCAGTAGATCATTTTCGGTTTCAGATCCCAGGTTTTGATGAATAATCTCCGGCACGTCCAGAATGCTGTCCTGGCTCGCCACGAGTTAAATGAAGATTCCAGGTGAGCTTTTGGTCTAGGACTATTCCTAGATATTTAGTCTCACTTGAGAAGTTAAGTTGAACTCTATTCATAGTGGGAGCTGTTATATTTAGCTTTCTTCTCTTCATGAAAGGTGTTAGGGACACGGCGTTTCTAACGATGTAGTAATCAAATGAAAAACAAAAAAGTGTGTAGTCAAGGAAAAAACAATATAGATTCACTCTGATAGCTGCTTCTAACGAATTATTTAGAACCGCCTGAGCTAGATAGTGGTTAATTATTTCCTGAACTCGACATAGTTTAAATGACGACTGTGACAGGACGTTGAAGAAGGGCTTGATTTGAAGCAAGGAATCCTTTGGGGGTGCGAATTTTTACAGTGCTTATACTTTCGTTTTATATTTTATAAGCATTGTGGTTTTAAGCCAAGTATGTAGTTAACCTGGCCTAGGAAAATGGAAACCAAAAAGAAGCACAGGAAGGTCTTGCGTGCTGCTTTTACCAAGGGCGCAAATGAATTGGACCAGTTGCTAATAACGGCAGGGCCTGGTGCCGATAGTCTACGAGACATTCAAGTGCGTTTTGGGGTATTAGCAAATAGACATACTGAGCTAAAGAAGTTGAATGGCGAGCTTTATAAAACCCTTCTCGGAACCGACTTTAATAAAGACGATTTATTATTCGAGATAAAGACATGCGACAGTTATGACAAAAATTTGCAGATTTGAGACTTCGCTGCGATGGTTTGATCGTAAATTCAGTTCCAGTGGTAGAGAACCTAGATATGGAGTCAGATAACACAGTCGCTGTAACAAGTAGTTAAATTACCTATAATAGAGTTCAAAAAATTTGGTGGTGATATTCGAGACTGGTTACCATTCTGGGCCCCGTTCAGGAAAATATATGATGATCCCCATTTCGATCAGGCAGATAAAATTCAGTACCTCATTCAGGCCATTGTGGTAAATAGTCGTGGCAGATGGTTGGTAGAAAGCTACCCGACAATGAAAATTACGATAAAAATGTTAATGCATTTAAATCAAGATTTGGTCAGGATGATTTACAGATTGAAGTTCAGTTAGGCTTATAAATAGTAATGTTACTTCGAAAAATAAGACCGACCGTTCGGCTTTGTACGACAAATTAGAAACGCAGTTGCGGGTTCTTGAAACTCTGACTGTAACTTCTAAAAAATATTCTGCTATTCTATTTCCCTTAATAAAGTCTTGTTTACCAGAAGATTTGCTAAGGGTTTGGTGGCGTACGGGTCGTAGAGAAGGGTCTTTCTCAACTTCAGAAAAGCCTGAGTAGATCTCGCTTGGGAGTCACTTAAAACATTTGATGTGTTTTCTTAAAAACGAGGTGAATGATGAACAACGCATCAGCTTAGCTGCGGAGAGTTTTGGGTTGTGTATTGATGGTTTCAATGCAGGTAAGGATCAGGTATCAAGCAGAAAGCACAAAAATGTACATCACTTATCAACAGCTGCTGACTTAGTAAATCGCGCTGCGGTTAGCTGTGTTTTTTGTGTAGGCGGACACAACAGTACTGACTGTTTTAAAGTATTGAAATTGAGTTTAAGGCAAAAAAGAGATATTTTGTTAAAGAATAATGCTTGTTTTCGCTGTTTAAAAAGGAGACATCAGCCTAGAAAGTATCGGGGACATCTACGGTGCGCTGTTTGTAACAAATCCCATATATCATTGATGTGTTCTCAATTGCCTTTGCATCAACAAAATATCAACGAACTGTCTTTACGCGAAAAGGGTTCTGATGATAAAAAAGTGATTGTGGAACAGTCACTTACTAATACCACTGATTGTCACGTGTTTTTAGAAACATTACGAGTAAAACTAAATAGTGATCGTGGTTCGCGCAATATCAGAGTTTTAATAGATACTGGTTCGTAACGATCTTATGTCTTTATGTTATCGCTCAAAAATTAGGTTTTGTTGCAAAACATAAAGAAAGAATTAGGCATTGTCTGTTTGGAGGTATGGAACAGGAGCAGGAAAATGACTGTTATGATGTCATTTTGAGTCGTGGTAACTACTTCTGCTCCATTGAAGTCCTCGACCAGCCAGTAATATGCGCAGGCGTTTCTCTGGTATTTTATGCGCCTTGGAGGGATGAACTGGTAAAATTTAATATTCAATTAGAAGAATCGGTATCGAGGATACCATTGAACTTCTGATAGGTGCAGATGTCTCTGGCAAACTCTATACTGGAAAAAGACATGTTTTGCATGTGGCCTTGTAGCCATTGAAACATATTTAGGATGGATGACATCAGGATGACATGCGTACGTTCTGCCAGTCTTCAAAGCAATGTAGCTTTGCCTGTACTGTCACTCTTTGTTAAAAATTCCTGCATAACTGACCTTTGGAATCTGAATGTTTTGGGCATAACTGATCCCGCTGAGAAAAAGTCACGTAACGAAATGGCATTAGCTGCAAAAGAGTTTTTTTCAAGAGACTGTGAGAGTTCAAGACAATGGACGGTATGAGACGCGACTTCCCTGGTTGGAAGGTCATCCTCCGTTACCCAATAATTATCACATCGCCAAACGAAGAATAGAATCTTCTGCAAAAAAATTAAAAGGCAACGGATTTTTTGAGTTATATCGCCTTGTTTTTGAAGAATGGTTGAACGAGCACATTATAGAAGAAGTTGAAGAGGACCAAAAGAAAAGCAATTGTCATTATCTTCCCCACAGACCAGTTATAAAGGAGAATAGTCTAACAACAAAAATAAGACCCGTTTTTGACGCTTCAGCAAGGGAAAAGAATCAATCGTCCTTAAACTAATGCTTAGAAAAGGGAATAAATCTCATAGAGCTAATTCCTTCGATTTTGCTAAGGTTCAGAGAGAATAAATTGGGTGTTGTCTTTGATATACGTAAAGTTTTCTTACAAATTAATCTAGATGAAGCCCACAGAGACTATCGCATATTTCTTTGGTATGGAACAGATGGAGCGTTGGAGTTGTATCGTCACCGGAGAGTGAATTTTGATCTAACTTGTAGTCCGTTTTTGTTAGCTGCAACGATCACAAAACATCTGGCCAAGGAATTGAAAAAGTCGATGGAAGGTAGTTCATCTTATACGAGGGACACCATCTTGAAACTGGCCAAGAGTTTCTACGTTGATAACTGTATCACAAGTTTACCTAATATAGAGGCTTTAGAGCGATTTATACACGAATCTACAAAGATCATGGCCGAAGCCTGTTTTGACCTAAGAGGGTGGGAGTTTAGTCAATCTACTAAAAGTGATGCTTTTTTGGTATCTGTACTTGGTTTATCTTGAAATCCCACAAATGATACGTTGGCTATTAATAAAGGTATCTTAAGAGACACATTGGACATTCAAGGTGAAACTCAACGAGTGTTTGATCCAATTGGCTTTACTCGTCGGGCTATTTTAAAACCTAAATTACTTTTGCAGAGAACATGGCAACAACATTTAAGCTGGGATGTTCCGGTGAATATCGAAACAGAAAAAATCTTTCGTCGATGGATGAATGAGCTTCCGTTGTTGTCATTTATAGAAGCACCACGATGGACATCCACAGTTATAAAAGAAGAAACCTTTAATTTACATACATTCTGCGATGCTAGTAAAAGGGCTTACTCAACCGTAGTATTTTTAAGAGTTGAAAAACGGAATATCGTTACCATACATTTGCCTGCAGCCAAATCAAGGGTAGCCCCCTTAAAGAATACAACTATACCTCGCTTAGAATCACACGCTGCGACAATTAGAGTAAGATTATGGAAAATGGTACAAGAAAATCTGGAAGCCAAGTTACGGTATTATTTTTGAAGCGATTCATCCACTGTCCTTTCCTGGATACGACGGAAGGAGGAGTGGGCTCCATTTGTAAGAAATCGAATAGCAGAAATTAGAAGCATGACCTCAATTGATTGCTGGAGGTATGTGCCAGGGTAGTCAAACCCTGCAGATCTGCCATCTCGAGGATGTTCCCACCTATTGGAATCAAAATGGTGGAAAGTGCCTGAGGGCTCCATCCGCCGCCAATTCTATGGGTACAGGAAGGTTTTAACTGTGATGAAGAAGAAATCAATCGAGAGAAAAGAAAGAAGATAATTACCAGTCTCCTTAATAGTAGTTCAGATGAGACGCATCTGCACTATTTTTCCAAGTGTACCAAAACGGTCCGTATGATAACTTGGCTGTTTCGGTTTATACATAACATCAGGTACTTAGGTCAATGGTACCAAGGTCCACTGACTGTCGAGGAAATTTATCAGGCTGAGGTTTTTATACTCAAGACCATCCAGCAAGAAACATTTGCCGACGAAAACGATACTCGGCTACGTACATTTATGCCGTTTCATGATAAACTTGGTGTTATTGGTTTCAAATCTCGTGTTTCTAACAGCAAAGATAATAAACGTTTTCGTTTTCGAGTGGTAATGCCTGCGCACCATACCGTAATTACTCCTTTAATTTTTAAGACACACAATCATGTTACGCAGGAACCGAAGGACTGTTAAGTATTTTTCGCGAAAAATATTGGATTCTTGATGGGAGACGTGCCATTAGATCGGTGACATCTAGGTGTGTTATTTGTAAGAGATATTGCGCCAAACCGTTTATAGTAGAACCACCTCCTTTACCTTTCGACAGAGTATGCGATGCCTTTGCCGGACCGTTGCATTTAAAGTCTGGAGAAAAGGTATGGATATGTCTCTTCACCTACGCTGTCTATCGAGCAGTACATTTAAAACTTTCTACTTCATTGTCTACCGTTGCTTTCATGCAGACGCTAAGAATGTTCGTGGCGCGATGAGGACGACCTAAAACCATGTACCGTATACAGTGATAATTTTGTTGGAGCAGAGTGTGCCTTATCAAAGTTAAACAGGTCTAAAATCGTTGAAGAGACGTTTCTCAAACGAATTTCGTGGCGATTTAATCCTCCCACAGCATCATGGTGGGGAGGATTTTGGGAACGTCTTATTGCTATTCTAAAGGGTTTATTGCGGAAAGTGTTAGGTCGAGCTTCACTCTCTTTTATGAGGAATTATTGACTCTCATATGCGACTGCGAGGCTATAATAAATGCTAGACCTCTTTCGTATCTGTCTGCTGACCCTAAGGATCTAGTTCCGCTTATTCCGGCGATGTTTTTGCGTGAACAAGCAGAAGGTGGTTTACCTGATTGCGACGCGATTGATCGAGTTAACCTATGCAAAAGAATCCAGTATTTACAAAAACTTTGGGTAAATCTACGCTACAGGTTTCGCAGAGAATACCTGGGTCAATTAGAACTAGTTAATCGTCATAAACCAGAGGTTTCCAAAATTTTTTCTCACTTTCAAAATTTTGCTGGATCCGGTGGACCTCCTGCAGCTACATTACTACCATATTTACAAAACTCGAAAAAAATGAAGTTTAGATCAATCTATAGAAATTTGCGTTGTGGCTGAGTTTCAATCACAAATTAAATTTTCGAAAAAAAAAAAAGGTGAGAATTGTTTCAATCTGCTGTGCTTGATGTGGGTGCTGTGAGTGGATGTCAAAAAAGCAAAATTGGCCACTTACTTTTTTGAAATTGCCTCACATATGTAGGACGATAGAATTCAAATTTGAATTTGGCGGTCAATCTCGATGACAGATGGCAGCCCCGACTGTCACTAGCAGCTCCCGCGTTTTTTACACAGAGTGGTCAGACAAGTCTATGCGAGTGATTGTTATAAGATGTGTGTGTTCGAATTAATAAATCTTAATAAAAATCTCAAGTATTATTTACGGGTTTAGTAGCTCCCCCTTACAGTTTTCAGGTGTGGGGTAACGCGGAAAACGGTACGAATACAAGGTAACGCGGAACAAGGTACACGGTAACAGGGAAAACGGTACGGGTACACGATTAAGCGGGACACGATCCAAAAGTCGGTTAGAAGGAGTGTTGCGGTTCGTTTTATGCTCACGTTATTTTGCGGTGAAAAGTTCGAGTAAAGTAGGCGAAGTACGATGGCTTCCCCAAATTATGACGACGTTAAGAATGCTGAACAGGAGCACCCACCGAATGAGCAGGTATCCGTAGCCGCCTCCGTTGATGATATTATACAGGCTGCTGTGGGAGCCATAATTCTACATCAAGAAGCGCAACAAACTCGTCCAGCTGTTCCGTTGTCACCCACAGTGCACGATAAACCCGTGAAATTCAGTAACCAGGAAATTGCCGCGCTGTTGCCAGATTTCTCCGGCCATGAAGATGATGTCGAAGCTTGGGTTAGAAGAGTGGATGCCGTCCAGGCTACTTACCAGGTACCCGAAGAAATTATCCAGCTAATTGCGATTGGGAAATTAGTTGGGCAAGCAAAAACATGGTTTCACACGAAATTAGAATACATAACGATGCCATGGTCCCTTTTAAAGCTCGAATTGATGAGTATGTTTCAGTGCAGATTAAACAAGGTGGAACTGATGAGAAAAATGGAGAATCGTAAGTGGAAAAAAGGAGAAAAGTTCTCGAAATACTTCACTGACAAAGTTTCTTTGTGCAATAAATTATCCATGACTGATAGTGATATAATAGACTATGTTATTGATGGATTTGAGTCAGTTCAACTTCACTAGGCGAACTATTAAGTACCATGAAAAATGTAACCAGCGAAGAAAGAAATCCCCGCCACGTACCCGATGTAAAAAAAGAACCAAACACCTTTACACCACGTAAAAATCCTTTAGACCATAAACCAAAATGTTTTAACTGTTTTAAGGAAGGTCACAAGATTTCAGATTGTCCACAGCCTAAGAGGGAAAGAGGAAGCTGTTTCAAATGCGGAAAAACGGGACATTTACAGAGGGATTGCACAGCTGCCAAAGAATCCCCCAGACAACAGACATTGCTGATAGAAGAGAAAACCATACCGCCATATTTGGTCCAGATCAAGATGGAACACAGTACAAAGGAAGATAAGGAGATTACATCAGTGGTGGATGGAGGTTCAGGTATTTCTCTAATATCAATTGACTTAGTGGACATGTCAAAAGTGGTACCAGTAAGAGAACATAATTTTACTGGCATCAATAACTCCCGTTTGGAGATCTTAGGTTTATTAAAGACTAATATTTACTTACCTGTATGTAATGTATTCTTAGAATGTGACTTTTATGTTGTCCCCCAAAATACCATACCTATTCATCAGCGTATATTAGGACGCAATTTTATAAGTAATCCTAGAATATGTATCACATTGTCCGATGTTATCAATATTACAAAGAATGAAAATTTTCTAGACGGTGGTTTTGGACACAATGAGATTTTATTAATCGAAGATATTAATGACAGTTATGTACCTACCTTAGACGTTGAAGATTCATTGACACAATCACAAAAATTAGCGATAAAGCAAACTTACCAAGATTTTTATGCACTCCCTAGTCGGAAAAGTGAACCCGTAATTGATTATGAAGTTAAAGTAAACTTAAAACCCGATCACAAAATGATTAAAGATTTATTAGAGCAAAAAATTATTAGACCTAGTAATTCGGAGTACAGTTCTCGAATAGTTTTAGTTAAGGAAAAAGATAATTCCTTGCGTTTGTGTGTAGATTTCAGAGAGTTAAATCAGTCTGTCCTTCGAGATAACTTTCCAGTGCCCGTAGTTGAAGAACAAATAGATAAATTAAAGAACAAAAAATATTTTACACGTTTAGATTTAAAGAATGCTTTCTATCATATAAAAGTTCACAAAGAATCGACAAAATATTTCTCGTTTGTTACACCCACTCATCAGTTTGAATTTGAAAAACTCCCATTTGGATTCTGCAATTCCCCAGCTATTTTCATGCGATTCATATCAAAGATATTTAAAAAAATGATAGAGGAGGGCAAAATTTTGATTTACATCGATGACATTTTGATAGCTACTAAAACGGTAACTGAGAATTTGGAAATCTTAGAAGAAGTATTTACATTGATGGTAGATAACTTGTTGGAGTTAAGGTTAGACAAATGCTCCTTTTTGAAAACTAGTATTAACTATTTAGGGTATATTATCAATAAGGATGGGATTAAACCAAATCAAGAAAATATTGAGGCTATACAAAATTTTCCAATACCGAAAAATAAAAAAGAAGTTCATAGTTTCCTTGGTTTAACTTCGTATTTCCGAAAATTTGTTAAAGATTTTTCCGTTTTAGCGAAACCCCTTTATGATTGCATAAAATTAAACAACGATTTCAAATTCGGCATTGAAGAGATCCGCGTTTTTGAATTACTGAAGAATAAGCTTATTAACGCCCCAGTTTTGAGTATTTACTCTCCTAATGCGCCCACAGAATTGCATTGCGATGCATCGAAGTTAGGTTTTGGTGCCATATTATTACAAAAACAGGATGACCAAAAGTTTCACCCTATATTTTTCTTTAGTAAAAGAACCACAGAAGCAGAGTCGCGATATCATAGTTATGAGTTAGAGTGTCTAGCAATAAAATACGCCATAGAAAGATTTCACGTTTATCTGTATGGTATCGAATTTAAAGTAGTTACAGATTGTGACAGTTTACGATTAACTTTGAGCAAAAAGGACATAGTACCAAGAATAATGCGTTGGGCACTTTTTTTGGAAAATTATCGGTATACGGTTGAACATCGACCAAACGAGCGAATGAAACATGTAGACGCGCTGAGCAGATGCCATAATGTCTTATTATTAGAGGAAAGCAGTTCAGAACAGATTTTAGCTTTAAAGCAACAAAGCGATGAAGAAATTACAAAGATAAGAGAGAAATTAATGACAACTGAATTACCCCTGTTTGAATTAAGGCACGGTTTAGTTTATAGAAAGACGAAAAAGGGTATAAGGTTTTACTTTCCTAAGGTTCTAGAAGATAATATCATTAGGTGCAATCATGATGACATGGGTCACGTAGGTGTAGAAAAGGTAATGGAGTTAACAAGTCGAACGTATTGGTTTCCGAAAATGAAAAGAAAGGTGCAGGAATATATAAGTAACTGTTTAAAGTGTATAGTGTATCAGCCAGATTACGGGAAAAAAGAGGGTATATTACATAGCATTCCAAAAGGAACAATTCCGTTCGATACTGTGCATATTGATCATTATGGTCCCCTTGAAAAATGCAAGAATGGTGACAAATACGTTTTCTTAGTAGTTGATGGCTTTTCAAAGTTTGTTAAGTTATATGCATGTAAAACTACAAATACCAATGAGGTTATGAAACATTTGCGGTCTTACTTCACGGAATACAGTACTCCAGTGCGCTTAGTTTCGGATAGAGGTACTTCATTAAAGTCAAAAGCGTTCGAAGAATTTTTAAACGAAAATGAGGTCAAACATGTATTGGTAGCGACGAGGACCCCTCGCGCGAACGGTCAGGTTGAAAGGGTTAATAGAACTCTTACACAAATGATGGCCAAATTATCAAAGGAAAGAAATGAGTGGAATAAAACCTTGAAGCAGGTCGAATTCTGTATGAATAATACTGTTTCAAAAACAACAGGACAAGCTCCTAGTAAATTAGTGTTTGGTAGATATCAGAGAGGAAAATCTGAGGACAAGTTAAAACAATTTTTAGAAACCCTAAATGAAAATGAAACAGATTCAATAAGTTTAGAGGAATTGCGCCAAGAGGCGTCAGAAAAAATATCAAAATCGCAAGAATCAAACAAAAAATATTTTGACAAAAGTCATAAGACACCCACCAAATATTCTGTTGGTGATAAAATTATGATTACTAATGTTGACACGAGTATAGGCACTAACAAAAAATTATTACCTAAGTACAGAGGCCCTTACGAAATTAGTGTAGTTTTAGACAATGATCGGTATATAGTTAAAGACATTGAAGGGTTGCAAATAACCCAAATGCCTTATGAAGGTACACATGAGTCTTCGCAAATTAGACCGTGGATAGCTGACTAAATCTGATTGGGTCCAACCGCCTGAGTGTAACTTATCTGTAAAATTTATGTTCCTCTTATGCCAGAAGTATTTGTTATGTACTTACCTGTCTTATGTTTATGAAAATGAGAATTTATGTAATACTCACCTTATGTACCCTTATGTTATGGTTATGGAAAATTATGGTGTTTATGTCTTTATGCCTTTTATGAAACTTACGTGAACTTATGTCCTTATGTATCTTATGTTCTTATGGAAACGAGCTTATGTTATGGTTAGGATTTATGTACTTATGTGTTTATGTTATGTAAACAAGTTTGCGACTTATTATGGAAAAACTTATGAAGGAAGGAAAATATACTAGGCATGACGAGATAATTAAGGATTAAGTTACTGAATAAGTTATTGTACCATTACTCAGATTAGTACTTTCTCATGTATATTGTTGTCCTTACGAAAGGTTCCAATTGTTAGGTTAAGTTGTTATTAAGGAAGCTGCTGGGAAAGATCGGGGCGATCTTTTGTCAGGTTGACCGAACTGTAGGACGATAGAATTCAAATTTGAATTTGGCGGTCAATCTCGATGACAGATGGCAGCCCCGACTGTCACTAGCAGCTCCCGCGTTTTTTACACAGAGTGGTCAGACAAGTCTATGCGAGTGATTGTTATAAGATGTGTGTGTTCGAATTAATAAATCTTAATAAAAATCTCAAGTATTATTCACGGGTTTAGTAGCTCCCCCTTACACATACAACAAATGCACAAGAAACCAATCAATTCTCACAAATTTTATTTAGAAATCTTTCCATTCGGTAAAAAGTAAAATAGTAATATTTTCTTGTGTTGTACGTATTTATTCAAATATATAAATTATTACACTAATAATTATCATTGTTATAACAATCGAAATATAATGAAAATTAATCATTAATAACGCAACATAAATTCTACAATGGTAATCACAAAATAGCCATCATTTTAATGGGAGAGATGTACTTGATGGATTGATAGCAAATTATCAATATTTGGCTTCAATTTTGTTAGGAATAATCGCAAATCTCCCCAGTCTGTGATATTCAATCTGCAGCCAAAATGTTTGATACCCTCTTTTAAATGTCACTTTCAGCTCCTCATTAGTACTAAGCTCGACTAGCTCCTCTTGTAATAACACATCCTCCACTTCCGCTTCATCAAATGGATTGATGATCCAAGGTGGTATTTGCATCGACAGGATATCTTCAAATCTGATTTTAAAATCATCATACAGGGCAGTCAAATGTTGAACGTATGTCTGAATATCTTCATCAAGGCATTCTACCTGTTTGAAAACTGGGAAAATTCGCGGCAACCAATATTTTGCTTCATAAATTTCAATTTACCAAGAAAAGCTGAAATTACACTTTTTGTTTTTATTAAATTGAAGCTATCCCCTTGTAATTGTAGGTTGAGGTCATTAAATTTTTTGAACAGATCTGTCAAATACGCGATGTCTACTTTAAAATTGATCAGGTTTTCTTTTAAATCAGGATCTTTACTTTCCAGAAACTCTAAAACTGAGTCAAAAACTAAATATAATCTTGATAAACATGTACCTTTCGACAACCAGCCTACTTTGGTTTGTAACAGCAATCGTTGGAAGTCTTCATCATTTTCATTGCAAAATTGTGCAAATAAACGCGTATTCAATGCATTGCTTCTTATTTTGTTAACTGCATTAATAACAAATTGAAGCGATTGGTGCAATCTATTACTCAAATTTTTTGCTACTAGGCCCTGTCGGTGGATGATATAGTGAATTCCAGTTACCTCTGGTATAATTTTTTTAAGATGGCTTATAAACCCACGATATCGCCCGACCATGGCAGGAGCCACCGAAATAATGTTTGTCAATGGAATCGATTTTTCCTTAAAAAAATTACTCAGGGCAATAAATATTGATTCACTTTTAGTGTCCGTCTTCAAAGTTTTCGCGAATAGTAGCTCTTCATGAATTTCTTTGCCCATAACAAATCGAACATATGCCAATAATAATGCTTCATTATCAGGTAAAGTTGACTCGTCCAGTTGAATAGAAAAATAAGTTGTTTGCAGATAATTACACAAGAAACTTTCAACATCAGAGCTCATTTCATCAATACGTCTTTGTACAGTGTTGTTACTCAAAGGAATTCTTTTAAGTATGTCAAATGAAGATTTGTGCAGAACAGTCTTTCAAACCTCTTCAACAGCAGGTAAAATTAACTTTTCTTCAATGGTGTGCGGTTTTCCAGATTTTGCTGTAAGTAATGAGATATTGGTAAGATGCCCGCAAGCCATCATAGTTGCTTTTAGAGGTAGAAGCATATACTTATTAAGATACTTAATAAGTATATGGGTAGAAGCGAACATACTGTGCACGATAGGTCTCTTTTCATATTTGTCCTTCAATGTTTGGAAATATTTCAAATCTTTATCTATTTTAGCGGGATGACACCTTCTTAGATGATCTTCCAGCTTCGATGGTTTCATAGAGTCATTGCTCAAAACTTTGTTGCATAAAAGGCATATGGGCAATCGCTTGTCTGCCTTTGATGGAAGAAAACCAAATTTTAAATATTCAACAAAGTACTATCGACACTTCATAGATTTAGCCATGTTCCGTATTAATTGTCTACCTGTAAATAAAAAAACTTTGTTTTAGTAAAGTAGTTAAAGCGGTGTAATTTAACAAGATATGGCTATTTTAACAGAATATGATTAATTAATTATTGCAATGAAATAAACAAAGTTCCGGCGGCAAACTGTTTCTAATTATTAAAAGCAATAAATCGCTAAGATCCATAATAGAGTTTTATGAAAATGGCTGAACCCATTTTAATGTAATGTAAAATTATTTCATTTATTTTATTTTAATACATTTCTGTACATTCGATAGAAAATACTTGTTCCATTTTTTGTTCCAAAATATATTATTATTATTATATATAAAATAAAAGTATATATAACAAATAGGCAGGTAGGTACTTACTTTTCCGAGACGACTTTTCTGGCAAACACTAATATCGATTCACTTTACTTTAAGTACTTTTCTTTTTTAAAGTCTGGAAACAATTCCGTCACAGGCAAATATAATATTGATCCACATTTCTTTTTGAAATTCCGGAAACAAATGAGTAACGTTTATCCATGATATTCGTATTTATATTGATGAAGAATCAAACAAGTTCTTGCATGATTGCGGGCACATACACCACAAGTCGTATTAATTCTTCCCTTTGCACGTCTGAACATGCGTTGCAGGCGGAACGGGTGATGCGGCGATGGCAAGTCTCGACTCGTTGTACTAAATATGGAAGATGCAAGTTTTTACAAGTAACAGCCGCTGAGCTTCCTTAAATATTATCTGCCTATATTAATGGGAGAAGTCAAGCCAACATTTTAGTTCTTCACTATCGAAACTAAATACATTTTTTTATGGACCCCGCGTACGAATTATTCACCCCCATTTTTTGTCACGCCAACGTAGACTCCCGTCGAGTCTCCCGTGGACCACTGGGGGTCCACGTGGACCACTTTAGGAATCACTGTCATAAACGGACTCGTCCAGTACAGCTGGGTGAGATTATTCTCATCGGCAATGACCTAAGGGTAAAAACATAGTGGAGCCGTTCATCTCGCCGTGCATCTCGACATTCATCTCGCCACTCAGCGATGTTAATTTAATTCTGTAGAATTATATGAGTTCAAACATACTCAGGCAGTTCACAAAGCCACGCATCTCGCCGCTCATCTCGCCACTACTAGACGAACAAAATAGTTTGTTTTCGGGGATGCAGTTGCCTGAAACTCATTCTGTGATTGGTTCGCTCAAGACACTTCGACCACGAGTGTATAATGCTTTAAGCAGTTGTCTTGTAGACCAGCAGTTATAAAAAGCTGCCTTTGAATTTGTAAAAAAGCAACAAAATTAACATTCTACAAAAAAGGATTATTACATTTTAAATTAAAATTGTTGTTTAGTCAACAAACTAAAATTTGATATACAGCAGGGTCCTAAAGTAACTTATAAATTCATTATTTACGTAATTTACAATTTATGAGTAATATGCCCAAGGGGGACTGCTACAGGCCCCATATTTACTATCCTCATATACAACAACAAGTTCTATTGTTATTTGTTATAAATATCTTACAAAATTTCATTTATAATAATTTTCACTCAATGTTTATATACTTCAAGTTTTTTGAGATAATTGTATTTAAAAATTATTTGTGGTTTATACCTGTTTGAGGCAAATAATCGTTCTTAATTTCTGTAAACGATGTTATGTACAAACCCTTCAGTAATTACCAGTAATATTCTAGGACAAAATATTTGATACCACGGTTTCAGGGCCAGCCCTTGGGTTGTCGGCGCCCTGATCCAAATTTCTTTCTTTTTTTATGAGCTTCACAGAACTATTAAATTTTTATAACTTTAACTTTTTCTATCGTTGACCAGTATTACCCTCTCCTGGAGTTACGAGAAGATGCCATAAAAGTAAGCGGTAGAAAAGCATTAACTAAATTATATATTTCTACATTTTATTCATATTCATATCTGAGAACATGTTGACTACCACTCAGTTACAATAAAACCGACTAACAACTACTGAGACCAGTTTCAAGTGAACTTCTTCACTATGTTCTCCAGCATCTAGGTTCGATGCGCAGCAAGCTGCCCGGCGAGATGAACGTCGGGATGAACGGCGAGATGAACGGCTCCACTATGTTTTTACCCTAAGAAAGCTTTTGGATTGGCCCATTGGGCGAGTAGGTGAAGTGTTTTCTGGTAAAGATGGTGTAGTCCGTAGTCCGAGTGGATATTGTTTCTGGGTAGTTGCTTAAACCCATTCAGAGATTGTATCCACTAGAGTGTCTCAATCTAAATGAAGGATAGTCGCAGATGGGGACTACGCTTGGTGAGGAGAATTCAACAGCAATGAGTGCAAGTAATAGTGGGGAAGAGACCAATGTAAATTATGACATTAAAAGCAGAGCACGCGACTTGAAAGTTGTAAAGTAATTACACAAAATATAAAAGTTTTTTCTTTGTTAAACGCCGTGTTCCTTATTAATTGAGTCATTTTTTATTGGTTTATAACAAACATTTCTCAGGTGGGAGGATGTTAGGGACACGACGTTTCTAATGATGTAGTAGTCAAATGAAAAACAAAAAAGTGTGTAGGCAAGGAAAAAAAAATGAAGATTCACCCTGACAACTGCTTTTAACGAATTATTTCGAACCATCGTGAACTAGATAATGGTTAATTATTTCCTGGACACGACAAAAGGAATTATTATTGTTTTATTTGGGTTTACACTTAAACCTTGTTTTGAACACCAGATGTCAATGATGTTTAGGGCTTTCTGCATTAAATCGGACAGAAATTTATCGTTTTTGCCCCCGATAATGACAGGAACATCATTTTCATAACCTATTGCTTCAAAGTCAAAGTAATGCAGTATGTTTAGAAGGTCATCAACCACAATGTGGTAATAATTAAAACCAATTGTATTAAAAAAAAGGCCTGTCTGCTGAAAAGATGCACTATCTTAAAGTTGCATGCATTTTCGAAGTATTTCTTGCAACCTTACAGAAAACTATAGCGTGATTTTTTAATTCCTTTTTGGTATGTATTGGTAAATTAATGTCCTAAGGTGTCCCCATAGAAAAACATATAAATTATTTAGGTATATAGGGTCCTGGGTGGCCAGGAGTGTGTCTCTCCGAGTACTACGCACGTTCAAAAATTATTTGCGTGCATGCCTGTATAACAAAATGCGCAGATGTACGAAAATGGGGATATCTTTCAATAAGACTGACATAAATTCTTCGAGAAACTTCGAGAAACTAGTGGTAATTATAACCATTTAATCTTTCTGAAAGAACAATAAATAATCCCTAATATTTCCAGCCAATAAATTTACTGAGAATTGCTGCTGGTGGCGGGCCTCTGTGATTGCATCTGAATGGTTGTTATGAAAATTCTCTGGAAAAAGTTGGTTTGTCCGAAAACAAAATTTGCGTATAAGGAACAATCAGCAACTTCTTCAAGAAACAATTGATAGAAATTCATGCGTAACGGTAAACAACTTAAAAGGAGGGCCTGAATCCATTGAATATGGTTGAGAGAGTATGACTGATTTACTCGGAATTTTTTCTGGTACTTATTAGTGGTCTCTCTTCTACTGGTTCTAAAACAGCTATCTGAATTTCTTGCGTTCTTGTAGTTCGTCGTGTCCCCTTTAAGAGTGCTAGTTGTTTAATACTGCAGTATATGGACCTACAGGCTGGGCATTTAATGACCGGTTTTGATTTTATTAGATCTCTTCAGTATGGAATGCCGAACTCAAATCCGATAAATTTCCATTATTCTACAGTGCCACCTACTGGACTTTGCGGAAACTGAAAACAGCTTCATATGATCATCACGCAGACATAATAAATATATGTAATAAAATGCAATTTGTTAATGTTAGTTGCATTTAAAATGAATTGTGGCAAAGTTAATATATTATTTTTTAAGACATCGTTATTGTATTGTATTTTATGATATTTTACATTAAGTAAGTAAACTTAAAAGTTTTAAATTAACCATTTTTTAGTTAAAAAGCATTAGTCGGAAATTTGCAAATCCACCTCTCAATAATTCGGTTATCCCTTTCGAGATAAAAAGTACTTAGTATCATCGTATCAGTTACATGTTATCTATAGATATGTAGATACTGTATACAGTCCACTCAATTGGGCATTCAATCATGCATTTTGGATAGGGTGCGATTTTATTTTTTTGTTATGGTTCTATGACAAAAGGTCGCGGACAGTTGGACGCATAACAAAAGGATGTTGTGATAAATAGTCGCAGGGCAAATTAGACGCACGACATAAGGTCACATGTGCTTAGAACGTCAATAATCAGTAAAGTAATTTTGTCTTGTGACTGATTGTTATTTTATACAATTTTAATTTGCATAAAATAGCTTTGGATGTCACTGGATGGTAAATTATTTGGAAAATAATAAAATACATAAGTGCAGCGGTATAGGGCATAATAAATTATTCCGCAACGGCTATTATACTTTTCTATTACATTATTATTAACTAGCTTTCCGCCCGAGGCTTCGTTCGCGTAAAATACAATAATTTCAATGTATTTTTTTCCTTTTTTTTAATCGTATTTATAATGCATCAGCAATTTAAATAGCAACGCTGAGAAGGCAGGGGAGGGAGTTAAAATCTCGGTTCCCAAGCTTCCCAATGGGGCCCGATCGGTAAATGCAAGTCTTCATAGAAAAAATAGTAGAAATGACAACTTATCAATAATAATAATAATAAATGCTGCAAATTGTCTGGCAATATAATACCCTACAAATATGTGAGTTTATGCTGCAAATGCACGTTGCCTGCAAATATATTAGAAATGTAGGACTTATTTGTTGTTATAGAAACAAATGCCATTGTTTCAAGTGTTGAGACACAAAATAAGTAACAACCAGAATGTTAACTCTCGCCTTATCTCTTTGTGGTCGATGGCGATAACCTGTAACTTCGAATTGTTAAAAGCAGTTTTTTTACATAGGCGTACCGCACATTATTTCAATTATTGTGTTGTGAATTATTTGAATAATTCTAGGAATTGCTTTCAAGAATTAAATCCTGCACTAACATTGGTAGAACGAAATATGATACTTAATTCTTAAAGAAAATGGTGCAAGAGTTGAATATACAGGGTAATTCAGTTATAATGGCATTAATTTTAACTACGTATTCGGAAGGATTAGTAAAGACAAAAAATCAAAAAAAAAATATTCAACTTTTTAAAACAGAACCAAATCAACCTATTGACCACCAAAACCTCGGCGCTAAAGTATTTGTATTTTAATGCACTTAAAGTTTTTTTTTTTGTTTCGTTAGTCAATCAGTCTGATCAAAAGTAAAACGCAAATTCAAAAAATAAACACAAACGACTCAAACTCATTAATTCTACACAATATGTAAATAATGATACGATGCACTGGTTTATTTAATTTTGAAGCATATTAAAGTTGGTTAGCAGTTAGGTTGTTGTTTATAAAAAATATGTCAGCGATGGCCCACAGTCAGAATAAAAGTGCCTCTTTTCCGAACTATTTTAGACCTGCCATGAAAAAAATGATGTCGGTAAACTACACATGTTTTAAAAATTTCAATCGTATCACAGACGGGTACAAAAAATAAAACGTTGAAAAATAACTTTCGAGTATTAACCACTTTTAACACTTGCACCCACAATAGCGAATTTAATTCATTACTTGCAGCATTGATATCAACGTTTGCATCCATCTCGCGATTTCACTTTTTTTAATTTCGCGTAATTTTCTTCTGCAATTCGTTGTTGCCCGATTTTCATATGAAAAAGCGAATCACCCAACTATTTTTCCGCAACCATCGATGCCCCAGGATCATTTAATGTTTTTCGTATTGTCATTTGGACATAAGCTAGCAATGTTTTGTTTATTTGTTTCGCCCGAGTCCCAACTGCCCAGCCGTAAATTCTTCTTCTTCTTTCTATTTATCTGGGCCTTGAAGCTTTGGAGTCAGTGACAGCTCAAAAAGGGGTTTAAATTATGATTTTAAAATATTTTTTTCAGCGTTATTATACCTGAAGAATTGTTTTTTAAATCACGTATTCTTATTATACTCATTATTCTCTATCTTCCCTTAAAATTAATGCTATTATGACTGAATCATCCTGTATAACCGGACTCGATTCTTTTAAAATTTCGGACCTTGCCATCTCTACTGTACTGGCACTTTCAACATAGATTTTCAACATAGACAGGCTTGAAGGTTACAGGAGTCAAACGGTCATGTGATGAGAGTTATTCTTCTGGTTGTTATTTATTTTGTGGTTCAGGCAGCAATTGTGTTTATCACAAGGTTGGCAATTTCCATAAATTGGTTTTTTAGTATATTTATATTGATTTATTGGCATAGGTATTAATTTCTCCTTCACGTACCAGGAATTGTTATTATTTATAAACTCTATTTAACAATAAATACAATTTGACCATAAAAATATTATTTGTTATATACACATTTTGCCACCCCTTTGTCTCCTAAGTGGTTGGATTTTGAAGAACGTGTCATTAGTTTGGTCAAAGAGCCTTAATACCAAGTTTTAAGTAAATTTGACCATAAAAATATTATTAAGCAATAAAAAATTTGGCATCCTCTTTCATCCTTTAAGAGCAAAATTTTGAAAAACACCGAAAGGGGAGCATAAAAACATTAATGGAAAGTTTTAAGTAAATTTGAGCGCAAAGAAATTATTACCCATACAAATTTTCACACCCCCTTTATCTCTCTGCGTTTGAATTTTGCAAAACACTGAAAATTGCGTCTAAGAGCATTAATGCTAAGTTTCAAATAAATGTGAGCACAAAAAATGTTCTTTCTTGTATAAAATGTACCACCCTTTTTTCCCATTAGGGGTTGAATTTTGAAAAACACCGATAAAGGGTCTTTAATATAACATAAGTTTCAAGTTAATTTGAGCATAACCATATTATTTCCCAGGGAAACTGTGGCACCTTCTTTAACCCCTTAGTGGTAGGATTTTGAAGAACTTCGAAAGGGGCATTTTATTAATTTTATCTGAGAGCATTGAGTCAATAGAAGGTTTTACCATTTTACCACATTGACAATTAAATAAATAATTTCGCCAATGAGGTAAAGGGGTGAAACCTTTTATTGACTTAATTACAAGCCACAGTGTATGGTAAGGTTGGTACGGTTCCAACTTAAAGCCGTTAGTCAGTCGCATAAGTATCCAAGAGAGTAAATCTCCATACTGATGAGGCCGATGAAGACCGAAACTAGTCTATGGTTGCGATTGTACATATTTTCAAATTTCGGCACGTTTAACTATTTAATTATAGAACATTTAATTGGTCATTTGTCGAACTAAATGAAAGTAAAGTCACTCCGAGGACGTTTGTATCAATGGATGTTGCGATGCATTTCGTGATACAAGTTTTGCCTCATTTACGTGATATTTGCAATTGCAATCTAGTTTTCATTAGATTCTAATAAAATTAGATTTCAATTACATCGTAATAAGCTTGTATATATTCGTATATGCAAGGCTTATTATATCAGCATTATAACTACATGTGACTACATGTCGTGCGTTCAATTATCCCTGCGACCAATTGTCACATTTATCCAAGTGTCCACGTCCTTTTGTCGCGAGACCATAGGAAATAAGGGTGTAAAGGTTTTTTAAATATATCTTTGTAACTTAATAAATTTAAGTCTGGAATAATCTGGAAGAAAAGAAAAATATCGAAATTTATATAAAGCTCATTTTGAATATTTGCGACTTTTAGCATGGAGCGACTACTTTATTCGAAATTTTGGTTAAAAAACCAAAATTTCTATAAACGTATTCAAGTGGAAATCAAAAGGGAAATCAAAAATTATAAATTTGAACCTGCACTTTTAAGAAAGGGCGAAATTTTGAAAAACAAAACGGGAAAATTATTTAAAAAAAAAATATTTTTTCCCTATTTTGTTTCGAAACTTCGAAAGTATCTTATTTCTTCTTAAAATAAAATTTGTGAATCTGTGAAGTATCGACCTTATTTTAAAGTTGGACCCTTTTTTAGAAATTTTGGGTTATCCTCAAAATTCAACTTTTTCAAAATTTTTCTCTTCTTCAATTTTTCGTAAATGTCGACTTTTTTCTTAACTTTCTTTTCAGGAGTTCGTTTTTTGAATGTGGCTAATTTTTCTGAAAATTCGTATTTTTACATCTTTTCCAAAAATACAACCCTTTGGAGATTTTGACCTATATCTCAAGATTGACTTTCTCGAAATTTTGACTTTTATTTAAAATTGCATCTATATTAATTAATGTTTGTGGAGTTGTATTTTGTAATTAAAAAAAACATATTTGTGTATCTAAGATCAATTATTTTGTGGTGTAAATATATTATTTGTTTCTAAACTTCGAAAGTACGTTATTTAAAAAAAAAAACAAACAGTACAATATATTTTTTGAATTTTAAAGAAATTGCGATTTTCGTCTTGAAATATTTACTATTGCTGTTATGTTTAATAATACATATCTTTCATTATGTTTAATGTATAATTAAACACATTAAAGTCTGTTTTTCTTTAATAAAATCTGAAATTATTCTTTGAAACAATCATGCCTTTTAATTTAGAAAAATTAGCCTCTTATAATGTGGTTTTTTTTATAACTCCATAATTTTAAATATTTCTTATAGGGTTTTATTTGCTTTCTGCTGATCCCAAATTTTGAACAAAATGACACCCAACAACATTTTTTTATCTCAAGAATCCCATTGTTACAAAGTTTCATCGAAATAATTAGAATCGTTTTGGAGAAAAACATTTTATTTTACAAATTATGCAAACTTGACACGTAAAGACTAATAATTTATCTTTTAGTTGACTATAAAAAATTTCTATTTTCATTAATTGTACATATTTTGGTTGATAAATTATATTTTGTAACCCGGTACATATGTACCACAAGTCCCGTGGCAATAAAATTTTTTTATACAGGTTCATGCAACTTTAAAAATTTTAGGATATCCCTAAAGTGTGTTGATCATAAATTTTTTCCAAATAGCACCAATATATGTATATCGTTTTCTTGACCCAAAAATTACTATTATTAATTGAAAGTTACCTATTTTCAGCGAAATCGGTGGAAATGTTTTGGAGAAAAAAATTATTTATGATGGACAAAAATGTCCCCAAAAACTGGTGATCCCGTAGTTTTACCGATACGGCACCGATGTAGATCATTTTTTTAGCCCAAAAGTATCCCAGTTACCAAGTTTCATCGAAATCGGTAGAGTCATTTCGGAGAAAAAAATTATTAAAAGTTCAGGATTTTCCCATTTAAATTGGGGGTAGTTCTGCGGAGACTCGCTTCTCGTCTCTCCCAACCTACGTCACAATCGTATGGGGCGGGGAGGTGCATGCGCCCTGACATACCGTTGTAAGTTTATCGTGAATTTACCCTTATTTACTAAGAATATTCACTTCGTGCATCATCGACCGCATCCAAACGCGCATGCGCATCTAATTATGCACGTCGCAGTGTCACAATTCCTTATCTATCGACCTTAACTATTTTTAACACAGATGAGTGGCCTAAAGGACCAGCGCAACCATTCATAAGGTTGTCTCCAGCCTTATGGATGGCTAAGCTTTCACATGCATTTAACATATAATTCTTATTTACTACTCTTAACAATTTAATATTATTATCTATTCTATGATTTAATTCAAAAGCATGTCTAGCCACACTTGACTTCTCAGTTCTTCCGTACCTCAAATGAGCCAAATGCTCCTTCAGTCGGATTTTAAGAGATCGTCTAGTTTGCCCGACATACCTACATGAAATTTGGTAAATACCGGACTTATCCGTTTGCTCTACTTTATCCTTTAAACTACCCAAAAGCGAATTTAATTTGCCGTTAGAACTATAAACAACCGAGAGCCCTGTTTATGTAAAATTCCACCCAAACCATGCATAAGCGAGGGTTCAAATGGAAGTGAAACGATCTGAAAGTTTTTGTTTTCATCAGTTCGGAAAGTGGTGATATTTACCAACTCACATTTGAATTTTTTCTTATTAATAATTTTATAAATAATACTTGAATCGAATCCTTCCTTTTAATAGGGAAAGATTCGGAAAGGAGTTGAAGAAACATATAGCTGAGGTTAATGGTAAGGAAAATGTTCATTCAGGTAATGGCGTACTGGCAATTAAAAACACCTTGTCTAGTAAACATCGCCTGATCGGTGAAAAGGAGGTTATTAAGAAAATCCAGGTTTTCCGTTTGTTTACCTAGCATAAATTGAGCAAACTGTAGGCGAACTGGTAAATATTGAGGTGACAAATTTTCGACAGGAGTATAGTGGTACGGACGGAGATTATCTTTCTTTAAAATTCTCCAGATAGACGATTGGCTTATTCCTGTTGCCTCACTTAACCGACGCGTACTTATATATGGATTTTCCGAAATACGAACTAAAACCTCTTCCTCATCATCGACGTTGACAGTTTTTCTACACCCTTTAAGCTTTTAGGACGAAAACACCCTGTTTCGCCTAGGCGGGTGTAAATACATCTGAACAGTTTGTGATTGGGTTGTCTTTGGTTTGGATATAATTCAAAATACCTTCTAGCTGCACCAAGTCCACTATAATTTGACTAAGCAAAAACATAAATCATTAGAATATGATGACATTCGAGGTCGACTCTCGAATGTCATCATATTTTTTTCTAATCCTTCCCGATATTTTCAAAAAAGTAAAAGGATTTTTTAGGAAAATTAGTTGCGAACTCACAATTAGAAATTTCTGATGTTTATATCGTAACGCAATGTAAAGAGATAGAATAGAATTTAGTGCGGCAGAAAAGTTTCTAGAAAGACCTGATAAGGGGAAAGCGGCCGCGATAACGAAACAAACTGCACATAAGCGTTCCAGAAATTTTGGCAAACGATAAGCTTTATCTGCGAGATTTTTCTAGATTCTGGAAGCCAAAACGATATAAGGCAGTGGGCTTTCCCTTGAGTAAGTCAGTTAGAGTCAGTGTAGTTAGTGAGTTAGTAGTTAGAAGTACATAAGTGAGTTATTGTTCAGTTGTAGTGATCCGAGTTTAGTTTGGCAATAAAGTTGACTTATCTCGGACGTTTTAAACTGTTAAATAGTTTATACGAGGCGCGTCAAGTAAAATCTTGAACATTCTACTACGCTTTATGGATACGAGATTAAAATCGACAAGACGACAAGAAAAATAACAGGAGGAAAAACGAAGACGACAAGAAAAAGAAGAAGAAGAACAGAGAAGAAAAGTTGACAAACAAGAATTGCATAATCTATTAGCAAATATAAGAGAAAAAATGGGAGTAGAGGTTGCAAAAATGAGAGAAGAAATGCAAGAAAAAATTGGCGAAGTCAAAGAAGAATTCAACAGTCAGCTTCTTGATTTGGAAAATGCAACAAAGAAAAAGATCAGCCACATCGACAATGACGTGAAGAAGTTGCTAAGCGGACAAGTCACACAACATGAATCCGAAAGTGTTCCCGTCATTTCCTCTCAAAAGGTAAAATCTCCGACTTATGATGGGAAAACATCGTTCCAGGCCTACAGAATACAGTTCGAAGCTGCTGCTAGAGCCAATCGTTGGACGGAAGACAAAAAGGCGACCTCATTGGTGGTATCCCTGCGCAGAGGAGCTCTGGAACTACTCCGAGCTCCATCTAACCGCGAACTAACTAACTATGAAGATTTAGTTAGGGCTTTAAAGCTGAGATTTGGAGACCATCATTTACCACAAGCGGTCCAGTCACAACTACTAGTAAGGAAGCAGAAAAGTGATGAAACGCTGCAAGAATTCAAGGCTGACGTAAAAAGACTGGCTCATGCCGCACAAAATGACGAGAAAGAGAACTCACCAGCTAATGTCAAGAAACCAATCTGCAAAACTCTTCTCATTAAACAGTTAAAAAGGACCAAGGACGGTTTGATGGTGGAAGCCAGGCGTGGATGGAAAGAATGTACACAACAGTAGACACAGGAGTTAAGGTTAGTGTTGCACGTGATACTCAAGCAATTCGTGACTGGCCGGAACCAAAAGATAGGAGATTCCTGCGGTTATGCACCTATTACAGAAAATTTGTGAAAGGTTACGCCATCATCGCTGCGTCATTACACCGACTGGCCGAAGGGAGAACGCCGTATGTCTGGACTCCCGATTGTGATACCGCTTTCCGAAAACTGAAGTCCGCCTTGTGCGCAAGCCCAATGGAAAGGGTGTCAACTTGGAGTTGGTGGTGCCTCAGAAGGTGATTCCACAGGTCTTGTGGGAGATGCACAATGGGACCTCTGGTGGACATTTAGGGATGAACAAGACCCTGAAGAAGGTTTGGAAACGGTTCTATTGGGTTAACTGCAGGGAGAACGTCGAGCAAAGTGCTGAAGAGGATCAACGACTTGGTATACAGGATCCAGCGTAGCCCCAGGAGTAAAATGAAAGTGGTACACCTGAACAGACTGCAAATATAGTGGCTAAGTGACTGATTGGAATTAATCGGGACGATCATTCTTAAGGGGGAGGCAGTGTAACGCAATGTAAATAGATGGAATAGAATTTAGAATAGAATTTAGTGCGTAAAAAAAGTTTCTAGAAATATCTGATAAGGGGAAAGCGGCCGCGATAACGAAGCAAACTGCAGATAAGCGTTCCAGAAATTTCGGCAAACGATAAGCCTTATCTGCGAGATTTTTCTAGATTCTGGAAGCCAAACTATATAAGGCGGTCGGCTTTCCCTTAAATAAGTCAGTTAGAGTAAGTGTAGTTAGTGAGTTAATAGTCAGAAGTACATAAGTGAGTTATTGTTCAGTTGTAGTGATCCGAGTTTAGTTTGGTAATAAAGTGGATATTATTCAATATGTTAATTAATTAGAACCGATAAGCCCGTAACAATATTTATTTATTTTACTTTTTGTTTATTTGTCTTTACGTCTTCTATAAGCCAGCAGATTGATTTTTCTAAACATTATTAGTTTCTATGCCTACTGATATGAAGATAATTATACCATCTCAAACTAAGTAACATATCCGTTTAATCGTTTATCTATCTTTACCCGCAATCACTTTATTTCGATATAAATATTCTCTGAAAATCTTGTATAAGGCAGGATCTGAATAAAGGCAACATGACAAGCGCAATTAATCAGTTTTCATGAATAAGAAGAGAATGTAGCAAATTGCAAAATTTATAAGCTACCGTACTAAATTCCCTCGGTATTAGCAAACGCTTTGGGATGTGCTCTTTATAAAAATCTGCGAAATTTCATTCATTAATTTTCTGGCATTTTAGACATTCTACCTCATTACTTTTTTTGCTTTATAATTGTACAGTTGGGAATATCTAATAAAAATGACAAATTAGTTGTACAATTTCTCAAATCCTCCACACAACAATGCTTCAGATGGAATTGGTACTCGACAGCTGAAAGCTTTGAAAATGACATATGAATTTTATTTTCGAAGATTTAAAATACAATTGTTAACGATTATTTATTTTTAAATAATGGATCATATAAATATATTATAGGATGAATAAAATTAACATCTTTTATGAAAACTCACATTATGATAAATGATTAACATACTAGCTTAATAGCTGAAGTTATGTTATTGTGTTACCTGAAATTTATAACGCCGCATAATTCAAACGTTCTGGCATACTTGATAATTGGACTACTTTTTGCAGAATAGAACCAACCCCAAATAACAGTTATTGGGAAATCGATTCTTAAAATTTGACACTGCTTTAAAAATTACCAGTACATGCATATAAACCATATTGACCAATAACATATTTTGATTAAATTATAGGTAGGTATTTAGACATTTGTACTTTATTAAAAATAACAGATCTACTGAAATTTTACAATTTTGTTGCAAAATAAAACTTTGTACATTATTATAAAATAGGGCAACCCGTGTATTTTGGGTAGGGTGTGATTTTAGTTTGTCATTGTGCAGGAAAGTACAATGTCAGTTTAAATTTAGGTTTTCGGAATGGGGGTGCCACCATATTGAAAATAGGGGTGTAAATGTTTTTTTAATATATCTCTGTAATCATAAGGTGGATAACGTTTTTGTAAATAACCTTTTTGTAGATTATTCAATAATCCATATTTTTTTCTAGTATGTTATTGTAATTTTAATAGTTAAGGAGTTATAAGCAAAAATTACTGAAAATAAGGAAAAACTATTATTAATTACAAGTTTTTTCCTATTAATTCTATTAAAACGTGTATTAGGGTTTCTTGGTTTACTATTTTCTAGGCATACCTTATTTTTATATTTAACTATGTTCAACTGTTTAGACGTAAATGAGGTAGATATGTGATATTTTTAACCCTTGCTTGGAGGAATTGCCCCATATTTATCCCATTCCTGACTAATACAAGGTGATTCATTAAGAATGGCAATCTCTGAACTGAAGATACTACACACAAAACTATGGTGATTGAGATTAACATGTCTTATACAAAGGTTGCAGGTTTACGAGGTACAGGGTGTTCAAAGTTGGAATTTTAATTTGAAACTTCTTAATAATTTTGTGGTTTTAAGCGGTATCGTCTGAAAAATTGGCAACTTTATGTTTTTTGGCATAAGAACTACGAATTTAATGCTGAATTTCCCACTATTTATACAGGGCGTTAGTTACACCCTGTTACTTGAGTAAATTACAACATATCTTTTTTGCCTAATAAGTTATGACTAAAATGACTAGAAAATCTAAAAGGCAGTTCAATTTTGAATAAAAAATTCACAGATTTCGCAATCCTTGCAACCAACGGAGACATTGGAAATGACCAAATAGAAACATAATTAACACTTTATTTAACATACAAGGTTATACAAGGTATTTACAAATTTCAAAGATAACGCTTGGCAGTTGATTCGGAATGATAAATAAATACGAATTACGAAAAAAAAATAACAAAAAACGTTTACTTTTCAAAGTTGTTATAAAAAATAATTTAATTACTATTTCATAACCTCTTTACCGATCGTGTTGAAATATGAAACCTTTATTTATTTAGATTAAAGGTTAGAATCTTAGTGACGTCGACCCTTGTGTTATCCGACACCCCTTGAAATTCCCCACGACAATTATCTATGTATCTTCAAAGTATTAAATAATAATAATAACATAAAATATGTATTGATTTACAATAATACGTATTACGTTTAGTTTTTATTTTTTTTATAACTAATTAAAATGTCGTTAAGTCTGACTGTGTTGAAAGTGTTTGCAGATGTGTCTTACACCACATGAATTTTATGGCCCTTCACAGTTTGTTTGAACCCCCTGGTTGGATAAGTAGCACATTTCAGAAATTTGTCATTCCGACAAGTGGTTCTTAGATATTCTGTCATCCCTATTTTTTCCAAGTTTAAAAATCATTTTATTGATACTGAATGTGCCTTCTTTCCTTTTTGAAAGGCAACGTTACAATGAATAGACCACAGGGTGCTCGTAAGTAGTAATTGTCTTCAAAGTGTTATTCGTGGCCTTTTCTTCTTGGGATAAAAGTATTTTGGTTTCAGTTTCCTCTTGATCCTAAAATTAAAATAAACTTGTTTCAGTTAATAAATCTATTTAGATTATTTCGCATTGAAATCAGGATCATCTAAAAAAACATTAGAGGGCAGTTGAATGGCAAATTTATCAATCTTAAAAGTTGAGGTTCTGTGATTTTGTTTATCATATTCCAGATCACACGTGAATTCGTTTAGATGTGATTTGATTCATAAGGTACATTACTTCAAACTCTTTTAAGAAAAATTACAATTTTTTAACTAATGCTGAAGTAATGATGTTCGCTTGACACTCTGGATTTAACAACGCTGGATATAGTTTAAAGTTACTGCACCTATTTCTAATTAAACCTAGAGCTGTACTGGTTGTACTGATTGCCATTTTCGCTTTGCATGATCGTTTAATTTTTCCGCTCTTATGGGAATAATAAATAAAAGTAATTCCCTTTTTTGCCGAAAGCTCTAAAACCTACAGTTAATTAGTTGTCTTAGACCGGGTTGTGTGATTCTTGTAAACTAAAAAATGTTTAGGACGGTTGTGACCCGTTCTTTTATTTTAAAGCGGTCTTGCAGCACCTCTATTGCATAATTGATTAATAATAGTAATTAGCTGATAATGACAATGATTCAATAACGTCACTTGAATCTCCTTCCACAGAATCGCAAAGATAGTGAAATTTCCTAATATCAAAAATACGCTTGTCGTAATGAACTGACGACTTAAATGAATCTAAAAACAAAAATGGGAAGCGATGAGGGCTTTAAATTAGCAACAGGTATGGTATTTAATTATCTCGAGCCGTTTAATAATGACAGAGTGAATCTGATTGAATTAGTAAATTTCAATTTATGTCAGTTAAAATTTTATCGGGTGTTTAAATGAAAAAGTCATCAAGTGTGCTCTAAGTTTTTTAGAAGAGAACGTAGCGAACCCGGCATTCGATTACTTATTGATTATTTTTCCGTCAAGGGGCATTTTGACGTCTTATTTATCCAGAGAGGTTAAAATTTTCTAACCTAAAGAAAACAGTCTAGAAATCTATTTTACTCTTCTTTACAAAATTATGCGCTTATGCTTTCAAAATAATTATAAACACAAATTTTGGGCTTTTCCGAAATTTAATAATTTCTTCCACAATTTCCAATTTTTTAAATTTTTACATTAAACTTGCAATTCTTGTGTTTTTTCTTAAAACTTCGGATTTCAAACGGATTCAAAATTTGAACATCAGTCTTGCGAGTCTAACGCAAGATATTGCATTAAAAAAATAAACATAAAGTATTTTCTTGAAATTATGACTTTTTCATAAAATTCCCCAACCTTTCAAAATGTCATTTATTTTTCTTAAACTGTCAATAAATATTTACGTTTTGTTTAAAATTTTCATGTTAAATAATAAATTCTAAATATTTCTAAAGATTTTGACTTATTTTCGAAATTGTGACTTCAGCCTAAAAAATTCTTAAAATTATAAATATGTAAACTCGAAAAGTCAAGATTTTTTATAGAAATTTTGTAATGTCAACTTTTTTTTCGAAATTTAAAATCCCCTTTTTTATTAAATCATGAGTGGTGGGTTTCCTCAAATTTTAAAATTCAAACATTACTTTCTACTCTTACAATAAAGGTTTCAACCAGTGTTAAAGCTTTAATTTTTTATTTTTAAGGTTTTAAATTTAATCAAGACTCTTTTTTTTTAAACACAAGTCATTTATTTAAAATCTTGACTTTAAATGAAATATTTTAATTTTTTTCAAATGATTTTGATTTAGTTGCAAAATTTTATCTTTAACCTCAAAATGTTGACATATGTTTTGAAATTTTAGAACATTATGAATTTTTTAAAATCCTGGAATATTTTCCTAAAATTGTCTATTTTTTTTTACTATTTTTCTCGCAACTTTTCTGAATTCAAAATTTTGGCCTTATTTAGCTATTTTTTTTTTATTTTCGACCTTAATATCGAAGTATTCGACTTGAGATTTCGAGTGAAAACTTGAATATTCAAATATTTTTCTTTCGACTTTTTTCTATTTTTAAGGTTATTTCTGAAATGTTTATCTTTTTTAAATTTACAGTTTCCATTAACCAAGTTTCTTCTGAAAGATTATTTTTTAAATTGAAATATACTCGTATAACCAAATAGACTACGAAATAATTTAAATCAAAATAATATTAAGGCATCTATGCTCATGGCTCTTGAAAGAAATATTTTAGTACAAAGCGAAAACAATGAAATATTAAAATATATTCAATCTACAAGCAAAAATTTGTCAACTTTACAATGTAAAAGTAATTTACATTTATTTGAGCCCTAAAAATTATAAGTGCAGATCTTTTACCACATTCGTTTACTGAGTACTTCAAGACAGTACGTGAATTGGATTTAGGGTAAGAGTTTACAGCATAATGAACTCAACACCCTTAAAGATAACCCCCAAAACAGTTTTTCTTTAATATCTCAAGAATAAATTGGAATTTTTCCGTAAAACCATTGTTACGTTATTTCCTATAAGAAAGTTTTTCTAAAAACGTATCAGTTATGCTAAAGGGTTGCAACCCCTAATTTGTATAGGGGCGCCTTTATTTTTTTTTCTTTTATATCAACCTTTAAATCATTGAATTTTATGGAATTTGGCAATGTCATTAAAACAATTAAAAAATAAAATTGACCTGTCTCGGGGTTTAAAAAAAATCACTGGAAAGGGTGTTTTACCCCAGAGTCATTTTTTTCTGTTGAATAATATAAATAACTAAACACAACATATGGTTTTAATTTTACTGCTATAATGCTTTTTCTGACATATATTTTGCAGTAAGAGTGAAATAATAATAAACTTTTACCTTTATAAGGGTTGGCTATGGTATTGAGCATTACCAGATTGCCAGTCAGACATTCATTTTTTCACCTTCTACTTATTTTATGTCGATATTTCATCAATGTAATATGCCAACAATTACGTTTTAATTTGAAAATACTTATTGTTTAGAGTCTCACCCCTAAAATTTCTATTTTCGCTTGAATGTAAACAAATATTATTTACTGAACAAAGTCTGGAAACATTATATTGTGCGGAAAAAATCTATATTTGCCGATCATTTCAGTCAATGTAGCAGTATTATTAAATAAATTAAAAACCAAAGTTGATCTTTTCCAGTTTTGGATTAAATACATACCGTGAGGTCCAAAAGTAACGCATGTAAATTCATTATCTACGAAATTTGAGATTTTCAAATGACACTTTTAAGGCATATTTTTTTTGAAATTGGTTTTTTTTAGATTTATTTATCCCTCTCCCATCAACCCACCTGGAGTTACAGTTATCCCTTTAAAATTTTTAAATTGAACAAGGATGGGTGTGATACCTTATTTAACATGGTTTTTAATTCTCTAATCAGCAGACTTAAGCTTTTTTTAAATTTTTTAATATTCGTCAAGAAAATAAAATGTAAACATTTTTAAATGTATTTAAAATCCATACAATCAAATATATTTTAACCTATGCAATTGTGCCACAAATCTGTCACATTTTTCTTTTCTAATAGATTTTGTGTCATAATTATTGATTTTTTTTTACACATGTGAACAAATATCCAACAAGAAAAAAGAAAAAAGAGTCTCTTTTGCACATATCTGGAAAAATGATACATTACAATAAAGTATATAAAAATACAATAAAAATAATTTAGGCATAATTTAATAATGGTTAACCCCACGGGATTTCCCAACCTCTTAAAATTAAAGTTTAATGGTACTTCTAATGCGGAATGTACGTCACAATAAATCTTTCAACAATAACCTTGAAAATAAATGTTGCGATTAATTTTCTATATTACTGCAAATAAAAAATTAACTCTTGGGGTAAATTATCTTTTCCGATAATTTTTTTTACAAAACCGGAGGAGGTCAACTTTGGTTTCTAATTTTCTTAATAATATTGCTATATTGACTGAAATGATCGTGTTACGGAGTTTTTCCCCAGTGAAGGAAGGGTGGCTTAGTATTTATAATTTCCAAGAAATTCTTCTAAGTGCCACTATCGAGCTATAAAATAATTTCCTTCACTATCGCCGGCTAGCGTTGGGGAAAGAGCAAGAGCCTCTTCTTGTTACAGGCTGGGAGTCGTACACCCCTGTGAGGACCCCTCATTTGGGCCGATGTGATAATCTAGGGGGTGGAAAACTTTTCAAAAATTGCCAAGTCCGGAACTCAAGAGCGAAAATATTTCTAAGTCCCAGATTCCGCTTAAATAGAATTAAGTTTGGTAATTGTGCGGCACGACGGCTAAAGAATACCAAAAAGGGGCGCCAGGTGATTTTGAATCACGCAATATACCTAACGGAGACGTCGAAAAATCACCAAAAGATACTCAATCACGGAAGCTGGACAATTTACTCCTAGATGGCGTAGTTCTCGTTCTCGTTGCCACTCTCTTTGTGACCTACCTTGTTGAGAGTGTTGCTGTCTATATTTTAACCTTACAATTTAGACCGACAGGAAAATACTTTTTCGAAGCAATAAAACAAAATATTTCAAAGGGCAGAATAAGTTCTAATGTACGCACGGTATTTTTACAATTTATAATGTACGCACTCAATGTACGTGTATCTTTCACAACTTATTTATGCTGGTCTTAAATTACGGACACGATTTGTTGGAGAGAAAGTGTGCACTTTGTTCCGTACAATAGTTCACAACAGTTGGTAAACCTTACCTTTGAAATACATTTTAAATACTCTATTCATAAATATAACTATTAAAATATTGGTCAAGTTCCCGCACAGACAAAAGAAGAATTAACACTGGCTGGACCTAAGCCCACCAGAACAAACTACGTAAGCAACCGAAAAGGGGCTGTATGTAAAGATTCAAACGGTATTATAATTTAGGTTGCCAGCCAAACATCTGATACATCTATGGTTGGGACAATCCCCAAATAAGAATATAAAAAGGGGTACTTAAGTGATTGTCATGAAGGGTTCCAGGTCGAAAGGGATGCTGATATTTCGTGCAGCTATTGGATCGTTGACACGAACTCCCTTCAATGAAGTCCTCGAAGCCCACACTTGAAGGTTTCCAGAAGACGATGACCACTCCTTTGGACCTCCTCGTGTCCCTTTTCAGGTCCTGATTGGCCGATCAGAGATGGATCCAAAGTTTCTGATGACCAGGATTCAAAAATGAAACCGACAAGGATCCCAACCAAAAAAAAAGAGCTTTGGTTATTAGTCGGCTCTGCCGCGTGCTTGGGAAGCACCTTCCTTCTTATTCCCGAAAAACCGGAACCATCTGAGGTTTTCGTCCTAACTCAGTAACACCATGAAATACAATCGCCCCAGACGGTCCGAAGATGGGTTACATTAAATCCCTTACCGGAAAACCAACCAAGATACACTTGGAAAATGCTGTAACCTCACATTGAGAAGGATGACACCCAAGTGAACGACAAGAGAGAAGATGGCCGATTTCCCCTACACCAAGACTGACAGAAGATATGCCAGCACTTATAAAACCAACCAATGTATGTTTGGTGGCCTAGCCACAAGCACTATTTCTACAGCAAATTTAAAGCGTAACAATCGGTAAATGTAGATTTTTTTTTCAGCACAATATAATGCTTCGAGACTTTGTTCAGTAAAGAACATTTCTTTCCATTCAAGCGAAAATATAAATTTTAGGAGTGAGACCCTAAAAAATAAGTATTTTCAAATTAAAACTGAGTTGTTGAAATATCGACATAAAATAGGTAGGTGAAAAAATGAATGTTTTGCCCCGCAATCTGATAATGATTTATCCCATCGCCAACCCTCATAAAGGTAAGAGTTTTATATTATTTCACTTTTAATGCAAATTATATATTGTATGTCAGAAAAAGCATTATAGTAATATTATTAAAACCATATATTGTGTTTAATTATTCATATCATTTTAGAGAAAAAAATGACTCTAGGGGTAAATCACCCTTTCCAATGATTTTTTTTGTAAAACCCAGAGACAGGTCAATTTTATTTTTTAATTTTCCTAATGACATTGCCAAATTCCACAAAATTCAATGATTTAAAGGTTGGTATAAAAGAAAAAAATTAAACCCACCCCTATACAAATTAGGGGTTGCAACCCCTTGGCATAACTGATACGTTTTTAGAAGAACTTTCTTATGGGAAATAACGTAACAATGGTTTAACCGAAAAATTCCAATTTATTCTTGAAATATTAAAGAAAAACTGTTTTTGGGGGTTATCTTTAAGGGTGTTGAATTCACCACCTAAATCACAAATTTAGCATCTAAAAAAATTGTTGATACATTATTTTGATGAAATATCAACATATAATAAGTTCAAGCTAAAAAAATAAATGTTTTGATTCGCAATCCAATAATGATCAAATCCATGGGGTTCTCCAAGCGTCATAAAAATAGGGGTGTTACGTTATTTCACTGTTAATGCAAAATATATTTCAAAATAATTATTATAGAAATAAAATTGAAAACATATGTTGTGTTTTACTACCCATATCACTGTACAGAAAAAAATTAATTTAAGGGGTAAATCATCCCCTTCAAGGATTTTTTTTGCAATTTTTTAATTGTTAATAAAGTTTAATAGTTATAAATATTAAAGAATTCCACGAAGTAAGGGTTGGAATTGTCAAATAAAAAAAATATCATAACTTTATATTAAGGCTGGTTGGATAACAACCCTTACTTAAACCGATTTGAGTTAAACTCGTTGTAATTAAACTCCCCTAGAGTGTGACTGTTACCTGCAAGTTTCATCTTATTAACTCAATTATAAAGAAAGTTATTTAAAAAACATTCAAATGAAGTAACTCCTTTTGGAGGGCTAAATCTTCATAATGGTGCTGAGGATGACCAATGTTGATCTAAACTTTTTCTTATTTATTTTGGCTATACTTTGACCTCATTAAGTACTGTACTAACTTTTCCAAACGCCCTGTATTGTTATGTGTGAGGTTGATTTACAAATACGGCGCCAATTTAAACGTTTTATTTAAACTAATTGTAAGGACCCAGAACCTACAACAACGGATAACATTGGTTACGAAATACTGAATGTCCGAATACTAAATTCCTGTACAGAATACATCACAATAGGGATGGGCGTACATTCGACAACTGTTCATTCTGGAAAAGGTATAGAATATGCCACCTGCTACACAAGTCCTAGCAATGACATCACTTCGGGTATCTTCTATAAGTCGGTCGGTTCTGATTTCTATTACATTAGTTTGTTATAAAATTTTTATCTTTTTAAATCGTTCGTATTTTTTTTTCGGTACTTTCCTTTTCTCCTGGGTTCATTTTCAAATTTGTCAAGTATATTTTCATATTTTCTAAGTCACTTTGCCCTGAAGGAATGAAGGAATTACCTTCTTTTTAAATTGCATTAGTTTACCCTCACTAGAAATTCCTTGGCCACCCAGTTTATATGTTTTTTATTTTCTCTGTGTATCTATGTAGTTCTTGTCGAAAATTTGTTTATTTCTTTTCTTAACGTATCTTTATAATTCGGCCTTATTTCCAGTCTTTGGATAACTGCGTTGTTATGGCTTTGATTATATTTGATTGTTTCTTATCTTTCTCTACTACTACAACTTTAAGTTGCAAAGCATTACTTTTCTTGAATCTTTCCTGTATTTTTTTCTGTTTCCCTTTTATTTCTTTCGCAGCAGTGGTTAATTTTTGTATATTTTATTGATTTTATTTTCTAATATTCCTCCATTCTAAGGGTTTCTTGGCGTTTTTGGGGGTTCCGTGCCTTAAATAATAAAACATTAAAATTAATTACAATTTCACTCTTAACTTTTGTTTGTCCGTCATTCCTTTGTCACAGAGGTAGTTCTCGAAAACTGTGTACCCTAGGGAATTTGAAATTTGACATCGTGTTGGGTAGGATTGCTAGATAAAAAGAAAACTGTTGTTTAATAATATATCTTTTCTCCCGTATTGTGGAACATAATTCCGGAAAACTGATCGCTAAATAATATTTGCAAAAGGTTATCACACTTCCTTTGTTAAATCAGGGACCAAAGTGAGACATTGCGGCATTTGGAATTTTTTTTTTCCGAAAAAATTCTTGTCAGTCCCGGTCAGTTGGCAACCCTAGAGTTAGGTCTTCCTTAAGGGTAACAGGTGATTCATAACAAATTTTGATCCTCAAATGCAAATAAATCGTACTAATAATTTAAAAACTAAAAGCAAATTCTTTTAAAATATCGTTTTTCGAATATTCTTCTCATAATGGAACCTCCTCAAACAACATGACTTTAAAACTACGAAGTTCATGTGACAAATTTTTTTGCAAAATAAATCTGAAGTTTATTAAGACTAATTATTTCTTAGCAAAAATTTCTTCTTAACTTTTTTCACCCGAGGAATGGTTTTTGATTAAACAAAAATTAAATGGATTTCTTTCCAATTCGATGGAAGTTTTATAGTTTTTCTTACAAATTTAAAGTCTTATTTTAAGGTAAATTTGGTCTTTGTTATTTCTTTATAAAAAATTGTTAGGTAAGTTAGATTTATATGTTCATAAGAAATAACTATTTTTAATAATTAATACACCTTTAGTATGAAATAAGTAAACATAAGTGGGGAGTTGGGTGGAAAAGGGGCACTTTTGAAATATAATAATACATTTTTAAGATAAATATAACTTTTGTGTGGTTTGAATAATTCAAGCTTGCCATAACTTAAAATAGTTTTTGTCGAAGGACCATTTGCTAATTATTATGCCGAAAACAGATAGGAAGCTAGCAGCACCAGAAATCCAAATGCGATTAACTGAAAGTCATGATAAAGAAATACCTCTGAGTACAAGTGGCGCATGTTTAAAGGGTGTAGTTGCAAAACAGCTTTTTCGGCTTAAAAACAGAAAAAAGACTACGATGGATTGAGAAAAAAAATGACAGTTCAATATTGGAATGGAATATTATGAAGTGATGAATTGAAATTCGAATTTAAGCAAAAACGTAGAATTTATTGTCATGGCGCTTTTTAGAAGAAAATGTTTTCTTACCGCATAACACTATTTTTTCGACATACTAAGAGAACGAAACCTTCAATCAAGTAGCTCGCCTTTCTCGCTTCTTATTTGAACTCTTTTCCCGAAGGAGAGGTAATAGAACAAGGTATTTTTAATTTTCTAACCAAAGCATATCTTTAAACTTTTATTGTGAAGCGCAATAATAGATGCACATTTTTCTGTGCTTAAAATAGTGTCAGGAATTCATACTGTTACAAAAAATAATTATTTTAAAACATGACACATTTAGGCTATTCAGACAAAGTAAAAACTATTTTTATCTCAAAAATGTATTCCTCTGAATTGCAAATAAGAAAGCAATTCACATTAGACTGAAGTATCTTTCATTCATTTTTAAGTATAGCATTATAGCTGCGCCAATCACGAAACATGAACAGACATGATACGTCCAGAGATCAGTTTCCTTCAGTGGTCTCCAAATATACAAATGATGAGGGAGATCAGTGGGTAAAATTTCTACTTTAGATAATTTTATTTAAGCGTTAGTTAAGACCTTTCTAGATGTTTATTTGTGAAGGTAGCAAGATGTTCTCTAAAATAAACATTCAGGAAGGTCAAATTTTGCAAAGTATCTATCAGAAATACAACATAAACTTACATGCGCTAACACAGTAGAAGTATTACATATTTGTAATAACTAGAGACCCGATTTTAGGCACAATCAAATAAGGGGAAAAGGTAAATAAAACGTTAAATTAAGGCAAAAACGGATAGCTAACAAAAGTATTAAAAAGGCAAAATACTTTTAAAAAGCACTAAAAGGTCAAAATCACTATTACAAAGAAGAAACAGGGTCGTAGTCAGGAATTTTACAAAAGAAGTTTAAAATTTATAACAAAAACTTTTCGAAAAAAGAACAATAATGAGGGGAATTGTGAGATAAACATCGAAATTTTGAAATTACTCAAAGTTTATAAAACATTTTGGAAAGCCGAAATTTTAAAAATACATATAAGACTAAAAGTTTCAAGAAAAGAAGAAATTTTTAGTTTTTAAGCGAACAACTATAAAAAAAGGGAAAATTGAAATCGAATTTTTGAGAAAAAAATTCGAAAGTATATATTAAAATTCAAATATTTTCTCGAACCTTCCAGTTTACGATTGAAATTTGTGACAAAAGTGAAAATAAGAATTGTAAAAAGAAAGTCTTATTTAAAAAAAAAATGAAAAATTTATAACTGTTTAATCTGAGAATATCGAAATCAAGTCAAATTTTTAAAAGAAAAACAGAATCCTTGAGTCAAAACTAATAGTTTAAAGTAATTATTAAAAAAAAGAGTTAATCATTAAATTTGGCATTTTGAGAAAAAAAAAATTCAACAAAAAACAGTAATAAAAATTGTCTCAAAACATCAATAAAAATAGACGACATTTTGGATTGAAATTTAAAAATAAATGAACATGTCTAGAACAAACTTAAAATTTTGAAGTTTCAAATTGAATGTTTAACAACAAACTTGAAGGTTGAAAGGTTGTATTTTTCGAAAAAGATGCTTTAAAAGAATTACAATTTGAAAATTATTTTAATTATTGGATTTTTGAGTTTCAAGTAAAAATAAAAAAAATCAGTTTGGAGAATTGAATCAAATATTTTAAGAAAAAATTTAACATTTCAAGATTAAAGTAAAACTTTTGACATTAGAAGGCCAAAATTCTAAGTTTAAGTTTAGAATGTTGCGAAAAAGTCAAAATTTTCCAAATAAGACCAAAATTTTGAGAAATCGTGTCAAAATTAGGAAGTATTTACTTGAAATTTTGAGAAAAAAGTCAATTTTGGGTTATACTTAAGATATTTAGAAGATATGTTGTTCCGAAGTAAAAAATTCTTAAAATTGCGAGTTTATTCTCGAATTTTTACTTAAATCTTGTAATTTTTAATTTAGGCTCAAATATTTGATTTCTTCCGAAATTTTTACCTTTAGATTTGAGATTTCGTTAGAAGTTCACACTTTTTAGAAAAGTGTCGAAAATTTTGAGAATAAAAGTCGAAAATTATAAAAAAGCCAATATTTCAAGGTAAAGCTTGAACTTTTGAAAATAATTTAAACCTTTCTTGAAATTTCTTATTCTTTTTTATTGGAAATTTTGATCTTATGTTTGAAATTTCGGAAAAAAAACGTTGAATTTTACAATCGAAAAATTTAAAGCTTAAACTTCGCATCTGGAAAAAAGTTTAAGTTTTAAGAAAAACAATTTTTGAGGATTCAATACAAAATTTCGAGAAAAATTTGGAATTTGTAATAATGATTTTAAAATTATATAAACTTATTCAAAATCCAAATTTAAAGTGCGATATTTGACTAAAAGTTTGAAATAACACTCTTTACTAAAAATTCAAAATCTATTCTAAAGCCATAATTTTGAAAAAATATTTTTTAATAATTTTTCTAGGAATTCTATAAATTTTGTCTAAAATGTCGATTCTTTTATAAATTTGGATTCTTACACAAAATCTGAGCATCTGAGCATTTTTAAGGTCCAGGATTTATAATTCAGGATTTTTTTTTGACAATTAATTTAACTCGAAGTTGGACAGACTTGTTTTGAGATTTGGATTTTGATTCCGAAAATTCGATTTTTTTCTCAAAATTTCGGCCTCAAAGTGCCTTCGGAAAAAAGTTTGACATTTTAAATTCAACATTGAAATTTCGATCTAAGTTACCAAATTTCGAATTTAATTACAATTTTTTTTACTTCTAATCGCGACATTAATACTTTATATTTTAAGAAAAACTTCATTTATAACATTATTAAAATTTTTCGAATTTAAAATTGCCAAAATTAAAATAGAAAATTAAAAAAAATGGTTTTAATAGCTTTGGTTTTTTCTTTCAAAATGCTCACATTGGCAGTGACCCAAATTCTTTTTCTTTAATATTTTGAAATATTTTTAAAAACATTTTCACTGGGGATTTTGAGAAGACAGTAAAGGTTTTAAGAAACCTCAACATTTCTTCTCGAAATTTTGCTCCAAGCTCCAAAATTTTAGGAAAATATTAAATTTTGATAGCTGCTAATTGATTCGACCTTTTTGAAATTTGGACATCTTTTTTTAAATTCCTAAGCACTTTTTATAGTTAATATTTTTTTTAATTTTTACTTCAAACATTTTTCTTCAGAATTTATGGCTTCTTTTTTCTCGAGATTTAGACAGTAATTCCAAATGTCAACTTATTTCTAGAATTTAGAGTTTAAAAAACTGAAAAATTTGGGTTCAAACGAAGAATTTTATTAAGGATTAACATATTCCATTTTTTGTTGGGAAGTTTAAATACTAAAAGGGTAGATATTTTTAGAAATGATTAATTATTAATGAATGCAGATTCTTTTTGAGGTATAAACTCCCACGTAATTAAACTTTTTCTAAAACGACTTTGTCCAGTCGAATTGCAGACTTTATATTGAACATTTCGAAATAATACTCCAAATTCCAAATATCCAACATAAAGTTCAAAATTTTGATGTAACACATTTTGAATAATGTTTGCTACCATACAATTTAATATGCCAAACTATTACAAAAAAGTTTCTCAATGTCTACGATTAAACGATTTTTCTCCAGTTAACTCCAAACTTGTGTTTAATTAGAGCACTTTGTTTTGCTGGAGGCATTTTTCACACACAAGTGCACTTTACAGAAGACAATTCAAGGATAAGTTTTTAAGCTGTAGAAAAATAATATCCTTCCTGTAATTTTATTATAGATACGAATATCTGTTTATACTCAAAAATTAAGATAAATATTTAACGTAGTTCAATTGTTCTGTGTCTCAGTAGCAGGCGAAACTTAAAGGGACTGGATGGGTTATAAGAGTAATTGTTATTAAATTACATTTCTTGGAAATTTATGCTTGAAGTGTCTTGTTGTTTATTAGGATGGATTAAATTTCTCTTTTAATGCTTTATTTTATTAGGTATGTATACATATTTCTGCTTACATTTTTCAGAAGTGTAAATATCGTGGGGAAACCCGTTGAAAAGGATAAATAAGCCCTAAACTTTTTGAAAATAGGTCCAAGTAATGTATAAAAAGGCAAAAAACAAGCAACATTAAAATTTAGGCAATAACACACGAAAATCGCCAAAAAAGTTGAAAAGGTTGGATCGTAGGATTTTACCTAAAATCCGGTCTCTTGTAATAACACTAAAAATCTTAATTTCTTGGAAGCTACAGAAATTCACAACTATTTACAATCTAGTCAATTTACACTTATGAACGCGTAGCTTTGGTCTTCTGAACACACCTCTAATTAAAGCGTTGGACGAGAATTCTGATGAGAAGGAGTCTGTGATCCAATGGCTAAACAAATTGCTGGTATAACTGCCGATGAAGCAGTGATGCGAAACCTGGTCCGGTGTTAGCAAATATTTATCGAAACGTTGTGGAATTTTTAATATCTGTTGCGTTTTAATCGTTAATAAAGTTTAATAGTTATGAATATCAAAGAATTCCACGAAGTAAGGGTTGCAAATGACAACATAGTTTAAGTCAAAAATGATTTTGACTAGGCCTTTTCCATGTTGCTACTTCAATGTGAATTAAATAAGCTGACTCCCTCTGATTAGTCGCATCTCTTAAAGCAGGTTTAGGCTTATTTAATCACAGTGAGGCTCTTAAACGTCGAGCGTTGGATTGGAATGTTTTGCTCTTTCTATGTGCATCAAGCCTTAGTTACTTATTGTGAATGTCTCTTTACAGGTGATGCTAAAGTTTGGAGTACAATTCACACTGGCGTTATTGAATAATTTAGGGAAAATGTCTGGGACAAGTCGATTTGTTTTTGAAATGCCTTTTTCTAAAATACAAAAGCCGATGATATTTAAAGACAACCTCACCTTTTTTGTCTGTTATTAATAGTTTTTTGGATTGCCTAAAAATTGATGATGACGTTACTGACTTTCGAAGAATGAAAGTTAATGCCGTCATCATCAATTTTTGCATCTCACCAGATGGCATTTTAAAAATAAAACAAGGTTTACACATAAATGCTCCATGTTCTGAATAAAACTGTTGAATAAGGTACCAACAAAACATAAATAAAAATTTGGTTTACTGCGTTTTATAGTATAGTATTTGTATGAAACCCATTAGGGTTTATTTAGGTACTAATCTCATTAGTTATGTGCTTTTTGGTGAATATATTATTTAAAAGGAGGAAAATAACAGCAAAAATAAAATATTATTGATTTTTAGGGAAAACTTAATGGAAAAATAGACGAAGTTATATTTTAGGGACATTTTTCTTGCTACACCAGCTTTACAGAAAGCTGTCCTTATTTACTAATATTAAATGGTTATTCGTGACAAATTACTAACAAGATAAAAGTTATAAATTAAATTTATAAATATGATTTACTTTAAGCTGTTTCTGACGCCTGATTATGATTCATCTGTACTTTGTGAATAGTATAAATTATTTCTATGCAGTCCACTGCGTCGTGACAGATGATACAAAGTTTGTAATTCACATTGTCCCAAAGTTGCAAATTTCAATTTGGAATACTTATCTCTTTGAAACCAACCAAACTCGTCTGTTTGCATTTTACTGTAGCGTCTTAACCAAGTTCGTCTAAATACAAAGTGTTTCAAGAATAATGCCAAGTAAACTTTAAGTTTGTAACGTAAGAGCATATATAATTAATGAAACCATTGAAAGTTGTTGTAAATTTTAAATGCACACTAGAACTGAACTTTGTTTTCTAGCTTTTTTTAATACACTTAGCTTTTGTAGGAAATAAATTGATTTTAAAAGAATTTTAACAGTCAAGTAGTTTCCTTTTCTTTTTTTATTAATGTCTAATAGAAAATTTGACTATTAAAAATTCAAACAGGGACAATCACATATAATGTTAATTAAAACAAAGAAATACCAATGCCTATATTTTCAGCTATAATGTAGGACAGACATTAGACATTATTTATCTTAACGGGTTTACGTAATTTACATTTTCCAACAATTGTCAATGGGGTACGTCTGGGGGAGACGGGGTTTTTTGGGATCTTTATTAGCAGAAAATCATGATGATTGAAACAACCAGTTTTACTGTTTAGAAACAAGGAACATAAATAGTGTTTAAATCAATGAAAGTTTACCGGCATGTGTGGCGGTGAACCAGTAGCAGCTGCAGGAGAGAGATGGCCAATAGTCTTTCTCATTAACTTATCTTCATTTTATCGGTATTTTCGTTTCTTTTTCTCAGTGTGTTTTTTTCCTTTTAATTTCATTCGTAATATATTTATCTAATTTTGTTTTTATTTTTACTTTTCTATGTGCTGGTCGAATGTCAGAAGGATATTTATTTGCTTGCTGCGTGGCACTAATTTTTGTGGAAGTAGTGAGATTTATTTTCAAAGGCGCGTTGGCGCTGATTTAACACTGATTACTTGAACTGCGGAAGTACTCGTATCTGGATCTAGATGTGTTAAAGGCACATTACATTTGCATTTAGTTGGTAAATTATATGATACTTCCACAGCGCTTCAATAAATGCATATTCTGGTATGTATGCTGCCTCGAATAGAATAACTCTTCTTCTTCTTTTTCTTTTCGAATCCCTCCTGTGAAGAACAACTCCTGTAGCTTTAAACCCATCGTTGATTAAGCAAAGAGCCAAATTGTAACTTCGTGATACGACGGCGGCGACTTGGGTACCATTTAATTCAAAGTCACAATAGGATTAACCTTTGGGGATGGACTGTAATTTTAAAAAAATCTACAAATTCAAATCTTATTTTTTAACGATCTGAAAATGGCTATATCTAATCATTGTTGCAAATAGTGAGAGGTGTGACTAGGTATTGGGAACAAAATCATTTATTATTTTGATTTTCATATTCCAGCATGTGAAAAGAATTGCAGTAAGAAGAATGATCATTATGATCATTATGAATATTAGAAACAGTTTGTCAGCCAGGCCAAAAATATCTCAGATCTTTTATATAAGGCTGATTTTTGACACACATAAATTTGAGGCGCAGGAGGTAATCCATCCTCAGATTCTGGTTTCTCGTTTTTGCCTTTCACTATGTCAGCTGGTAGTGAAAATTACCTTCTGCATAGCAACATTCTGTGATCGTTATTGTCGCTTCGGTTTATTTTCTATAGACGTAGACATATAGATATAGATTTTGACCTCTTTTATAACTAAAACATATCCTAAATCATGGTTAAGTTGTACCCCAAGCTTACCCATATTAAAAATATAATTCAGCTTGTCAACCAATTTATTATCAGTGATAATTCTCTTGATAACCTGAAAATAAATGTCGTCTTTATGGTTGTTCATAGTTAGAGATCTGGGGTAAGATACTTCTTCCGATTTTCCTAGTGTAATATCTGGATTCCTTTTTAGAAAAATTTGTACCCAATTATTTTGGCCGCCTTCTCACTTTCATTGTTAAACCTGTGCCTTAAATGAACTATTCGATGAATCTGAACACTATTCTTCTCACATCACCAATGATTAATGAAAATCTTTTTGTTTCTATTTCCTGCAGCACATTTTTTAGGTTCATATGAACATATTACATGAATGTAATTGACATACATATTAAAAATTCAGTCAGAAAAGTTTTGTCCCTAGTATAATCGATATACTAAGTTACGTACTCTTCTGTTTATACCTTATATTCATTTTTCTGACGCTTAAGGGAAAAAAAAAATCGCTAGGCAGAAATTGAAGTATTTACTAAAGTGATAAGATAATTATACTCCAATGAATAACAGGATGTTTGTCGTCTTAAGTGCTTTTCCTTATCATGAAAAATGCAATTAGGATGGACAAAGGGTGAGTAATGTCGAGCCTGCGATAATTGCTCTAAGCTTTTCTTTCCTGGAATCCATTACAGCCCGGATGTTTAGTAGACGTTTACCATCAACTGTCCTAATTGCGTTTCATTTGAATGGAGACTAGCAATTGAGATAGACAAAAGCCGATAATTGCATTCCTTCTAAGAATAGAATTCGTTGGGGTGGTAAATTGAATCTTAATGACAATCGCTTCCCAATAAAAGGCCTCGGTGGACAAACCAGAGGCAGTTCCGTGTGAGACATAAAAGGCCTAGCCTTTCCCGACAGTTTTGCCTAGTGATTTTTGAATCGACGGTGAACAGCAGTGCTATAGACTTTCAGACTAAAAAAACTATTTCGATTTTTTAAAATTTTTATTTTTATAAATTTACGCGGCTCCGGTATCACTGTCTTATCCGTCTTGAACTTTGTGCCATTTTTAGTGTTTATTTTCTTTTCAGCAGAGTTTCACCTCTGCCATGGTAAATGAACTGAAGTGCCATGTTCTTCTGTTTAAAAAATCTTTTCCTATGTATCACTTTTCATTTCAGAAGAGTTTCGTCTCTCATATGGAGAACCTACTGACTTATAGTTCTGTGTGCCGTGTGTGTTGAATTTGGTGTTTTTCTTTGTATGTGTTTCTTATATTTTTGTTGAAATTTTTCTTCCTTATTTCTTTTGTTCCCGAAAAAGACCTCTAATTTTAGAGTGGGTAGTAGTTTGACACGGTCGAATCCCAAAGAAATATATCTTTAACCGAATCCGGACGTGGAGCCTTCGTTATCCCATTATTTTGATGGTTTTCTAGTTTGGGGCAAATGGCAAGTACTACAGGTAAATAATTGATGTTTTTCATTTTCATTTCGCTATTATATCTTTTTGCCACATTCTAAAATGTGCTGCCCTAAAGCTTAGCTTATTTGACATATTGATAAACCAGCCACCCGAAAAATTGGCAATAATAATAATAATAATAAAGCGGCAATGAGGACAGATAACATCGCAGTCCTTGGTGAGTAGCGCCACGACCCATCCTGAGCTGAGGGCGCAAATCGGACCGGCTACTATTTTAGCGTGTCCAGGAAGAAATAATCTTTTCCTGCAAATGTCGGCCGGGGGTGTATAAAGTTAACCACCTATACATCTCTATCTTCCAGTTAAACCTTCAGGAAGAACGGACCCACACAACCGACCTCATTCGGATAGGGGTCAAGGGCAAGGTGGTGGGGTCCAACAAGACCGGCCCATCGATAACGACAACCGCTATGATCAAGGACATCTTGAGTGAACTGACGATTTACGTGACGACCTTCTGCAATGTTATGAGGCGAGCATCAACCCGAATCGAAGAGGATACATGGCGCGTATGCATAGACAGTGGGATGAGATGCACCCTGAGCATCACATACTCATCCCTCTAAACTTACGCGATTATGTAGCGTATCTTCGCAGAACGGGTTACGTACGGGTGATTCCCCAAACGCCAAATGCTGAGGATAGAGAACCACAACAAGTGGCGGATGAGGAACCCCAGGGGAATAGTATAGCGCCAGAAGTAGAAAGCCTAATAAACAGAAGGGCAATTTACCTTCAAAAGCCCATCAAAACCCGAGACTTAAAAGAAGCCGACGCGAATCTTAGCAGATCGATTTTGGAAGAGACGAACATCTGGAGCATTAATTGCGCGGTCTATGATGTTGCCACCAGGCTCCAACGAGAGAACAGGGTGAGAGACTTTTCAAACGGAGGAGTCAACAGGCGACTTCAATTATTAGATATTAAGATCCGGAAGGAGAGACAATACGCATCCCATATTCAGTGTGTAATGGATTATGTGGTGGAAGGGAGACCGTTCACTACCAAAGTAAGACGTTTAGCAAGATCATTAAGGCGTCTTCATCACACACTTAATATGAGAGTGCTGTCAGTCATCAAGCAGCACACTTTGCAAAGAATACGGGCGCTAGTAGCTGTCAGAAAATCTCTAGCATTTAGAGCGAAGGGCATTGAGGAAATCGCACAATTCCGGAAAAAAACCTTCGCTTCTTTTTCAACCACCGAGACGTGTTGTAGATAATCCTTCATCTGTAGATCAAGTGACACTCTTCTGGAAGTCGATATATGAAGAAACGCGTCCGCTAAAGGAAGATACTCCAGCCCTAGAACAGTTCAGAAATTTCTGCAATTCCACTCCTCGGGCAGATGAAGAACTGCATCCAATCACTGCTGAGGAGATTCGAAGTGCTCTTAAAGGCACAAAGAACAATGCTGCTCCTGGCCCCGATGGCATCAGCAACTACTGGTGGAAATATCGTCCATCCACTCACCCCCATTTAGCTAGAATTTTTAACCTCTGGCTGAATAATGAGCAGCATATCCCTCAGTGGTTTGTGGAAGGCGAACCGTGCTATTACCAAAAACTGGAGATCTGTCTAGTCCAAAAAATTACCGACCAATTACTTGTTTGAATACGTGTTACAAGTTATTTACACGTATTCTATACACGCGTGTACTGTCCTCAGTTGACAGAATCTATGCACGGATATACGAGAAAAGGGGGTCTAAGAGAGGTGTGGCTGGCTGTCAGGAGAATCTACTCATCGATAGGTGTATCACGCAGGACTCTATTCAGTATAAGCGGAATCTTTCGATGGCCTGGATTGACTATCGTAAGGCATTTGATACAATGCCTCATCAGTTGATAGGAATGTTGCTGAGAATGCTTGCTGTACCCAATCCAGTAGTGAGGTGTATCGAACATCTATTGCCACTCTGCCGGATCAGATTTACCATTACATCCGGTGCATCTAAGGTCCAGTCAGAGTTGGTAACTTTCAGAAGAGGGGTTTATCAGGGAGATTCCTTAAGCCCACTTCTGTTTTGCATCTCGCTGCTGCCGCTATCTGTTGCTTTCCAAATGACCCGAGGTTGCAACTGTGGTATACCAAGCAACCGCAGGCATAAGGTTACCAATTTATTTTACATGGATGACCTAAAACTTTATGCTTGCGGAGAAAGAGAATTAAAACAATCCCTTAAAGTCGTGCAGCAGTACACACGTGATGTCGATATGGAATTTGGATTAGACAAGTGTGCAATGGTTCACCTCAAGAGAGGACGAAGCCGGGAGGTCATTGAGGGAATGCAGCTTGTTGATGGAAGCATCCTACGACATCTTGATACCGGAGAGACTTATACCTACTTGGGTGTGACACTGAGCCATGTTCAGGAGGTAAATCAGATTAAAGAGTCTTTCCGCTGCAAGTATTTGCAACGCCTCCGACAGATCTGGTACTCAGAGCTGTCTGGAAAGATCAAGGTGTAGAGCATGTCGACAACAACCTGAGACACTCATGTACATACTGCCAGCATCGATGAAATAGCGATTCAGCTGAATGATCAAAAAGATGTTGAAGTCGTGGTGAATAACGACAGATGCCGCATCAACTGGAATTACACTTTTCCCACGCCAACACGAATCCAGGCTAATAAACCGGACATCGTTCTCCTGGATAAGCGGGAAAAGACTATATACGTGATAGAGTTTTCCGCGCCGGCTGATATGAACATCGAGAATAAGGAGAGGGAGAAGCGTGCCAAATATCTGGATCTTCTCTACACGTTACGGAGGCTATATCCGGAATACCAGGTAAAACTAGTGGTGTTGATTATAGGTGCTCTGGGTTGTGTGAAAGATACAATAATGGCTGAATTAATGAAAATATCGGAATGTCAGCGTTCCCGTAAACAGCTTGTGCGGAATATGCAGAAAGCCGTCATCCTAGGGTCCTTACGTCTACTAAGGCAAATGAGTTTGGCCGACGATCACTAACCGAGCGGAGCGAGGAGTGGTTGTTGAACGACAACAGGCCACCCGGGCGGCAACCTGTGGAGTCGGTGACGCAGAACCTGCCGTGTGGGAAAGGAGGAAGGTTTTTAGCCGGTAGGCGGTCTCCTTCAGAGACTGAATCCGGCACTACCAGTGACAAAAGAAGTCGTTGGTGCCTTTGAAAAAAAAAAATTGAACATCACCGAATTACCATCCCCAACAATGCCACAGCAGAACGTAACAACACAAGCAATGCGAAATACGGAGGAGTCAGTTAAAGATGAACTAAGTAAACAGATCACACGATGGGAACAAATCGACCCAAGAAAAAGACCAAGACTCCCTCGACTAAGATGTAATAAAAACACATACAAGACAATACAATCTCTCCACAAAATTATAACAACAATTATAGCTATTAACTGTGTTCACTCATTAGAAGAACTACACACCATTGTATACACTGCGACATATACAACGTTTTTTTCAATTTGTTTAACATTTCTTCGGCCCAGTTTGGAAATATTTAAATTTTTATGGTTTGTTGACAATTTTATAAAAAGTTTTTGAAATGCGACTACGTGATATTTAAATTTATTGAAAACGTCACTTCATGACAGTTTGCAAATTAAAAGGTTAGTTTATTTTACATAGAATAGGAAAAATGAAAAATAGGAGACCAAAAATTAGATATGGAAAAAATAAAAATTTTGTTTTTTTGATAAATTAGGAAAATATAAAAAAATACATAAAAGAGGTTGTAGCACTGGACATCGATGTTTCGCTCTCATTTGAGCTCGTCAGCAGTGCATAACATGGAAAGGGAACAATGGGGAAGAAATACTTAAAAATAATTTTTTTTTTTTTTTTTAAATATAAAAAAGAAAAATAAAGAAATTTTAACATGAATAGACGTTTCATCATTAATTTACTGTGTTAAAAATTTATTGTGTTAAAAATTTAAATATTTGAAACCCAATCCACAAGAAACAACTACTCCGAGGGCTAATACCCCTTCCGGCATTGAACTACACTTGTGGGTTGAACTTATATGCTCTTGGTGACTACTGTTCCTAACCGCTGAAATCTATTCAGCTTGGTAGTTAGAAGCACTCACCATTTGCGGAGTCCGTTCGTTCCGCAAATGGTGAGTGCTTCTAACTACCAAGCTGAATAGATTTCAGCGGTTAGGAACAGTAGTCACCAAGAGCATATAAGTTCAACACACAAGTGTAGTTCAATGCCGGAAGGGGTATTAGCCCTCGGAGTAGTTGTTTCTTGTGGATTGGGCTTCAAATATTTAAATTTTTAACACAATAAATTTTTAACACAGTAAATTAATGATGAAACGTCTATTCATGTTAAAATTTCTTTATTTTTCTTTTTTATATTAAAAAAAAAAAAAATTATTTTTAAGTATTTCTTCCCCATTGTTCCCTTTCCATGTTATGCACTGCTGACGAGCTCAAATAAGAGCGAAACATCGATGTCCAGTGCTACAACCTCTTTTATGTATTTTTTTATTTTTTTTATATTTTCCTAATTTATCAAAAAAAAAAGTTATTTTTTCCATATCTAATTTTTGGTCTCCTATTTTTCATTTTTCCTATTCTATGTAAAATAAACTAACCTTTTAATTTGCAAACTGTCATGAAGTGACGTTTTCAATAAATTTAAATATCACGTATTCGCATTTCAAAAACTTTTTATAAAATTGTCAACAAACCATAAAAATTTAAATATTTCCAAACTGGGCCGAAGAAATGTTAAACAAATTGAAAAAAACATAATATTTTCGGTCAATAAGGGTCTACCATGAAGAATATACAACGTTAGCTCTAAACAATCAAAAGGTCAATTTCCAAAGAAACAACTTACCGAAAATTCCTAACTGGCAAAAGAAACTAGAAAAGAAAATAAACACCCTTAGAAAAGATATAGGACGACTCACCCAATATATCAACGGAAACAGATCCAATAAATTAATAAAAAGCTTAACATACCCAACAACCAAAACACTCCAGAAATTGAGCAGGACAACCTATAACAAAAACTAGCGGTCTACAGTACCAGGCTAAGAAGGTATAAGCAAACAAACGGCAGAAAATAACAAAACAACATCTTCCGAAATAATGAGAAAAGGTTCTACAATAACATCACATCAACGGAAAAGGGAACAATCATACCACCTAGCAAAGAAGAAGTATCAGTATGGAGTAACCCTGTAAACCATAATAAAACAACAAAATGAATTCAAGACGAGCAGAAACACTTCACACATATTCAAGTAGCCCAAGACATAACAATTACAATAGCAGAACCAGAAAAAGCTATAAAGAAAACACACGGATGGAAAGCACCAGGAATAGGTGGCATTCAAAATTTTTGGTACAAACAATTAACTTCAATACATAGACCACTTGCACAAGCCATAAATTATATTTTAAATAATCCTGAAAAAACACCGGATTACAATAGCAGAACTAGAAAAAGCTATAAAGGAAACACACGGATGGAAAGCACCAGAAATAGATGGCATTCAAAATTTTTGGTACAAACAATTAACTTCAATACATAGACCACTTGCACAAGCCATAAATGATATTTTAAATAATCCTTAAAAAATACCGGAATTTCTAACTGAAGGTCTCACTTATATAAAGCTAAAATATCAGAATACTCGAAACCCAGTTAACTACTGCCCGATTACATGTCTATCGACATTATATAAGATAATCACCTCGATAATCACGGAAAAATTGGACACACATTCACACACAAACAACATGCTGACAGAACAAAAAGGATGTAGAAAGAAAAGTCAAGGCTGCACAGAACAACTTGTAATCGATACTGTAATAATGAAACAAGCAGAGAAACATCAGCCAAATCTATATACTTGCTACATAGACTACCAAAAAGCTTTTGACTCCGTTCCCCATAGCTGGCTGAAACAGATTGTAGAAATATATAAAGTCCCAAAGACACAGAGTACATTCTTAGGACACCAAATGAAATCGTGGAAAACGACTATACACCTAAACACGGGAAACGAAGACACAAGCGTACACACTGACCACATATCAATAAAGAGGGGTATTTTTCAAGGTGATTCTTTAAGCGCCCTTTGGTTCTGTGCAGCCCTAAATGCCACTATCGAGGTCACTTAATCAGACAACATACTGGCTTTCATTTAAAAAATAGATCAAGAATAGAGCATACAGTAAGTCACCTCATGTATATGGATGACATTAAAATATATGGTTCAACACACACTCAATTCAAATACCTGATTAAAACAACCGAAGATGTCAGCAAAGACCTGAGCATGCAGTTTGGGATAGATAAATGCAAAGTCCTCAGAATCGAAAAGGGAAGATGGGCTGAAACTCAGAGAATAGAAACAATGAACAACGAATTTATAGAGATGATGGAAGAACACGAAACATACAAATATCTGGGATTTCAGCAAAACGACGGACTGGACCACAAACAAATAAAAATACAAATATTTCAAAATTATGAAAAATGAATATCAAATATCCTAAACTCGAAACTAAACTCGAAAAATATTATAAAAGCCATCAATACCTACGCAATACCACTTTTGACATATTCATTTGGAATCATCAAATGGACAACCACATATACTGAGGACATAAACAGAATAAATCGTACCCAACTATCACAACTTAGAATGCATCATCCCAAAAGCATGTACAGAAAGAATCACATTGCCAAGGCATCAAGGAGGAAGAGGACTAATAGACGTTACCGAGCTGCATCAAAACCAAATTAAACAACTCAGAGTATACTTTCTGTCGAAAGAAGTGAGTCAACTGCATAAAGCAATAATCAAAGCAGACAAGCAGTATACCCCCCTAAATCTGAACCAAAATGAACAACCTGACGAAAGCAGCAGAAATAAAGCCATCCACAAACAAGAAAAACTATTACAATGGTCCCAGAAAGCTCTGCACGGTCGTCACTACCAAATCGTGCAACAACCTCATATCAGCAAACAACATTCATACGCATGGCTGACTTCTGAACAACTACACCGTGAAACAGAAGGATTCGCTTTGGCGATATAGGACCACGTAATAGCGATAAAAAACTATCGCAAGTATATATTAAAGGAACCGGACATGCTCTCTCAGACATGGATTTTTGTAGCAAATGCCAAATGTATCCTGAAACCATTGAACACATTGTAAGCAGATGCAAAGTGCTTGCAGGCACAGACTGTACAGACAGACACAATACAGCAGCCAAAATTCTTCACCAGGAAATAGCTCTGCAGCACAACTTAATTACAGAAAGACAGCCATACTTCAAGTATTTTCCGCAACAACTGCTGGAAAATACAAAAGCAAAACTGTATTGTGACGGAACGCTGCAAACTGACAGGGCCATGGCACACAATAGACCTGACATCACATACATGATAACAAAACGAACAAACAACATACCTTATCGACTTTTCCATACCATTAGACTACAACATTTAACAAAAAGAACAAGAAAAAATAGAAAAATACACACCGTTGGCAATTGAAGTCAAAGAGCTATGGAAGCAAGCCATGTCAAAATCATACCGATGATCCTGTCTCCAACAGAAATAACATCATTATCATTTGTACGGAACCTGGAGAAACAAGATGTCTCAAATACAATACACATAAATGTACAGAAAGCCACCATAGTGAAAACGTGCATCATTGTTCGTAAATTCCTAAATCCACCTATCTAAAGAACAAACAATATGCCTTTAGTTTGCTTGGTTAACAAACCTGCAAGCTGAAGTGGATAGATAAGCCACAGCTGAGAATAAGTCACCATAATAATAATAATAATAGTAATTGTCAATTATGTGTAAGTCAAAAACGTAAAATTATCTTCTAAAATATATACAGGGTTGACCATAAGTAATGGTACACAAAGCAATGGTGGATTTTTTGAATAAAAATAATGGGATTTAGCTACATTTACCTTATACCAAAAGTTGATATTAACAGATATACAGGGTGTCAAACTTGAAACAAAAATTTCGATTTTTTTCTTATAATTATGGAATGAATTGTAATATAGGCACGAAATTTGGCACAAGGGAGTTTCTTAAGTCGACAAACTCTAATTTGCTAACATATTACCAATAGCTGATAGGGGGTGCTACCTGCGCTATCATGCATAATTCTAAATCATCATAACTTTTTTGTGCACCCACGTATATTAATTTTAAATGGGTTATTTCATTTCCCCATATGTTTTACCTAAGAAAGGTGTACTTTCTAAAAGTTGATGCGAGCAACCGTTTCCAAGATATTTGAAACTAATTTATGTTAAATATTACTTTGCTGATAATATTATTACCTAAATTTTGAAAATCTCAATAAAGAAAATCCAAATAATTAGGACGTAATTTATTTTCTAACAGAAAATCTCTGATCTCTGAGTCCGCACAAGAAAATTTTAATAGTCTGGGTGGTCAAAGCAGATATATGGAGATGAACTTTGATAAAGGACAGATTTTTAGTTCTTTACAACCCTTTTACTTGAAAATGTCATTTCCCTCATACTTATTTTTGAAAATAAATTTTGTTTTGGTATTTTATTTAACTTTGCTTTAGAAATTTAAAAAATATGTCTAATAATAATGTCAGTAGAGTAATATTTGATATAAATTATTTTAGAGCCAGTTTTATTACTTTTATTTTGAAACCTACTGCCAAAAATTCACGTTTACATAACTTAAAATAAACGTACGGCAAACTTTGAAGGCAAGTATCTTGAAAACGGTTGCTTGTATCAACATTTAGAAAATATACCTTTTTTTACGTAAAAAAATGTAGGTAAATAAAGATATCTATTTAAAATAAGTTTACATGGAGGTACAAAAAAGTTGTGATGCTTTAGAATAATACAAGGTAGCGCAGGTGGCGCCCCCGATGAGTTACTGACAATCTGTTAGCAAATTAGAATTTCTTGACCAAAGAAACCCCCATATGCCAAATTTCTTGTCTAGAGTGAAATGTGTTCATCAGTTATGCGAAAAAAATCACATTTTTTTTTCAACTTTGACATCCTGTATCTCTGTTAATATCAACTGATGGTATAAGGTAAATGTGGCTAAATCACGTTATTTTTATGCGAAAAATCTACTCTTGCTCTATGTACCATTACTAATGGTTCACCCTGTATTAATATATTATTCAAAACTTTTACGAACGCACGCTATACACAGGGTGCGTAAATAGTATTGCATCGAATATAAACTGTTTAACATTTAGATTGGACGTTTGACAGGGTTAAATTAAATATACGAGGATAAATTAAATATACGAGGGTAAATTAATTTGTTTTTAAAAATTTATTGGAACAATAATATTCTCCTGATTTGGTTAGGTATTTTTCCCAACGGATTGGGAGTTTTTTAATGCCATCATCATAATAAGAACGGAGGTATGTTTGCAGCCAATTACGCTTAAATGTCTCAACAGCAGCATCATGATGAAATCGCTCACCTCCTAGACCTTCTCTCAATGGCTCAAACATATGATAATCGCGTGGTGATAAGTCGGGACTATAAGGAGGGCGTTCTAATGTTGCCCAATGCATTTACTCCAATTTTTGATGTGTCAGATTGGATGAAGTAGGGAAGAGCATTGTCACATTTCTCACTAAAAATTCGCCCCTCTTCGGCCGATATGCACGTTTTGCTTGCTTCATCCAATCTCAGCTGCAATTTCACCAACAGTTAAACGATGATCACATTCCAGAAGGCGTTGAACAGCCTTAATATTGTTCGCAGTTACACTGGTCCGAGGACGACGGGCATGGGATTCATTTTCAACTTGAGTTCGTCCTTCCAAAAATTGTTTTTGCCATTCATACACCTAAGTTTTCTTCAAACAAGTGTGTTCTAGTCTACGAAGAATTTCGGCGGGCTTTACACCTTCAACGGCAAGAAATTTAACTCATTGTATTTACAATTGACGAAAGGGGAGAACGGAATTCGCTTGAGCGCAGGAAGTCACGTGATATCTCCACCTAACATGTCTAGGAGTATGCGCACACTCCCGAAGTCTTCATGGCGACATGATAGAAGTTCCGGTTCATATTTAATTTACCCTCGTAAATATCCATATTTTGATTATGGAAGTTTCATATGTGTTTCTTGTAACTAGTGTTTGTCACAGGGCAACCTAGTTTTCGTTTGGTGTCATTTGGCAGGTAATTCATTTAGAAATACAATACAGTACAGTAAAAGAACTAAAAAATAAAAGAAAAAAATTGCAATAAAACAACAAAGTTTAACAAGAAAATTGGATTACTTAATTGAAGAAAATCACAATAGCTGCTCAAATTTTTATCCGTTCACTTCTTGACAATACATAAGTCTAGGTCTATCAATAAAAACACTTGGTGCATTCTGCAGATAGGAATATTTGTGGTCGTTATTTTAATCCGAGCTTTCAATTCAATCATTGTTGGCCTATGTACCATTGACAACGCTTTTCACCGCATTGTATTTCTAAATCAATTACCTGGAAAATGATACTAAACGAAACCTAGGTTAAAAAAATTCAAGACAAACGCCAGTCATAACTATCAAACTCTATTAACAATAAATACAACAAGAGATATTAAAAATTCCACAATATTTGTTTATTATATTTATTTCTATCTCTTGCTGTATTTATTGTCAATAGGGTTTAAGAGTTATGATTACGAATAGAGCTGGGATTATATGCAGCAAAAAAGTAAAAGATATGCATGCAATATACCCTAAAATATTTGCAGTAGGCTGTTAAGGATTAATAGACAGGGAAAATGTGAATACATTTGCGTACAGTCGGTTCAACAAGAAACGTCCTTCGATTTTTCAAAAACTGTTAATGATTTGGTTTATGTAGACTTGTTGGTGGCATTCGGTAATTTTTTCTGACAAAGTTTCGTTCTGGGCATGGTATGCTGATGAGAGATTGCTTTAGTGAACCATCAAACACCCACTAAAACTCCATGTTTGGGGATGTTACTCTGAGCACGGTTTTAGGTGTTTAGAGATCTTTATGCAGAACTTGGATGCTCAGAAAATCGTCATTATTTATAAACGTGGTTTTCTAAACCCTATCCAGAAGATGTTTGGTGTCAAAAGCGAAAATGGATTTTAGGGAAGGACAATGATCCAAAACATCGAAGTCGCTTCTGTACCTCATGGAGAGCAGGAACTGGCATTGTAACTTCAGACTGGTTTTCACAGCTTCTTGATGCAAATCTAATGAACATTATTTGGAGCACTGCAATGAGGAAGCTGCATGAGGACCTGTCTTCATCCTAAAGCAGCTTTCACGAAACATCAGAGAGATATGGAGCTTATTACTCCTAGAATATGCTGAAAAGCTGGTAGAAAGTATGCCCAAAGGGTGATGGTGATGAGCCATTCTGGAAAGCAATGGGGATTGGACCATGTAATAGGTAGTGGCGCTGTAAACTTTTTAACGTACTTTTAATTAAAAAGTAGAAGTAAAAAAATCTTCAATAGTTTTCCTAAAACCAAGGAACCTTTCTTGATGAACATACTGTATATAAAACAAGATATGTAGACCCAACACACCTTTATTTCAAATTAAGGCTTAATTATCTAACTTGATTGTTTTTGTATTAACTGAATAAAAACAAATTTATCATACGAGTTTAGAAAAAAAACTGAAATATGCAAAATAAAAAACTGCCTATCCATTTATTGAAAAATGTCTAAATATGCACATATGCATATAATTTTGCATATAATCCCAGCTCTAATTATGAATACTGAATAATTCCACATAGCAAGGGTTAAATAGGTCAAACATCAGTCACACAAAACATATGATCCCCATATCAAAACGTAGGCATTTATGTTTAATTTAACCCCACCAAACGTCAAATCTAAATGTTAAATCGTTTCTACATAATACCAATGTGCAATTCTTTTTACGCAGCCTGTATTCTGATTCGAATGCAAAACCGTCTCCCCAAACAATTGCATATTTATGTTGTTTTAAGTTGTTTAAAATCTTATTCGAAATTGCTAAGAGTGGTTTTATTACACAGAAGTGGAAAATGGTAAATTTTGATCCGAAATCGAATTTTTAACTTATTAGTATTTTATACAAATGTATATCATGGATTTCAAACACTATTGTTCGTTACTAAATGTCCTATTTTCATATTCCCAATATTGTTGGAAACGATGACGTTGGCACATTGAAAAGACTCTTATTGGTAAAATGTTGTAATAAAAAACATCAAATGTCATCCACATCGTGTGATTCTGAACTCAAATGCACATCATTTTTCGTGCAATAATAATGAACCGATAATATATCTCCTTAAATCTTCACCTTATTTGAAGCGAGGTCGTTTGAGGGAACTCTTTATCTTTTTTTATTTTCGTCGGATCTCATATCCTCTAATGAAACGGAAGTGCGGAGAATTCTAAATTTCTTGATGTGCCGCAGTCCGCAACAAAAACACACCGCAGGAGTAGTGGGCCATGAAATATATTATTCAACCTGTATCATTTTAAAATTGCGGGGGAGGGTAAATTGGATAATATTTACCCCATTTAGACCTACATTCGTTCTCCCTTTTTTCTTTATGTAACATTAATTTTAGCATAGAAGTTTTATTAAGTAAGGAGCAAACTATGTGAGCAAGATATGAATACACTAAATGATTAGTGATTCATTTCGCTAAATAAATAGTTATTATTTATATACCACGACATACGGTGGTGGTTTACTTTAATGTCGACCAATGCAACAACGAATTTTCACGATAAAATATATACCTCTGACAATTTTCAAAGAGGCCAACTATAATATAACATTTTGGAAGTTAGATACCTTTTCCTGAGCTCTAAAAAACGATACCGTTTGCCCTTATTTTTAAATTGTTATTATCTGCCAAGTTGCCCTTAAAAAATAATATATATCTTCGTCAGTTTGTCTGCAAGTAAGTATGTTATACCGCTGCAGTTAGCAATTGCACATGACCGACGGTCCTGGTTTCCTCTAATATCTGGAAATTCAAGAAACTCGACTTTCTCCAGACACATGGCTATATCTCAGATAATTTTGTATCAAATTGGGCGGCTTTTTGGAGAGGAGAGTTTTTTCTAGATACTGATTCCATGGCTAAAATTGACGCTTTCTAAATTTTCTTAATTTAATTTTACGCGGTGTTAATGCGGTCGGTTAGAATTAGTTAAGATAAGTCATAACCTTCTAAGTTGACAAATAAAATAAGACTAAAAAAATGTATGATCTTTTAAAAACCACTTATTTTATGTGTATTATATTCAGAAACTTGTGCTGATTCCAAAAATGTAATAATATACAGGATGTTCTATTCAAAATTCAAAAGCTGGTATCAGTTTTAGCGAAAGTGACAGCAACAGGAAGGCTATTTTTATGTTTAAAATGTGACACTCCATAAGTACAGAAAGTGTACTAAGTTTAAAAATTTTATGTTAATAAATAACGAAAAAATATGGGGTGTCCCAAGATTCTGTTACATCCAATATACAAAGTATCCACCTAGTGCGGAATAGTAAAATATCTCAGAAGTGGTTAAAGTTACAAAAACCTTTTTGGAAGCAATTACTTTTCTTTTCCAAAGCTCTACAAAACTAAAATATGGCGGAGAATACAGGATGTTTAATTTTTCCTGTCCAGCCATCAATTTAATTTTTTTAAATTACAACCTCTATGTTTTATTTGCTTTCCTGATTCCTCATAAACAATAAAAGATAGTTGTAAAAACAGATTTTTAGAATATCCAACATTTTTTCAGTTATTCAGATAACTCGAAAACTAGGTCAGAAATCGAATTGATTTCTGAGAAAAAATTATTGCACCATGAGCGCAAGATATCGTAAATATTGCGTAGATGCTAGCTTACCAAAATCCTGGACTTCACATAGACACATAGACGGTGTTGGACAGAAAACCCAACAGCAAAGGGCATCAACTAATTCTTCTCATGAACAAAAGTTCTTGGGAGAAAATTTAGGAACTACAATGTAGGCTACTTCAACATTTCTCAGGCGATCTTCAGGTCTGTGGGAGGGAAAAAGACAGGGGAACAAGAGAAACCTGAAGAGATGGAGATTGATAAAGAAGGAGCTGAAGAGGAACCTACAGCATCAACCTCGGTAGTGGAAAACCCCAAAATTAAGGTAGGTGAATTCAAAGCACTACAGATAAATCTACATCACTGCAAGGCAGCTACATCTGCCCTACAGAGATATGTACTTACGAACAAAATATATAATATATTGATACAGGAACTGTGGATTTCTAGGGGCCAAATCAGAGGACTGCGGATGGGAGGTGACTGGGCTTTAATTAGTCCGTCATCGGACCATCCACGAGCCTGCATACTAACAAAGAGAGAAATACCAGTACTATCTCTGTGGCAACTCAGTACTAGGGACCTAGTGGTAGTAAAGATGACAACAAACATGGAATGGCAAAAACGAGACCTTGTGATAACATCAGCCTACCTTCCATATGACCAACCAAGACAACCACCCACAATGGAAGTAAGAACACTGGTGCAGCAATGCGCGGAAAAAAAGCACAGAATTGGTGCTCTGTTGTGATTCCAACGCGCACCACATCGTCTGGGGGAGCACAAAAACAAAGAGAAAATATGAGTTGCTTTTAGAGTTTATTATTAGTAATAACCTACACGACCTTTCTCAATTAAAACGGGAAAGAGCTAATAGATATAACAGTTGGCACACAAAACGCGTGCAATGTAATAAGTGACTGGAAAGTTTTAGATGAATCATTATTCTCGGACCATAGGTACGTAAGTTTCGAAGTAGCTCTGCCACAGAAGGAGTCGTACAGAAATCCTATAACCTGTAATTGGGACAACTATCAAGTGAGATTAAAAACAGACTGAAATACTATCCGACTAACCCTAAAACCCCAGTGGATATTGAGACGATGTGCGATGTAATCAACATCGCCATCAAAACAGCTTACGAAGAAAATTGCCCAATGAAGACGAGGAAGTTCACGCGGGAGATCGTCTGGTGGAATCCCGAACTTTTACAGGTACGAAATTTAACCTGGCCAATAGGATCGGACGTTAAGAGGTATATAAAACCTCAAGACGAAAATATGTAAGTGCCATTAAAAGGGCAAAAAAGAATTTCTGGAGGAAGTACTGTGAGGGGATCGAAAAATTCCTAGAATGCACTAGACTCCAGAAGGCATTGCAAAAGAACAACCAGAATATATTTGGATTTTTGCAAACACCACAGGAAGAATACACGCATGCCGAGGAGGGTACCGTGAAGGTTTTACTTCAGGCGCATTTCCCGCATTTCCTGCAAAATATATGTACCGCAATGTACCGCAAAATCGGGGTTCAAGTCAAAGCTGGAGAATAGCTAATAAACTATTTGACATAACCAGAATTTTATGGACCATAAACAGTTTTGAAACATATAAATCTAGCTGACCCAGACGGAATATTACCAATAATGTTGCAACAAGGAGTTGAGGTCCTCACGTCACCTTTGTGCACAATATTCATGGCCGGTGGGCTTACAGGATGTATGCCTCAGGACTGAACAAAGACGAGAGTGGTTTTTCTACCCAAACCAGGGCGAAATACATACACCCAGGTAAAGTCTTTCAGGCCAATCAGCTTGACATCATTTATGCTCAAGATAATGGAAAGGCTTGTCGATAGGTATTTTAGAGACGATGCGATGAGGCGGTTCCCCTTGCCTTAACATCAATACGCCTACCAAGCAGGTAAATCTTGAGATCTTAGCCTGTATGAAGAAAGCCGTCATAGGTAAGGAAATTGCCTTGGGAGCCTTCTTAGACATGGAAGGTGGATTTGACAATAAGTCATACGCATCTATCAAAAGAGCCGTAGAAAGGCATGGAGTCGATCAGGCAGTAACTCGCTGGATAGACTTTATGCTTCAAAACAGGAGAATAACAACATCACTAGGCAAAGTATGGATAGCAGTATCTGCAGCCTGGGGCTGTCCGCAGGTTGGGGTATTGTCAACACTTCTGTGGAGCCTTGTGGTGGATAATCTGCTAAGGGTACTAGAACTAAAAGGATTTCATGCGCAAAGATACGCAGATGACTTAACCTTATTAATTAGAGGTAAATTTTCAGGGTCCGTATCAGCATTAATGCAACGGATACTGAATATTACAGAAAGGTAGTGTTTAGCAGAGGGACTAACAGTTGACCCTGCGGACCTTACCTTAGATGCCAAACGCAGCTTCGGTGCTCATGTGGAAAAAGTTACTGCTAAAGCTACTAAGAGCCATGGACCTGTAGAGTTATGATAGAAAAACAATGGGAACTTAGACCAGCGATGATCAATTGAATATATTTCAAAGTTGTAGTACCCGATGCAAACAATGCCCACTGCAGCCATGGAAGCACTGCTATGTCTGCCTCCACTTCATCTGGTGGTGGAGGCAAGACTCTGTCAGCAGCCTACAGGCTAGAAACAAATGAGTATGGAACGAAATCACATGCCAAACAAAAATATTCAAGCGAGTCTGTGCGAACCGTACGCTAAGTATGCCATCGGACAGAACAAAGAGTATCCCAAACTCTCACAAACCCTACCGGGTAGTAGTATCGAAAAGGGGAGTTCGGTTAGTAGAACCAAATAGAGAGACAGTGGATCAATCTGGTTCACAGATGGATCCAAAACAAAGATAAGTACTTGTGCGGGAACACCCGGCAAAGAACCAGAACCAGAATTTTACATACACCTGGGATCTTTGGCAACCGTATTTCAGGCAGATACTGCAACTACAGCCTGTGCTGAAGCAATAAATAGGAGGTCTTATAAAAACAAGAGGATGTAATCCTTAGCGACAGCCAAGCAACACTTAATGCGCTGAGAGCTTATGAAATAAACTCCAGAACGGTTAAAGATTGTGTTGATAAGCTAAGCAACTTGGCACAGCACAATACAGTTATACTTCGATGGGTTGAGGCCCATCGGGGAACTAAAAGAAATGAAAGAGCAGCCAAAAAAAGGAGCCGAGTTTTCTCTAGTAGGATCAGAACCCACTTGTCCGCTTGCTTAGAAAGCGGCAAAAGAGGAAATCAAGTAACTATTAAGGAAAGAACACAACACTCACTGGAGGGGTGTCAATGGTCAGAGGAAATCGCGGATGTTCATTGCGAACCATCAGAAAAGAGAGCCAGAGAACTGTTACAGTTAAGCAAAAGTCACCTCAGGTGGATAGTTGGACCATTTACGGGATACTGTGCCCTAATGAAACATCTTACAACAATGGAGAAATTTCATGATGTTGCTAATACTATGTTTAATTTGATGAGATTAAAACATAGATCAAAATTAAAAAATCACTAAAAAAAAATAAATGACAGAAATAAATTATTGAAGTTTACCCATTTTAGCGCGAACGTCTGTGTGTGTGTGTGTGTGTGACGTCATTTGACCCGTCCGAGATTGTCGCATCACAAATTACTGAATAAGAAGAAAAGCTCGCGAATTTTGCTAATTTTTGGACATGTTTTAAGGGACCGAAATCTAAGCGACACGTAAGTTTTTATCGACTGATAAACAATTTTAAGGGTAGTTCTTCGCCTGTGGATTAGGTCAAATGACGTAACACGCGTAACGAAATTTATTCTTACAAGCGCCAATTCAATGGTCCATAACTTTTTCATTTCTAGAAATATTTTAATGATTTTTTCAGATATTTGTATCATTTTACTTAAGTATTTATTATTAATCAATAAGAAAAAAATGGAAAACTTCTTCATTGGCGTAAAAGAAAATTCTACTTGTAGAATATGTGAAGAGGAAGATGAAACTCCTTTACATATATTATGTGAATGTCTGGCTCTGGAAAGGGATAGACATTCCAGCTTTGGGAATGCTCTGACTAAACCAAAGACAATAGTGGAAACACCCATAAAGGAGGTTGTGGAATTCTTCAAAAGAACGCGGCCTGTTATAAGGTAATCGTGGGGAGTACAATAAGCAAAAGCTTCAGTGCTGCAGGGATAACCGACCCCATAGGAATAGTGATAGTAAATAAGATTCCCTGTGTGTAATTAGCTTAGCAGTAGTCTGAAAAACTATTATTATTTTAAATGCGTAACATAAATAAAGGGATTTATGACATGTACGACTTTACTTGGCAATCAACTGAGGGGCTTTATTAAATTATTACCAAAAAAAAAATAACGTGTATGTGTCACGTCAGACAACGGCAAAAATAATGGGCTTATTGCGGAAAGATTGTGCAGTTTAACTGAAGAGCAGTGGGTTATGATATGATATTTCGAAGCGTGAGACGGAATAAGGCTTCCTTTTTACGGAGGGTATGAAGGAAATCACAAGGAAACCCCACAACTCTCTGAGATCAGGTTATTAGATCAATTCCTTCGACTGAATATTGTCAAAATGTGCCTCTAATAATTTAATTTTATACTCGTACTGTTCAATAGATCCCCTACTGCAATAAAGCTATTTCGGATCGTCCGGAAAAGAGCTCCAAGAAAAAGTTTTGATGTAGCTTTAGGTCCTTATTTAATTTTGTCCTGTATTGACCCACTTATTAGATTTTCCTGGTTGCTTGTAAAGTTATGCCTCATAGAAACTTGCTTTGTATTTACATAATAGTAGCTTTTTTTGTTTACTTGCATATTTCCGTTAAAATTATTAATTGCATTAAGGAACTTGTTGCAGCATAACGCAATTTTAACGCGACTGTTTTATTAAACCCATGTTGCGTCTCATAAAAATATTATCCTACCAAAAAATGCAATCTAGTTCTTCTTTCTAGCCAAATCACCCGACGTGACTCGTGAGACTTTCATTTGTGGGAACGATTAGATAATTTGGTTAGTCAAACTGTGCCTCCAACCATAGGCGTACCTAGAATAGGGCAAGGTAGGGCTCTTTTCCCCCTGGCTTATGCAGTTAAATGAAAATTTATATTCAACTGAGAAAACTTTGTATAAAAAATTCCCATTCGATGAAATTCGTCCTTTTTTAAGCTTTCTAAGCGTCTTTTTGCATACATTTCTTTCGAAATTTCCCAAACTTCCTAAAATTTCATATCTTTCATCAGAATCCGACTTTAGTCAAAATTTTAAATTCGTACCTCAAAATTCATCGTTTTATTTTTCAAAATTCTACCATTTTTAAAAATTTGTTTTTTGCGGAAACTTCGGTTTTTCTTTAAATTTTGATTTTCTGTGCATTTTGACTTGTTTATCGAGATTTAGCTTTTAGCTTTTTCCTCTAAATTTGATTCATTTTTGGATAAAAATATGTATCTGGAATTTTTGTTAATGACTTGTTGTAAGAATATAAAAGGTCCGAGAAAATTTTCCCTGGAATGGTTTATAATTGAAATACAACTTGATTCTCAAAATGCCGACGTTTATCTCAATATTGGGCATTTTCTGACTTAAGGTGGGGCAGATCACAGCGCATGTCTGCCTCTGATTCAAGTGGTCAGGAGAAAATTCTAGAAATTACATTTTTCTCAAAAGTTGTCCTTTTTCAAAATTTCGACAAAATTTGACTCTCTCTGGAGAATTTCGAGTGTTTACTAAATTTTGACTTTCTTCTCAAAATTTCGGTCTTTTTTTTAATTTTTCAAGGGAAAACATCAAATTTTTCAGAAAAAACCAATTTAAAAAACCAAAATTTGACCTATTCCTAAATTCAACCGTTTTTGAAATATTGTTAGTTAAAAATCGTTAATATGGTGCACATTTTCGTCTACGCAAGACGGTAGGTTCACTTAATTTTTTGTACAGTTTTATATTTGGCCATGGTAACACTAAACAAATGACTGCCTTGTTAAAATTGTAAAAATAAATGTTTTGAAAATGTTAAGAGAATATGGATACTTTACATAGTGGCAAAAAAGTCCAATTTGACGATTTTCAGCTGAGTTTGGGACTGTGATGTATTACATAAAATATGTGTAGAATTTTCAGGAGAGTTCGAAAATAGAAAAATAATTAGGATGTTCCATTTAAAAAGCCAAAATTTACTTTAATTGTGAAAAAACGCCTCCATATGGCAAACTTATATCAAATAAAAATCTAAGCGGTTCTAGAAACTTTTAAATCCAACATTTCTTCATATGTATTAAATTTAGAAAGGAGGGTTCATTTATAACTACTCTGTACCTTTGTACTGAAACTTTTTTGTTATCAAAATATTTGTGGGCTCACCCTATTAATGACTTACTCTGTATAGAACCAACTAGCTTAAATTTTTGGTTTTACCAACAAATTTTTATTTGTTTTTATTCATCAATTCAGAGCGAAAACTAATTATAAATAACTCAGAATTAGTAAACTTTTTGTCCCAACAGAATCTACTTGTGGCTTACGGTTTTGACAAACTGAAAGCTATCTTTTTCTCTTTTGACGTAGATATTTATCAATAATTTTCTTTGTAAAGCTAAACAAATATTACTTTTATATGGGGTCACCCTTTCATTTATGTACTCATTTGTTGAGTTTTTGCACTTCACGCTCGCTCTATATTACATTTCAAATGCATTGTCATTTGTTTACCTTTCTATGGTCAAATACAATATCTACAGCCATATACATTGTCAATATATGCTTTGTATTGGTTAATCGTATACTAATACGCTACGTCTGAAGTGGATGAAGGTTAAAAAAACAATTCAGGAAATTTTAGACAAACGCTAAATTACAGCAGAATACAATACCAAACAAAACCTTATTTCTAATAGGATAGATTAAGACCACCAAATATATCTTCCATTCTAAAACGCTTGTGTGAAAGGAGCAATAATCACTTTACTTTTAAGAAAATAACAAGCAAATTGTGAAAAGCATCGTTTCCGGCTTTTAGGATTAGGAGGGCATTTGTTTGTTCTCATACACTCCCAAAGATTTTTCTATCTAAAGATCCAGGGATAAAACTTAAAATGGCCCTTTTTTACTTGAAAGGATGGTGTTAGGAAAGTCTTTTGTTTATCTTTATTGACTTATATGCGAGTTTTCTGTGTGGAAAGAAGGGAAAAGCATTTTCTCAGAAAGCTGCGATAAGCAGAGTTTGTAAAACATTGGCATTTTACATGTTAAGGAATGATGTCTAAATTAATTTATATTTGGCAAAATCGAAATTTTCTGTTGTTGTCGAAAACATACTGGGCAGGCAGAAAGTTTTACGTTATGAACAAATATTATTTTTTATCTACATTGAGAATTTTAATCCTAGAAAAAAGTGATTTTGATTTCAGAAAGTTTATGAAAACTCTTAGAGGTATACTAAATTGTTATTGTCTTTTATGCCCAAATATGATTTAAATTAGGTACGTAGCATTGTTAACTTTGTAGTTTTTAAAAATACAAAATTGGTTAGATTAGCAAACTGGTTAGTACGATTTTATCGCTGGTTAAGTTGACGTCATAGAAAAAACAATGAGCATGGCGTTTTTAAGATTTTTAATAAAGATACAATTTTTTAAACGGAATACCCTTTCTATTTTAGGTTGTTATGAAATTATTAATACATCATACATTATAATAAATCAAAAATTAATGTGAAATTAGCTTAGTAGACCATGAAAACAAATATCAATAATTTAATTGCATGTCTTAGGGTGGGTTTAGATTAGAGACTTATTTCATGATAGAAATCTCAGGTACCTGAGACTAAATTTCCTTGCCCGTTTACACTATGACACAAATATAGCTGCATAAAATTGCTGACACTTCTAGCTGAGATAAAGTGTCGATATAAAATGTCTTTGCTACTTTAAATAACCATGTGTCTAATTACTTACATAGAATAGCATTTCAATGTTATAAGTGATATACAATAGGTAATCGCATGAAATATCTCGAGAGAAAGTAGACGACTTTAACTTCTGAGATATATGTCAGACACTGGTTGAAATTTGTGTCGACACTTTATGTCGAGCAATTGATCTTAGCTGTGTGATTAGTCTCAGATAGCTTCTCTCGGGATGGTTTACACATGATATATTATTATGTCAGAGAAAAATGTGCGAAATAAAGTGTCTAACGTAAACGCACCCTTAGGAATATTAGAATAAGTATTAATAAACAGGTAACGTTATTTAAAATTTAATCATAATAAAAATCTGCCTTTTTGGAACCGCTAAATTCGCCTTCAAAAGTTGTTTGAAAATGTCTCCCCTTCTAAATACATTTTTCAGGTCATATCAGGACAGCATAAATACTTTTTAAGTTAATTCTGCCACCTATTGCATTAACTTCTTCTGGAATTCCTACATTTCTTAGGTTATCTGCGTTATCATCTCGCTTTGTTTCCATTAGTTCCAATCCATATGTCACAGAAGATTACTGATTTCCCTGTAAAATTATGCCTACTAAATAAATCCAATTCATCTAAGAAATTATTATGTACGATGTTGTGCTTCAATTCCACATATGTTTCATCAGGCAGGGAAACTATAAATAAAAGGTTCAAATATTCCAACTGAAATTACCTGCCATCATACGTTAAGACTAAAACTAATTTCTGGACCTCATAGCTCTGTTATTATTCATCTGAGGAAAAATTATCCTAATTATTTTTATTCTAAATTTAATTACCTTTCACAGGAATATAAAATACACAGGATCTTTCGGTAAAAAATTGTAACTTTGTCAAAAATCTCAAAAACGCGATGTTTATTTATTTTTTACAAGATTCCATCTTAATCAGCGTCAAAAACTGTACTAGTTTACTAGTTTAACAAATGTTGTATCTTTAATAATAACAAAGTTAGCAATGCTGCGCCCTTTTTTTTTAGCTCAATCTGTATACAGGTGTCCGCAAATTTCACTGGCAACGCTTAGCCGTAGATTCAGGACAATAAATAAATACAATTTACAAGTAAAAATTCAACAAAAAGTTTTTAGTTTTCGAGTTATAGGATGTCAAAGTTGTCAAGAAAATAAATATTTTAATTATAACTCTTTAACCCTTTACCGATAGTGTCAACATTTGAAATATAAAATTTAGGCCGTTGAGGCTTATCATTTTTCAGTACCTTAGTGAAAGTGATATATTGGGTGGTAGTTATAATTGAAATTATTTTTTTTTGACAACTTTGACAGCTTATAACTTGAAAACTAAAAAGTTTTTATTAAACTTTTTTTCGGTAACTCGTATTTATTTATTGTCCTGAATCTACTATTAAGCGTTGTCGGTGAAATTCGAGGACCCCTATATAGCGAGTTCGACTGCACATGGGATAACATGTCTATCTTCGTTACTAGCGGAGATAATAAACCGGTTAAATGGGCAAAGTAATATGGGATATTACACTTATGAACATGGGATTGAGAAAATTGAATAAGGGCTTGTTTAGATTAAAAGTAAAAAGCCCCTGTCCTTTATCCCCTCATTACAGTGATAACCTTTCACTGGCTTAAATGTGCATACAGTGTCTCACATTTAAAGTCGGACACTGTAAATTACGTGTAAAAAACGCGTTCAGAAATTGGTAATAGTGAAATATGCGAAAGATAATAATTAGAGACTGGATTTTAGGCAGAATGAAATGAAGTAACACGATGTAACGTGAACAAAACGTTAAACTAGGCAAAAACGAACAACTAAAAACGGCATTAAAAAGATAAAATACTGTTAAAAAGATACTAGAAGGTCAAAACTGCAATTACCAAGATTACCGGGACCGTAGTCAGAAATGTTACAAAAGAAGTTTAAAATTTATAACTAAAACTACTCTTAAAAGGAATAATATTGAAAATACAAACCGCATTCTAAGAAAAATGTCGAAATTTCGAAATAATTCAAAGTTTATAAGAAATTTTGAAAGGTGAAAATTTCACAATTAGTATATGTGAGACCAAAAGCTCCACCAAAGGAATAAATTTTGAGTTTTTAAGAGAGCAATTAGGAAATAAAGTAAAAATTGAAATCGAATTTTTGACAAGAAAATTCGAAAGTTTGTATTAACATACCTATATATTTTTCTGAACTTTCCAGTTTACAATTGAAATTTGTTACAAGAGTGAAAATAAGAATTACGAAAGGAAAGTCCTTATTTAAAAATAAACCGAAAAATGTATAACTGTTTAAATTAAAAATTTCCAAAGTCAAAACATTGACATTTCAAAACAAAATCAAAATCCGTTAGCCAAAATTAAGGGTTCAATTTTAAGAAAAAAGAAAATTCGATAAAAAACAGTAATGTAAAGAAGTGTAATTTTAAATTTAGCTAGGAATTTTCTAGAAAATTTGATGAGGGAAAGCAGCCGCGATAGTGAATCAAACGTCAGGAAAGCGCTCCAGAAATTTCGTCAAACGATAAGCCCTATCTCCTCGATCCTTCTAGAACCCGAAACGGGATCTGTAAATAAGGCGGTCCGGTCGACTTTTCCTCAGTTAGGAGTTCAGTTCAGAAAGTGGTTACAGTCCACGAAGTGTTAATCATTTTCGATATCTCAATAAAAAAAAACCCTTCGTATTGAAATTGAATAATAAATGAACATTTCTAGAATAAGCCTAACAATTGAAATTTTAACATAATAATTAAAGGTTAAAAATCTGAATTTTTAGTTAAAGACGTTTCAAAATTATTTCTATTATTAGTTTTTAAGGTTTCATGTCAAAATGAAAAAAAAAAAACATCAGTTTTTGAGTACAGAATCAAATATTTCGAGAAGAAAGTAAACATTTCAAGATTAAAGTAAAAGTTTCAAAATTAAAAGGCTAATATTTCAAGTTTTGATTTAGAATTTTGCGAATAAAGTTGAAAGTTTGTGATTAAGGTCGAAATTTTGAGAAACCTTGTCAAGATTAAGAAGTGTTCTTTGAAAATTTTAAAATAAAATTAAATTTAGGTTATACTGAGGATATTTAGAAGAAGCATATTTATTTTTAAATAAAGAAATTCTTAACATTTCAAGTTTATTCTTAAATTTTGTAATACTTTATTTAAACTCAAATATTTGATTTTCTTCCCGAAGATCCCGTTTAAAGCTTACATTTTTTTAAAAAAAGTCTTAACTTTGAGATTAAAAGCCGAAAATTTGAGAAAAAAGTCAATGTTTTAAGGTTAATCTTGAATTTCTTGGAAAGCATACAATTTTACAAATATTTAAAATCGACACAATTTATACTTATGAGCGAGCAGCTAGATCTTCTAGACACACCCATAATTGAAGGTTTGGATGAGACGGAATATTCGTAGGAGTCTGTGATCCATGGAGCTTGTTAGCATAACAAGGGCTAAACAAACTACCGGTATAACCGCCAACGACGCTGAAAAGCGAAATTAGGTCCGGTCATAGCAAATATTAATAGAAACATTGTAAAATGTTTTTATCTCGTGTTGCATTTTTGTTAATAGAGTTTATTAGTTATAAGCAGGGCCCGGATTTTATGACATTACATAAAGAATATGTAAAAGCATATTTTGGCTGATTTTTGTTCTGGAGGCATAATTTATAGAATTTTAAAATGAACTCTTATTTTAGGAATTTTACCTGCGTAACTTAAATTCAAGAAGAAGACAATAAGAAAAGGAAAAGAAAAGAAATGGACGACTATAACAAGCAAAGAAGGCGCGTTGCTAAAAGATGAGAATTTAATTATGAACAGATGGAAAGAATACTTTTACGAACTATTAAATCCATTGGAAACAGAGACACAAGAAGGCAAAGAAGTAACAACAAATGACACAATAGCAGATGAAGAAAATGAAGTACTTACGATAGAGGAAGTTGAAGAAGCAATCAAGGCAACAAAATGTGGAAAAGCACCCGGACATGATGGAATAATACCAGATATGATTAAACACATGGGGAAGAAAGGTGTAAAACTTCTGTACAACATTTGTAATAAGGCATGGATAAAAGGAAACGTACCTAAAGATCGGGGAATAGGTGTTATTATGCCCATATATAAAAAGGGAGATAGAAAACAATGCCAAATTTATCGAGGTATAACTTTATTGAGCACGATAGCAAAGATATATGAAAGGGTATTAGCAAACAGGCAAACAGTGTATCCCAAAGTGGATTTAGAAGAGGCCATAGTATACAGGACCATATATTCACGATGAAACAACTTACGGATAAAATATTAAGACAACGGAGAGAGGCATATCTAGCGTTCATTGATCTTGAAAAGGCTTTTGACAGAGCACCCAGAAAAGAAATATGGATAAGTTTGGAACAACGAGGAGTCAGCCGAAAATTAATTGCTGGAATAAAAAGCATATATAAGGAAAATGCAAATTACGTCAGAACGCGAAATATGCAGTCTTCTACTTTCTACACAAGAGATGGTTTACGACAGGGAGGAGTACTTAGCCCATTACTATTCATTATCCTGATAGATGACATACTCAAACAAACATGTACTAAAACAACAGGCCTACAAGTAGGATACTACAATCTACAAAAAGTCTGTATAAAAGAATGTGCGTTTGCAGATGATATAGTAATAATGGCCAATTCACCCGAAGACCTACAAACTAACTTAGAAATATGGAAAGATGCTCTAGAATCTAAACAAATGAAAATAAATGTCAATAAAACAAAAGTAATGGCGATAACAGAAGATGAAAATAAAAAAATAAATATACGATTGGAAAATAAGGATATACAGCAGGTCAAGGAATTCAAATATTTAGGAGTAATAATAGATAATAAAGGAAATCAGGATAGGGACATCAATGAACACATAGAGAAAGCACTTAAAGCATATTACAGTATGTGTGCAACCATAGTCAAGAAGAAAGAAATATCCAAAAATACGAAAATGTTGGTATACAAGGCTATCTTCCAGCCTATACTATTATTTGGAAGTAAAACCTGGGTTTTAACGGAGAGAATGAAAAGCCGGATACAAGCAGTCGAGATGAAGTTCTTAAGAGCGATAAAGGGAATAAGTACAAGAGATCGAATAAGAAATCAAAAATAGAGGGAAGAACTGGATGCTAAGCCAGTATTATAAATTGTCGAAGAAAAACAATTAGGTTGGTGGGGACATATACAAAGGATGAAAGATAACATGCAAGTAAAGAAAATATGGGAAGCAAGAACATCGGACCGGAGACGTAGAGGCAGACCTAAAGAAAGATGGGGTGATATCATTGATAAATTAATCAGAAAGAGACAATTAAACCTAAACGAAGCAAAAATTTTAGCGCTAAACAAAAAGGAATGGAAAAAAATTTGTGAATGAAATAGAGAATACCAATCCCGACACCTTACGGTATAAGGGAATTGATTATATATATATAACTTAAATTCTCAATAAGAGAAAGTATATACACTCCTAGTAGGGTATTACTGGGGATAACCCATTACCCCCGCCCTTAGGCAATGGCCCATTAGTAGGACACTTAGCATTAAGTACGTCATTTTTCTGATAAGTAGGCCTACTAATAAGTAATTTTATATTAGATATTCCGTTTATTTCTCTATTTCTAACCAATAACAGCAAAAATCAAAATGCGGAAGGAATGCCTTTCCTTAAAAGTAAAATTAAATAACTACGTGAAGAGTTTTCCAAATTTTAGTACCGACGGAGAGATATTGTTCTGTAAAGTATGCGAAATTAAAGTGACAGCAAACAAGATTTAACCAATTAAAGCAGCACCTACAAACAGCAAAACATTTACGGTCGATGAAACGTAACGCGAGCATATCGTCTAAAAAATCTCAGTTGTTGTTGCTTCCTTCAGGTAACTTTGTTTTTATCAATGTCTATATTTAAGGAAATTAATCTATTAATTTGTTTTAGTCATAGTAAACGAAGAACTTTCATCGGGGAAATCATTCAATAAGAAATTATGCGCAGCTTTTATATCCGCTGATACACCCTTGCAGAAATTGGAGAATGAACATTTTCGCAAATTTTTACAAGATTTGGCTAGCGAAAAAACTTCTCAAACAATACCATCTTGCTCTACATTAAGAAAAAATTATATTAGGCACATTAGAACTGTTGCGTCAAGAGTGTAAGGACAAGTATTTGTGGGTTTCTTTAGATGAAACAACAGATAGTGAATAACGGCATGTAGCAAATTTTGTAGTTGGTACTTTAGATGAAAATGCGTGCGGAAAACCATTTTTGTTAAGCATGGATGTGCTAGAAAACGTCAATCATGCTACAATTTCGGGATATTTTAATAACGCTTTGCAAATTTTATGGCCTCATGGAATCCAGTATGACAAAATTTTACACGTGTGCACTGATGCAGCCCCATATATGAAGAAGTCTGTGACCGGCTTGTCGGTATTATTTCCCAAAATGATCCATACGACTTGTTTCGCTTATGGTCTACACCGATTGGCTGAATTTATAAGATATCAACATCCTTGCGTCAATCAATTAAGAGCAAGTGGGAAAAATTTTTTTTGAAAGCGCCACATAGAAAAACTTACTTTCGAAACAAAGTTAACATTCCTTTACCGCCGTCGCCCACTGTGACAAGATGGGGCACGTGGCTCGAGGCAGCTATTTACTATGCGGACAATTTTGAAGATTTTAAACAAGTGGTCAATGCTTTTGATAAGGAAGAAGCTCAATCAATAGAGGAATGTCAACTGGTGATTAACACACCAGGGCTTTTCCAATCTCTCATTTTTATAAAATCAAACTTTTCATGTTTGATAGGTGCCCTTATACAACTACAAAGTCAGGGAATAAATCTTGGTACAAGTATATCTGTCATTAAAAACATCAAAAGTAAACTTTTAAATCTAAACAATTAAAACTATTTGGAAAAATTTGATATGATTTTTAATAAAAGTGCAAGGTATAAAACGTTGAGAGAGTATAGTTGTGTGTTTAAAACAGGAAAGTGTTCTGAAGATGCCATTAATGAAAATCATTCCATTAAAGAAATTTTACAATATCAGTATGTACCGGTAACGTCTTGTGACGTTGAAAGAACTTTTTCAGAATACAAGCAAATTTTCAAAGATAATAGGAGGTCGTTTCTTTTTGAAAACTTAAAACAATGGTGCATAATTAAATGTAATAGCGCGAACACCTTAATGTAGTTAATAAATAGAATGCATGTTATGGGTATTTAAGATATTTAATTAATTTTTAATTATTTATTTTATTAATTTTAAGGAATTAGTAAAATATATTGAATATGTCAATGATAATGTTAATGAGTGACATAATAATCAATATTTTTTTAGATACTTGGAACTATTTTTTTAAGGAATATTTTATGGGAATATTTTTCATTTTTTTAGAGCATAAAAGAATCATATTTTTGAAGTTTGTTAGAGAATAAAATCCGAGCCCTGGTTATGAGTATTGAAGAATTTCACAAAGGGTTAAAAATGTCAATTACCATACAACTGTTAATTTGCTCTCTGCCTAGTCGAATCTAGATACCACTTCATGTCATGTTGACAGAACTAGGAGCGTATTTTGAACTCCAGTTTTTCTGCCTCTTAGAGGAATTTTTAAACCTATTTTGCACCATCATTGGCGAATGAATGATATCATTCGGCCCTTGTAGAAGATTCAACACCTGTCTGCTACATACAGGCATATTCATATATGTATTATCCATACTGTTATTTATCCATGTTAGATATTTTATTCTTTTTGTCTTTTTCAAATATTTTTACTCTTAATTTAATTAAATTCATAATACGCGTGACTGTAAAGCATTGCCGTTTGAACGTTAAAATATAATGTTGAAAATTATGAGTGAATAAGCTGCACCAGATACGTCAAAGCATAACAAAAGATAAAAAGAATTTGCCCTTATTAAGGTATAATAGGTAAGAGTGGGCAACAATTTTATGAAGACGAATTGAATATTTTCTTTTATTTAAATTTTCACAACCACCTGGGGGCTGGAAGAAAAGAAACGCTTTTGAAAATTTCAAAGTATTTATTTAAATCGCCGTTGAAGAAGTTAAGTGGATTATTTCTCCTTTAATAAACGCATTCAGCCATTCTTCTGCCATTGTCATGTTAAGTTGGGTATTACGATAATATAAATACCCTGTAATAAGAACTTTTCAACTTTAAATCCTTCAAAAGTATGTTACGAAATATAAGAAACTTCATTCTACCAAAAATTACTCACCAAGTATCATTGATTACTTTGTCCCAACCAATGCTTTTAACAAAATAAATTAACTTTTCATACATTTGTATTTTTATAATAAAATAAATAATAATTTAAAATAATAAGCAAGATACACAATAATTTAACCGTTAGTGGCAGCATGTAAATTAGTGTTGATAGATAAATTATTCTCTGATGAATTATTTTATGTACCGATGGTAATAAAAGTGTAATACAATTTATGTCGTTTGAGCATAACAGGGTTGTTAAATTAGTGACATAAACAAAAATAAAACAGAACAAACTTGTAGATATCTAATTCAGAAGTATTTTAAAGATTTAAACACACCTATAATCTAATTCTAATATTGACTATAAGCTGTAATATAGTGAAATCAATATATTTTAGAGAAAAATAATAATTATTAACTTAAATTTAGGTATTGAAATACAAATATTGGCCCTGAAACCAAGAAAGATTAGAAAATACAACAGATGTTGCTCTAACGCGTTTACATAGCCAAGCTATCATCTTCAGCGAGATACTAATACCTAATCCTAAAATTAACCCTTATATACTAAGAATATTCATTTCGTGCATGATTGGCCGCATCCGAACGCCCATGCGCATCTAATCATACAGGTCGTAGTGTCACAATTCCTTATTTATAAGCCTTAACTATTTTTAACAGAAATGAGTGGCCTAAAGACCCAGCGCAACCATTCATAAGGTTGTCTCCAGCCTTACGGATGGCTAAGCTTTCACAAGCATTTAACATAAAATTCTTATTTACTACTCTTAATAGTTTAATATTATTATCTATTCTTTGATCTAATTCAAAAGCATTTCGAGCCACACTTGACTTCCCAGTTCTTCCGTACCTCAAATGAGCCAAATGCTTCTTCAGTCGAATGTTAAGAGATTGTCTAGTCTGCCCGACATACTTTTGAGGACAATCTTTACATGAAATTTGGTAAATACCGAACTGGTCCGTTTGCTCTACTTTATCCTTTAAACTACCCAAAAGCGAATTTAATTTGCCGCTAGAACTGTAAACAACCCGGAAGCCCCGTTTTCGCAAAATTCCATTTAAATCATGCGTAAGCAAGGGTTCAAATGAAAGTGAGACGAACTTTAAGTTTTTGTTTTGGTCAGCTCGGAAAGTCGTGGTATTTACCAATTGACATTTTAATTTTTTCTTTTTAATAATTTTATAGATAATCTTTGGATCGAAGACATTAATCTCAGCTATAATGTTTAATTGTCTTCAACTCATTTCCGAATCTTTCTCTATTAAGAGAAAGACTCAGAAGTCGCAACTTTTGTTGTTTTTTTAATCTTTCTTGGTTTCATTGGAAAAGATTTGTATTTCAATTTTTGAAGATAACCAAAGACCAGTCCATTCCACCTTAAATGTAGGTTTCATTTAAGAGAGATATCTCTTCAAAGGAGAAATGAGTTCTTATTTGATTGGGTTGAAGTGAGTTCAGTTCCATGATTCTTAATTTGTTTTATAACCACGTCAAATCAATCTGGGATCATTTATGATAGGTATGACGATTCTGTCCCAAATACCTGATGTTAATGAGGCTCCAGGTACACGTGATAATGTTTTCGTTTTCATTTAGGGCAGAGTTGTTATCGAAAACTTCAGTCCCTAGGTCTATAACGGGAGTACAAGTCAAAATCAGAGAACGGAAAATTTTTGAAGTTATTTTTTGAACATCCATTTTTGAATGCTAAAGATGTATCCAATATCTTTATTGAGGATATAATGGTTGAATTCTCTGGTGATGAAAAAATCGTAGAATTTTGTTATTATACAAGGTAATTCCAAAAATAGTACTACGGGTTCGAGAGCCCATGATAAGAGAAAAAGTCCATATAGACATATGTCGTAAAATGCTTCGTTTCCGATTTACAGGGTTTGGAAGGTTAGTTCCAGATTATAGTTTTTATTTAATATTTGCTAAACGTGTACAGATAATTGAATACCATTTGGCACAAGTCCATACCATTTTGTGTTCGTTTCAAAAATCTAAGAATTACTTAACACAACTTAACCAGTGGCGGATATACCAAGGGAGGCAGTGCTTCAAACGCGCTTTATTTATTTTGTGTGCACTTTTATTGCAGTTTAATAACAAATATAAACAACTGACGTTTTTACAAAAAAAAAATATTTCTAGTAAAATCTGTTATTGTCAGCGGTTTTCGAGTAAAATGCATTTTTATATCTCGATACATTAAAAACGCTCATCCAAAAATATCAGATGTAACACATAATTAGCATTGGAATGAAAGAAAATAAATAGTATTGACATTGTCACCACTTTAAACAATTTCTGTAAATAAAAGCTAATATTTTTAAATTTATTTGTTAGATGTTTACGAAATATTTTTTTATTTAAATATTGATTAAAATTAGTTAACTATTAGTTAAAAATAATTTGTTTTAAAAGTACATCTCAAATTATTTTATTTTCTTTTATTTTAAAGCTAACTATGTGTCACATCCGGGATTTTTGAGCGAGCGTTTTTAATGCATCGAGATACAAAAATGCATTTTACTCGAAAACCGTTAACAATATCAGATTTCAGTAAAAGTCCCTTTTTTTATGTAAAAACGTTTGTAGTTTATATTTTTGTTGGTAAACTTCAGTAAAAGTGCACATAAAATAAATAAGGCACATTTTAAGTACCATCCCTATGGATAAACCCACCACTGGTTAAGTTCTGTTAATTAGTTCTTAAATTTTTAGAAAAGGTACGAAAAGTTATGGAGTTTTGTTAAATTTCATTCAATCATCTATACACTTTTTGCAAATATTAATTAAAAACCATGATCAGGAAGTAACCTTCCACACCCTGTAACTCGGAAACGAAGAGTTTTATGTTTATAGAAACTGTTCGTCTCATTTGGGGCTGTAGAATACAAAACTGAATTTAAGGTAATACTTTTAGAATCACCTCGTTTAAAAGCAAAGTGAATATTGAAAAAGAAAATAACTTAAGAGAAGGTATTACTATGCTTGAATTTGTGAAAAAGGTTTCGTTGAAATTTCTCCCCATTAATTTAAGTTAACATAACATAACCTCGTATGTTTGTTCGTAGTCTGTATATAAAATTTATTACAATAAATTTTTTATGTTTTTATGGTTTTATGTGTTGCAAGTTATATACATTTTTTATTAACAACATGACCCCTGAACAGGGAAATATATCAAATTTATGTTATATCCAGTGGCGGCTGGTGACTTTTTGACAGGGGGTGCGCAAATGCAAAAATATTAGTAGTTAAGAGTTTAGGTGACTCCAGTGTCATAGCAAGATATTAAATTTAAGAGAAACAAAAATGACCCAAAAGGTGTGATATTTAATAGTATTTTTACGAATTAAATTTAATTACCATCTTATAATCTCCATTTCATGAAAACTGCATTTGAAAATAAAATATATTTTATTACAAGGTTCTAATTAAACTCTACAAAAACACAAAAAAAAATATTTTTTAAACAAAATCCGCTCTACGATCTTTTAAAAAAATAAAGTCTTCATTACTTTCTCATCAAAATTGTTTAAATCCAAATCTATAAATGTATAATTAGACCCTAGATTGGGTACCGCTATCTCTTTGTGAATAGCGGTACTATTGGCAGTTAGGCCTGTAAGCGGCACAATTAACAATCGCAATCAGATCAGCTGGGACCTACGCATTTAGCATCATAAACGTAAATACACACTCCAAACTCTGATTCGTACTCACCATTTGGCAATGTCGCACATGCGCGGAGCGGCGTACCCCGGGTTAGCTTTAACGTGGTGTTCTGTAGTTTATTTCTCCGTATCCCGTGAAGACCGTAGATAGGCATCGCACGGCACCCTCGATAGGTGCATATTTCTGCGCGCACCAACTTATTTAAATTTCCTTGTAATATTTAATATGTATAACGGAATCAAACGTTGGTGTATTTTATTCCAAGTCATTCACAAGTATTATTAGTTAATTAGTGTGTCATTATTTTGTGTTTAAAAATGTGATAAATCCAAGTCTTTTACATTAAACAGAAAAGAATAGATCGCTCATTTCACGAGGAGCGCGCGCTCTTGCGCTCTTTAAGACCAGCCGCCACTGGTTATATCCCCTGTATTTGCAGTTTCTATGCCATATACTATGTGCTATGGGATTGCATTGACGTTGAACTGTGCTGTCGGGACTGAATTGACGTTTTCCGATTTGATTCTCCAGATTCCACAGTGGTCTTTTCATTTTGCAGGGTAGACTTGATAACTTTTCTGAATCTAGGTCTAGTTAATTGTAAGAACCGGAAAAATGCAGTTATGCAGTTATTTGTTTTGTTTCATATTTATTCAATTAGAGTTAGTAGTTAAAAATGAAAAATTAAGCTACCCAGCTATAATTAATGGATTTGAACTATATACTTAATTTTTTGAAATTTTGACGCCATAGACCAAAAAGTTAAGCCATTGAAAAGGACCACCATTTCGAAAATCCGCATATTAAAAAAAACAAAATTCTTAACAATCCCAATATTTCAGTCATATGTCACCTTTTATTTTTGGTGGTGGGGAAAGTGAGTTCATAACGGATTTATTCAAATAACTCAGCAATTGTTCAAGCTACAATGAAGTTTCAAAAATCGTTTTAAATGTTTTTAAAAGTAAGTACTACAAGTTTATTAATAAACACTTTAATCGCAGGATGTATTTCACCTCAAACTTTTAATAAAAATAGTTTTTGTAGGTTTTCAATTTTTTTTTATCGTAAAATAACCTTTGTGACAAAAACAAGATATTAAAATGGCAGCTTTTAACTCTTAAATGTACGATTTTGGCTTTTAAATTTCAATAAATTATATGTTGCACTTGAAGGCAGATCTATAAATTTTTTCACATTTTTTAAAAATGTAAATTTGAAATGGCTAATGCATTTCAACAATTTTCTGTATTTTTCTTGTAGGTAGTGGGAATAATTTGCAATAGTCAGGGGAGAAGGAGACACCTTAGCACATTTTTCATATTTTGACTCATAACAAATTAGTCTTTGATTAGTATAAAAATGACGAAATGTTTCCATTCGATAAAAGTCGTATGATGAAATCTTTTCACAAAGCCGAATTTGTTGAAATCTGCCTCGTCATGGGGGCACATTTGAATCGACATGGGACACTTTTAACAATGAGTTTAAATGCAGGAAATCGTGAGAAATAGAGTATTCGTTTGTTGTTAACATACTTATATAAATATATTGTCACACATTCACAATCAAACATAAAGTAAACTTATATCAAACTTTTAAAGTTAAGTCTTGTATTTCAGTAACAAAACTTAAAATAATGGTTTTTCGTTTAGCCATAATTCGACAAATACAATCACATTGCACCATTATTTTAAAATAAACATTTTAGGTACTTATCCCATACAAAAAAAAAACGACAGGTACATTATTAGGTGCTGTCAGTTTTGTTACTAAATCAAAAACAGTAATAGGCCATTTATCCACTTTTTCGGGAAAGTAAAACAGATCTCCTTTTCTCTTCAAGTAATTGAAAGTGAAAGTATTTAAGTCCCCTTTATCATTTCTAGCAACGAAAGCTAAATATGTTATTCGTTTCTCTTAAGGGCATTGAACTAATACAAAGTCCCCAACATTTAGGCTTTCACTAGTAAAAGGAATATTGTGAGCTGGATCCTGCAGTTCTTCATCTTTATTATGATTATCAGTCGCATCCAAGTCTGTGTCGTCATTCATGGAGATGGAGTCAGCATGGTCATCAGATTAAGAATTTGATATGAATATAGATCCTTTTTTGGTTTAGATTTGCCTTTAGGAAGCTGTTTGCCTCTATAAAGCTGCTTGCCTTTTGTAGGTTGCTTCACTTTGGAATATGACTTGCATTGTTTTGAACGTGGACCGAATAACAGAGTTTTATAATTTTTTCATCCGATTTAAATGCGCCTCTTCTACTGGATTATTCTCTTGGGTGTCAGTCAAGATTCGGGAACTTTCTCTTTTTCGTCCTTTTGAGCTATTTTTACGTGAAGGAGATTTAGGATAAGGTTTAATCATTTCTGGAGTTATGGGAATGGGTACTTTACGAGACGTTTTACTGATATTGTGCTCACTCTGATCACGAATACTTTACTTGGACTAAAGAATCTCTGATCAGTTTCTTTAGCTTCAGTGGATAAAGTTTGTATCGTATGTGATCTTCTTTGTGAAGCTACTATTGACCAATCAAATGCTCTGTAATTAAACAGTTAAAGGTACTTAAAATTGAAGATATGTACAACCGCAACCACAGACTAGTTTCGGCCTTTCTTGACCTCATCAGTATTGTACGGTGGTTGTAAATCCTTTTAACCTAAAGCCGCTAGCCAGTCGTATAAGTTACCAAGAGAGTAAACCCCCATTGGGTGACTTATAACTGTTTATTAACATTTTCGGTACATGCTAATTGACGCATACTTCTCTACTGAGATAATAAGCCTTGTATATGCGAATATATATATATACAAGTTTATTACGATGCAATTAAAATCTAATTTCATTAGAATCTAATGAAAATAGATCGCATTGCAAAGATCACGTAGATGAGGCAAAGCTTGTATCACGGTTATCCCGGTATTGTATACGACTGACTAGCGGCTTTAAGTTGGAAGTATTTACAACCACCGTACCATACTGATGAGGCCAAGGAAGGCCGAAACTAGTCTATTGTTGCGGTTGTACATATTTTCAATTTTAAGCCCGTTTAACTGTTTAATTACAGAACATTTGATTGGTCATTTGCCGAATTAGATGAAAGTAAAGTCACGCCGAGGACGTTTGTGTCAACGGATGTTGCTATGTAACCCGTGATACACAGCTTTGCCTCATCTACGTGATCTTTGCAATTACAATCTATTTTAGTTAGATTCTAATGAAATTAGATTTCAATTTCATCGTAATAAACTTGTATATATTTGTATATACAAGGCTTGTTATCTCAGTAGAGAAGCTATTATTGGCCGAATAATATCAGGAACTTCAAGTAAAGCATTAACTGCCAAGGGGTCCTCATTCTGGGTAGATATACCAAGTTGAGGACGATTCGCACATTGCAAATCATCTTCCGTTAATGCATTACTTTTAAATGGATAAATTCCTGGTTTTGAAAATCCTGAAGTTATATTATTAGGCGAATGAGAACCATTATATGCTGGAGCTACAATGGCTGGCAGATCATGGTTTGTTATGATTCTACCAGGATGTTCAAACAGCCAATCATTTTGTGCAACTGAAATTTTCTGTTTAAATGGCCCATTGACGGGGGAGAGGCACATTTAAACATAGCCTTCAAATGTGCCGCCTTTATTTTGATTAAATCTGCCCCAGTCAGTGGAAGATAAATATTCACAAAAAAAAAAATGAATCAACTGGCAAGCAAAAACTACCATGTGGGTGAAAAACTAATAAGTACTAGATAATTGTGGAAAACAACTATATGGTAATCGTTGACTCTCGTGCTTGATAATTCTTTACAACATTTATTTTGATTTTAAACTTTGACGGAACTAGAATGATGTGAGGTTATAATTCGATTTTGCAGATACACACACGCGCTCTGCGACTAGTGCGACTTGACGTTTGACATACCCAGTATTGCCCACATTAAAATGGAGTTGTGACATAGACTAATACAAAGTTGCGTTCAAAAATCAACAAATTGAAATCTGCCCCTGTCCTTCTCCCCTACTTTCACATTTGGTTTTACACCCTAATCACCAAAATAACATTAAAACCATGGTTTTATTTTTAATTAGTGTCCGCTTTAGGTTTGAGACCAACCATTATTCGTGTAATAATTCTATTAAAATAAAATAAAATAAATATCCAATGGTAAAAAAAACGGGTTTCAATTAATGTATTAAATTTAATGCCCGGTTGTAGAAAGTCAAATTAAAATTGTGACAAAGGCTCGACTTTCAACAGAAGTCGAGAGAATAATCAGTCTCCCATGAATAAGAATTCATTTTGGCTATGGAGCAAAGAGCAAAGGTTAAATATAATCAGTTTCCTTATAATTGCAAGCGACAAAGTAACAACAGATGCAAGCGGCGTTTATTGCACAGAATTGATAGGGGTGAAATTACATGGTCGAATTAGTCGTATTCATTGCCAGGAAATATTATTTATTATCATTTAAAACTAGCTCCGCTGCAATTATAGCTTACTAATTGGATTAACAAGCAAATATAATCTAACTTTAACGTTTAATTTGAATGTTTGTGTCGCTTTCAACTAAATTTGAGTCGCATTGAATTGCTTTCCTGCAAATAAAACTTAAAAGAACGAAGACTTTCATCCTCAAATTGCTATCTTATAAATGAGGTCACGTAGAGCAGTTAATCCATTTTAAAATTCGTATATGTTGCTGCAGTGAAATATAAAAAATGATTATGTTTTTTTTTTCAATTTATTTAACATTTCTTCGGCCCAGTTTGATAATATTTAAATTTTTATGGTTTGTTGACAATTTTCTAAACAGTTTTTGAAATGCGACTACGTGATATTTAAATTTATTGAAAACCTCACTTCATGACAGTTCACAAATTAAGAGGTTATTTTATTTTACATAGAATAGGAATAATGAAAAATAGGAGACCAAAAATTAGATATGGAAAAAAATAAAAATTTTTGTTTTTTTGATACATTAGGAAAATATAAAAAATACATAATATTTCCGGTCAATAAGGGTCTACCATGAAGAATAAAAAATGATGTTATTTAAACTTTAAAAGATTAATCTACAACAGGACTTGATGACAATTCATGGTATTAACAATAGGTAAGATAATAGTATATTAAGAAAGTGTAGAAAAGCAATATTTTACTAAACGTGTATAGCGTTTGAGTTTGAGTTTGTTTATACTATTTTTTCACATTTTGTGATAGTTTTCAATAAATAATTATAGAAATAGAAAGCATCCCAAAGTTATAATTAAAAATAACCATTAATATAACGAGATTTTTATGAGCTTTATAATAATCTAGGACGTTGCTAGGCGACAACCGAGTCGTCTAGCCACGTCTGAGATTGTTTAAATCGCCAATAATCGAGTTGCATTCAAAGCTTTACCGTATCATTGACAACGATGACATAAAACAAATTAACAAACCTTTTAATAGTAGTTTGTACAACAAGAACGGATATGATGTCCATATCGCACGAGAACGAAGTTTGAGCACGACGCCGTAGGCGGAGTGCCTCAATCGTTCGAGTGCGATATGGACAATCCGCTCAAGTTGTCCAGCGTATTTTTCCTACGACTACGATCTATCAAAGGCTAAAATTCGATTAAGCAAATTAATAATTTTTCATGTGACATTTGTAGTGTCTAATATATTTTATATAGTGTCCATGTGTCAATGAAACCTCATAAATTTATCGCAACAAAATTCATATTTACTATTTGATTTCTAAGGTAATAATATCTTGAATATTTCACTTGCAGCCTCAGAAATGTCCGCTGGAATAAAGTTTACTAATTCTGCACTAAAAGCACTCATTTTAAATATTTTCTTTGGTAAATGCCGAAGTCAGTTTGACAAATTCTATGGTATAGTTCTGCATCTAAAAATGACATTCGTCTTTATCGTATGCTGTAATTGGTCAATTTCATATCCACACTAATGTTATCGTTATATCCGTTCAGTAGACTGATATGGTCTTTCTATTGTCCTTTCAAGGTATAAAGAAAACAGTTATTATACGGGTGGGAGTGGGAAAATGAAATTTGTATCTAGGGTATTATAATAGGTAACTAATGTATTATGTGCTTCTTAGTTATTATAAAGCTGCTATAATATTATGAGATAAATAATTATCAATAAAGATTTAACTTAAAGGACACTTAATTTTCAATGATACAATAAAAAATATTGTGTGTTTATTATTTCCATAACCTAGAAACCTGACACAGCCTTGCTGATTTACAAAACAATAATTGGAAGTGTCATTTTTATGGGTCGAATTGAGTTTAAATTACTAAATTAGACATAATAAAATAAAAATTAGTCTTGTTACTGAAAAGAATTAAAAAAAAAAGCTTTTTGCAAGGCATTTTAAATTCTCCGCTAAAAGTATTTGAGATTATTTTATGTTCAACTGTGTTCAATTGACAGTGATGGTATTCATGCATTAAAGTAGCGTATCCAGTGGCGGCTCGTGACTAAAATTAATGGGGGTGCTGCTCCAGAAAATTTTGAGCCTTTATTTTAAAACTATACTAAAGAAAATAAGTATGTCTAGATAGAAAATTTATTTGAAAGCTTGATAAGATCCTAAAATAACAAAATCAATATTTTTTCCTATTAAACGGTTACAGTTCAAACTTTCATTTAAAAGTAAAATCTATTCTTCTTGTTTTAATTTGTGCGAAAAGATCGATAATTTACTTTTTAATCTCTGGATGAGAACTAAAGAAATCTTCTTCAATTGAAAGCACTGCATTTCATAGTGCTTCTTAGAAAAGTTTTGATCCTTTTCAGTGTTGAAAAGCAGCATTCTGCATCTGAGGTAGTCATAGGAATTGTCAAAAGGGTTTTAATTAATTTTGTAATTTCACAAAAAACATCATCTAAATTATTTTCCAAGATACATTTCGGCAGATCAATTAATTTACAATAATCATGAATATCAGACCTAGAATGAAAAACTTTTAGTTCAGTTGAAAGTTTTTCTTTGTCAATCATGGGATATGCATCAGTGGTCAGCACTGTCCCTTCTGAGAAGCGTATCTTGTCGAACAATTTAGCAGCCACTAAATGATTAGTGGAAGAATATCTGTCCAATATATCAACAATTATACAGTCACACACTTCTTTAGCTTCTGCCATGAGTGTTTTTTTCTTAATTCTAAAATAGCAGTTTTGAAAATTGGCTGTATATCCGTTAACTTTAAACACACGAATTTCTCGAGATTGCATTTATTTTTTATCAAAGTAAAATAAACTGGGCATCGTAACTGCAAGTAAATTCGATATTACAAAAAATACAGTCGAAAGCTCATGATTAAAATCGAAAATTAAAAAAAAAATTCCAAATTTATTTTTAAAATTTTTATTGAAATTTTAAAATAAAATCGACATTTCATATTCAAATATTAAACAAAAGGGTAAAATTTGAGTATAAATACAAAATTTAAAAATAAAATTTTTTAAACAAAATTTAATTTAATCTTTAATTTAGAAGATTATTGCATGACTTAAGGCAGAAAATTATCATTTCATTATTTATCAATATTTATTAATACGATTTTAAAAATAAAAATGAATTACTTTTTAAAAAATAATTCACTTTTGCAAAAACAAATTGCTTTCAAAGGTTTTTATTTTTTCTGAAATAATTACATAAAACTTTTTTCTTAAGAAAATTTATTAAATTAATACTAATCCCAACTGACAAACAATATTTAATTGAATATTAATTATTTGCAACGTAAAGCATTTTTCCTTGGAGATAATGTTGCTTTTCTACAACCCGCATTAAATCAAAACAAAACAATTTTGAAGGAATGGCGCTAAATTATGCGTTCGATTCGCATTGCTTCGATTTCGCTCGCGGCAAAAAAAAATCGCCGGGAATGATGGTAACCCCAAAGCTTTAGCGTTGTGCCGAGTAGATCTTACTTCACACAAATATTACGTTTGCATCTTTTTTCATGAATTGGGGCATTGATACTGATATTAACCTTAAGGGTTATATGCATATTGTACAAACACATATAAAGAAAGAGCAAAAGAAAAAAGACCTCATATTAAAGGTTATTGATAGATGGAAGATGGGGGTGCTGCAGTTCCGCAGTGCCTACATGCGAGCCGCCACTGAGCGTATCTATGCAGTAAAGTGCCACTTGACTAAATGACTTTGGCTTTGGTAAAGTACCAATCAAAATTCGAAAAAATTAACAACAGATGATATCGGTTGGTTTTTTGAACGTTTGTTATTCCAAGCCAGTATGACGGACGCCTATTCAAATAAATATAATTTATAACAATTTTTTTTTTAAATTAGCAAATGAGTAGCAGTATTAAAGTTAAGGGACGAAAAAGTACCAACTATTTTTAATAAATTGTTTCCTAATAATTTTATGCAAAAAAATATGTAGGTATATCAGGGCTTTTTATAGATGAGATGTAGTATGTGTTTTCATTTCTTTCCATACTATGTATAATAATTCATCCTTATGTGTGCTAAAACCGTTTTGCATACAATTCAATAACTGAAATACAAATCTAGTCCCCTGAAACCAAGAAAGATTAAAAAACACAACAAAGGTTGCTCTAACGCGTTTCGATAGCCAAGCTATCATTTTCAAAATAAGCTGTAAAATATGCGCAAAGCTGCAATACTTCCTGTTATATCGAAAATTGACACCAACTTCCTTATTTTAAATAAGACACCCTATATATTTTCGCACTTTTGGATTTTAATTGATATTTTAAGACCACTTTGGATAGCAAATACTTTCTTAAAATTTATAGATTTTGAGATAATTAGAATTTTATAAAAATTTTGACAGATGCAAGGTTCCACAAAATTCCTTGTATCTTTTTCCAGAAAGTAGATATTAATTTCCTATTTGGTATCATATGAAACTACCTTGCACAATTTTCATAAATTTAAAAACATTATACCGAGTGTTCAATTCACAACTGTGCATTTTGGTAAATTCAAACAACTATAACTTTATCTTAAATAGAACACCCAATATTTTTTTGATCTATTTTGCGCAGATTTAAAGTATTTTCTAACTGATGTAAGTATTCTCGGGGTTCTGCTAACAACTTACATAAATAATTGCAATTTTAACCTTTATTTTTTCATTTCACAGTCACTGAATTCTTATTAGGTAGCATCTCAGTGACTTAATGCGTAGAAATAAATGAAATGTACTTAAAAAGAAAAAAACATTTGCCATCGACAATGAAATTATGAAACAGCCAGTCAAATTATTTATAGTAATTCGTAGTGTGTGGTGAAGGTAAAAACATGACTAGTCGAGACAGTTGGAAATGTAATGATATTACGACATTGTTTTTATCAACAGCAGATTTTCTTCTGATTTCTCTTTGATGGAGCCGAAATTTATGAAATTTTTCCACCATTTACTTTACTGTATTTCATTAGGGATTTACCTTACTTAAATATCGAACAGCAAATTTATCACTGCATCACATGATCGTGATATTACTTTGTTACATCGTAGGAAAGTAATAAACAATTTAAAATAATCCTCATTACTAAAAAAATGGTCAGTCATGTTTTCATTTTAGCTTCACCACACAATAAAAAATAAACTATAAAGAATTTGCAAAATGGTTTTTTGATAGTTTAATTGTCGATAGAGATTATTTCGCAGCTATTCTTGGTGGAACACACTGTATATCTTGCAAATATAATATCCGTGACAACCATGTGATCGATCTGTTGTAACAGATATAATGAGAAGTGTCTGTCAAGAAAACACTAAGTAAGTTACATATATGCATTGGTCAGTGATACATCACCAGCTGATCAAGGTAACATAGTTTTAAAGTTCTCAATTCAAAATTCTGCAAAAAATATCATTTCTATTTAAGGTTAACCCCACATATTACAATGTTTACTAACAACAACGTTATTGTTTTTTAGTATTGTTTGGAATCTTACTTCAAACCAGCCAATTTTTTATTTCACTTGCAAAATACATAATGATCTTATTTAAGTAGAAAAACCATTTTTGTTTGTCTGTATAAAAAAATATTTATTTATATTTCATGGTTGAAATTACTCCATCATTTGTGTCAATATACCCCATTAGTGGGACAGTTTGAACCATTTTTAAGATTTTTTTAAACGCTGATTGCAGGTACTAAAATTACTTTTAAATCGCTGAAAGTTAGTCAGTCTTGTAAATAAAGGTTTATATAATACTGCCCAGCCCATAGTTACCAGATTTTTCTAATACAACTTCAAAAATGGCACACATATAAAAAATGGTTGATTCCACCTTCCTTTCCCCTAGATGTTCAGAGCAAAGTTTCAACAAAAGCATGGTCAGAAATCAAAAAGGAAACATATATTAATTTGAAGGTCACAAATTACAAATGCAATAAACAGGAACGATCTAATGGTGAATTCTTCATCTCTTTGAAACATAAATTTATAGATAAAAAGCAACAGTAAAATAATTATAAAAACACGAAAAAGAAAACAGAATCAAACTATGTGAAAGTGCTTACATTAATGTAAATACACAGAACTATAAGAAATTAGACAAAGATAGAGGAAACAATAACTACTGAGCACAGCCTGATCAAATCATTCTGGTCGATTATAAGAATCAGCAAAGGCCTCAGACTTGTTCGTCCAACCTGCGGACCGTCGTGTAGAGTCAATATTAAACCCCTTCCGAGCTACTGAAGATGTTGCAGCATGCCTTGTACTATGTGCTGTGAATTATGTATTGCAAAGCCTGGCTTTATTAAGGATATGTTTTATCCATCTGCAAATTGTTTGTGTGCATGCCTTCTTGCAAGACCTTGTGGTTGTTATGAAAAGGTCCTTTAACTTTAAATATGCAAAGTTTAGGTAACACAAAGATTTGGGTCTGCATCAAGTAAGAATAAGGTTAAGAGTGGTTGTACCCTATTTCGAGCTGATGTTTCAATACGATGGGGTATTTTGATGACGATCTTAGCAGAGCTTTGAACTATATTTGCATCTTCGATAAATGATAATGTATGAGTCCTTAGTCCTGTAACCAGAAGTATTAATGTTGTTAATTTCTGAGTTAAGTCCTCAAGAGAACACGTATTACTTGGCAGAGTTTTGTTACGGAATTTTTCCCCAGTGAAGGAGTCGTGGCTTAGTATTTACAATTTACGAGAAATTCTTCTAAGTGCCACTATCAATCGGTGAAATAATTTCCTTCACTATCGCCGGCTAGCGTTGGGGAAAGAGCAAGAGCCTCTTCTTATTGCAGGCTGGGAGTCGTACACCCCTGTGAGGACCCCTCGTTTGGGCCGATGTGATAATTTAGTGAGTGGAAAACTTTCCAAAAATTGCCAAGTCCGGAACTCAAGAGTGAAAATATTTCCAAGCCCAAGATTCCGTTTAAATAGAATTAAGGTCTGGTAATTACGCGGCACGACGGCTAAAGAATACCAAAAAGGGACGCCAGGTGATTTTGAATCACGCAATTTACCTAACGGAGACGTCCAAAAATCACCAAAATATACCCAAGACCGAAGCTGAACAGCTCACTCCTAGATGGCGTAGTTCCCGTTCTCGTTGCCACTCTCTCTGTGTGCCCTACCTTATTGAGAGTGTTGCCGTCTATGTTTTAAGCTTACAATTTAGACAAACAGGAAAATAATTCTTAGAGCCAATAAAACAAAGTATTTCAAAGGCAAAATAAGTTCAGTTTATTGCACGTTCTTTTACACATTAACAATATACGCACACAAGGTAATTGTATCTTGTAATCTTAAGTTAAAAATTATTGACACTATTTATTTGAAAGAAAGTGCGCACTTTGTTTCGTACAGTTTCTTATAAAAGTTGGAATACTTTACCCTTGAAATATATTTCACGTTTTAACGTTCTCGATAAATGAATACAAATATTAAGTTCCTGTCTCATTTTAGCCGTAACAAGATCCGGGGAAAATTAATAGGCTATCTAAATTAAGGCAACTAAAATTCGAAAATCAGACCCGAAGGATACAAAGATCGGGTAAGATAATTGACAAAGAGCAGGGAAAAGAAAAGCTAATTAACTAATTTAAAGCTTAGAATCAAAAAAAAAAAAAAATAATAATGAGACAACTGGAATTACTGACATTAATTAAAAGACAATTACATTGGTGGGAGTAAGTGTTGCCGAGGGGCGACTTCCCATGGCGCCGCCCAAGAAAAGGAGAAGGAGGACGCAGGTCACCCACCTCGCCTCGGACCCCGAGAGAAATCTGTTCGGCTAGCCCCGAAAGCTACCTGGAGAGAACGTCCAGTAAGGAAGCTCGAGATAAAGACGGTGTTTTACTCGCCGCTGCCCCCCTTGCCGTAAGAACTCCCTAGGAAACTCTCCTAAGGTTAGCCACCCCAGTAACCCCGGAACTCAATTCGAGGTGAATCACCTGCCTCCAAAGGCAATCACCCCTCCCGTGATCTGAATGACTTAAGACTAAGTTGAAAAGCGGGCCTTTGATGGCCCACTGGAGCAAAATTGACACTGCCTGGACCTAAACCCACCAGATCAAGCTACGCAAGCAAACGAAAAGGGGCTGTAGGTAAAATTTCAAACCGTATTATAATTTAGGTTACAATCCAAATAACTGACACATCTATGGTTCCAACTACAATGACAATATAAAGAAGGGGTACTAAGGGATCGTCGTGAAGGGTCCCAGGTCGAAGTGGATGCTTGTATTTTGTGCAGCTACTAAATAGATTTACACGAACTCCCTTCACCGAAGTACTCGAAGCCCACACTTGGAGGTTTCCACGAGACGATGACCACTCCTTTAGAACTTCTCGTGTCTCTTCACAGGTCCTGATTGACAGATCAGAGATGGATCCAAGATACAGATGACAAGGATTTAAAAATGAATCCGACAAGGATCCCAACCGAAAAAGAGCCTATAAAGATTAAGAAAACAGGATGTACCCTTTTAAATACCGAGGGTTGAGGGGCACATGCTCATACCTTGGTTATTAGTCGGCTCTGCCGCGTGCTTGGGAAGCACCTCCCTGCTTTTCCGGAAAAACCGGAACCATCTAAGGCTTTCGTCCTAACCCAGTAACACCATGAAATACAATCGCCCCAGACGGTCCGAAGATGGGTTACAGTAAATCCCTCACAGGAAAAACATCCAAGATCCACTTGGAAAACTCTGTAACCGCACCTTGAGAAGGATGACACCCAAGTGAACGACAAGAGAGAATATGGCCTATTTCTCCCACACCAAGACTGACAGAAGATATGCCAGCACTTACAAAACCAACCGATGTATGATTGGTGGCCTAGCCACAAGCACTATTTCTTAAACCGTAAAACTCCCCCCCCCCTTCTAGGAAGAGGAAAAGCTCCCAGCTTTTCCGAATGGACTAAGCTGGAATCAAAGAGAAAGAACCTGAAAACCGTATATGTATCAAATTAAATATCTAGAACCTCATGGGAACTACTAGAACCGGGAAGAGGAAATAAAAACAACCAAGCAAAAATAATCAAAAAGGGAAAAACAAGGAACTGCTTACCAACTTAGGCAAGTCGATCCGAGAACCATCACCAATAACGATAACAATCTAAACCCATGGCCTTCTGCCAAAGAAAATCAAAACAAAACTTTAAAGCCTAACGTCCGAGACCTGCTACAACGGCCTCGACCAAAGCCAACTAACGTTGCTAGACTAGAAAGTATGCAAAAATCACGACCCTCCTGGTCAAACCTAAACCTAATCATCAAAAATTCCAGCCTGCTTCTAAAATCCACTGCGATAGCAGACCGAAAACCAACAAACTATACCAACTACTAACTAATAACAAATGGTGATAACAGTTCAAGAACCGACTTACAAAGGTAGTTACACCCTCAAAAGTCCAACTATAGAAATAAATCCAGGACTAAAGTCATAAGAACAAAAAAAAAGAAACGAACCCACTGCACTTTGTGCTGGTTCAGAAATTCATAATTAATCAAACGAATTACAAGGATAAAGGAAAGAAAAAAAAATCCAAAAGACATAGCCGGGCAAAACAGAAGTCATAATCGAGAAAACGAAATCTAGGTTAATAAGCAAGGCAAGGGTCATCTTCCCAAAACGGAACCATTAATCCAAACAGCAGACTATTCAATGTCCGGAGGGTGAGCCTTAAGATCTTTAACATGCCAAACCTTACTGGCTCGACCTAGATCTCCTTGAAGTTCATATGTTACCGGAGATAGACGCTTTGCAATAACAAACGGTCCTACGAATTGAGAAGCAAGTTTGGAAGTTACGTTTTTCACAGCGTCTGATAGTACATAATATCTGTGAGAGACTCTGTCACCAACGTTGGCGTCGTTTACGGAGATTATATCTTCTCTGACTAGACACATGAGCAGCTTTAATTCGAGACTTAACATCGCAGAATAATTTATCCAACGCCTTTAATTTACCTGTAGAGGGTAACGATTCTGATTGGCTAAGACTCAGCTCTTCATGTCTGTCTCCAGATAAAATATGTTCTCTTCCGAAGTTAGTGAAGAATGGAGTAACTTTAGTCACTTCGTGCACAGATGTACGAATTGCACAAGCAACATGTTGAAGATACTTCTCCCAGCTTCGGTGATTATCCTTGACATAAGAAGCTAACCTGGTCGTCACTGATCCTATTGACACGTTCTACAGGATTGGCTTGGGGATGGTAAGCCGGTAAGCCGGTGTGTGGATGATCTTTACGTTGTACTGTCTACACAGATTTTGGAACTCCGTGCTTCGAAATTGAACTCCATTGTCATAAATCAGGTATTGTGGAACACTAAACAGTAAGAATACTTGTTTCTCGAGTACTTTACTGACAATGCTGGCAGTAGCACTGCGTAACGGAAATATTAGGACAAATTTATTAAAACAACAGCTGACGGCTAGAATATAGCTGTATCCTTTGGTAGAGCGGGGCAAAGGACCAACAAGGTTTATGGAGATTATTTGCCAAGGTCGTGAGGCGTCAGGATGTTTGTCCAGATATTCACTTGCTCGCTTTTGCTCAGGTTTTTGCTGCAGGTACACTTTACAGTGATTAACGTATCGAGCTACGTCTGCCGTCTATTCGCCAGAGAGAAAAACGTTCAGGATGTTCCTGAATTCGTGTGCACATCCGACGGTACCAAGGATCCAAGAAAGGGTCGATCTCTGGTTCTGACTTAATATCCATCGTCAAGACAACCGGAACTGAACGTGATAATAAGGTCCTTTCCTTTTCGATGGATGATCTCAAAATCGAACTGTTGTAGACGTAGTGCCCATCGAGCAAGTCGTCCTGATGGGTCCTTTATAGTGTTAAGTCACTTTAATGAGTAATGGTCGGTGATCACCGTGAATCTATAGCCTTCAAGATAAGGTCTCAATTTTTACACTGCCCAAATGACCGCCAGACATTCCTTTTCGGTCGTTGAATATTTTCGTTCTGCAGAAGTCAATAAAAGGCTAATATAACAGATGACACTCTCCTCATCACCTCTGCGTTGGGACAAAACGGCACCCAATCCAAAATCAGAAGCATCGGTCTGCAAAATGAAAGGAAGACTGAAATCTGGGCTACTAAGTATCGGAGCTGAGACAATTTTTAATAAAGGTAAAAGAGCGTTCACATTCCTCCGACCAGTTCCAGGGTTTGTTCTTTTTCAGTAACGCTGTCATGGGAGCTATGATGGTAGAAAAGTCAGGAATGGATCGTCGATACCATGAAGCAGTTCCAATAACTTTTCGGATGTCCGAAAGGTTTCGGGGTGTTGGTAACTCTAGGATTGCAGAAACCTTAGTGGGATCGACATGGAGACCTTCTTTATCGACTACGTATCCAAGATAATTCAACGACGATCTACAAAAACAACATTTCTCTCTGGATAAGGTTAATCCAGCTTCCAACAGTCGAGTTAGAACTTCCCTCAGAATTCGAAGATGTTCCTCAAATGACTCTGTGACAATGATGATATCGTCCAAGTACACAAATACATTGGGTTCCAACTCGGGGCCTAGAACTCGATCGATCAATCGTTGCCACGTAGCAGGGCTGCCACACAAACCAAAAGGCATCCTCTTGAACTGATACAAGCCACTACCTGGTACTGAGAAGCTAGTATATTCTCTTGACTGTGTTTCCACTGGAATCTGCCAATACGCAGATTTAATGTCCAAAGAGCTGAGAAATCTTGCGTTCCAAAGTTTGTCCAGAATGCTCGGAATAAAAAGAAGTGGATAAGCATCCTTTTTACTGACGGCTTTTAGCTTTCGGTAGTCAATACAAAATCTATAAGTCCCATCCTTTTTAGGTACCACTACTACTAATGAAGACCAGCCAGATCTTGAAGGTTCGATGATGTCATTAGCCAGCATAAATCGGGTCCCTTGTCGATGTGACTCTAAACTGCAGGTGAAACCGGCTAAGCTCGCTGCTTGATGGGTTCCTCCTGAACAACAACGATGCGATGTTTGACTTGTTTCGCGCAACCTAGGCGGGTTCCCATCTAAATAAAATAATCTTCTTCTAGGTTGTCCAGCTTCGCTTTTTGTTTAGTTTGTAGTGAATCCTTAGGTTCTACTGCAGTGAGTCTGGCCACCTCATTGGTCTCATCCGAACCGAAAGTCCAGCAGTTACGGTATTATTCCCATCGCAACGAAGAAGTTGACTCCGAGGATCATCTCATGAGTCACTTCTGGGACCAATAGAGCCTTCAACGTAACCACTCTTCCTTCTAGTCGGAAGGGAGGAGGACTTCTCCTACAATCGTACTTTCCTGGCCATTTCTCATGATACAATAATCTCGAGACGAAGTCTTCAGCTTTATCCCCAGGTTTTCGAGACTTCTCCAACCCGTACTACCCTATACCCTGAAATTAGCTCCTGTATCCAGCAGTCCTTTAAGCTTGATCTCGAATACGTCCACCTCTAAATAAGGCCTTTTATCAGAGGGACACTGAGCGAAGATGAAGTCCAAGGCTGGAGCAATCTCTCAAGATGCACTTTGGGTCACCTTTTCATGGATGTCCGAGCCCGTTTGGCGACCAGTTAACGGCTCGGTCCGAGGTTTTCCGACCTTCTTGAACATTTGGGACAACTGGTTTTGACCACTCCCATTTATCCACACCCAAAGCAATATCGTCTCCTGGGTATGGGGCACTGTGACGCTATATAGCCTTCTTTTCGACAGTTCCAGTACGTTATTGTCCGACGGATCGGTTGGTCCATGATATTGACCTGCGCCTCCGATGATCTTGACTCCTCTTGTATTAAAAAAAGCTCTTCTATTTCGATTTTTAAGGTGGCAACATGAAATCTGGGGCGCGACTTCGAGAGCGACAAATCAGGTTCCAACAGGTGAGCGCTAGTTGGAGGCAGTCGGTAACGCTTCGATGCACCATTGGCGTCCTCGACTGAACGGCATAAGAAGGTTAAGTCCTCAATAGAAGATAGATGGCTTAAAGCCAAGGCTTGAATTAAGTAAGGCTGCAGGTTTTTCCTGATTATCTCTAATCAGGTCCTCTCGAAAGGTCTCGTTGGAAGGCAATTGAATAGATTCTCCATCACCGCAATATAGATCGCCACTCGTTCCGATGGATGTTGTATCCGACTCCTAATCTCGTCCCAGAGACTGCTTTCATAACCTGGGGGTTGAAAAGTTATTCTCAATTTAGAAACGAGGTCATCCTAAGAACGGATGTTCCCTTGGACAGATCTATACCAGATCAGAGCATCTTCTGTAAAGATTTTCACGGCCGATCTTAACAGTTGCTCTTTGGTGATGCTTCTGGGGTCTCGAAGTTCTTCCACGCGAGTTAGGAAAGACGAAATTTCTACCAGGGTCCGGGAAGTAATTCCTGGAGTCCCTTAGATAATCTTCCGCTACCTGATTGACTTTTACTGACCTCCAAAGACGTTGTGAAGGATCCTCGGGGAGGTTTCCTGGATGTTCTTCCGGAAATCGATAGCCAGCTTCTGTCGATAGCTTCTGTCGATAGCTTCTGTCGATCTCGGCAGGTAGAGTCACTCTCCTCGAAAAGCGAGGACTACTCTGGGGAACTGGTACTGACGGCTCGACAAACTGAGCACGAGTTTGGGGAACTGATCTCTTCCTTGGCACTTCGGGTTCCCTCGTGATATTCAGTGGAGCATTAATAAGCTGCTGTACCGGAGCGTCACTAAAAGAAGGATATTCCACTGGCATGTCCAACAAGGATATAGAGGATCGCTCAGCATTCCCAGCTGAGGTCGACGGTTGCGCTGGACGAGTAGCTCGCGCAGCTTCCAGTAATCTGAAGAGGCTAGCCAGGCTCCTTTTCAAGCTATCAAGTTCAATTTGTTCACTTCGAGAAGTGGGGCGAATTCGTCCTAACCGCCTTTCAAGGTGAATTAGCCTTGCCCGAATTCGCTGTTCGTCATTCGGCGCATTATTCACGTTAAACTCCTGGATAAGCCCATCCATCTCTTCCAGTTTGGACGCGCAGATGTCCAATTCTTGTCGAACATTCAGTAGTAGCTCCTCTTTGCCAAGTCTCGGTACATGTGGCTCCTTAGACAGAGCTTCCCGCAGTAAAGGTCGTTTCCCTGCGACGGTCTTACCTCTCTCAACTCCTCGAAGTCTCAGTTCGTACGACAACTCGTCGCTTTAGAGTCTATTGACATCCATGTTACAATCCCAAGATAATTCCGAATACAACTATCGGTAATCAAGAATGTCCACACAAAGAACAAAAAAAAATTGTAAATTTTCGAAAATTCCAAAGTGTCCCAAAAATTTATAAACTGTCAGTAATCACAAAACAAAACTTCCAATAAACTATTAATAATTGAAAATGTCTAATAAGCTATTTATAATCCAATTCAAGATAATCCACAAAGAGAAAACATAGACTACAAGATGTTTCCCCAAGCAACAATAAGCCTAAATCTCCAATAACTATTTAAATACTCAATATTAAATTTAATTTCCTAAGTTTCAAAAATTAATTGAACAGAGAAGGCACTAATGTTGAACTACAGCTGTTAGACAGAAACAAAATAAATACCAACTTACTCTCAAGTCGTGAATTCACTTTCAAACAATAAAAACCTTCCAAACAAATCCTACCGTCTTAGCTCCAAAATCCAAACCAAAAGTTTGCACTACTAAACTGGCTAAACCACCACACAAAAAAATCTAAAGAGCTAAACGGTATTAACTATGGTTCTCTTAACACTATAAAGCCAGGCTAAACCTGTAATGACCAAGTTCTAATCATAAACCACTAACGAACTTAAATCAAAAATTGATTAAAAGACACCAACACTTCAAACCAAAGTCAAAAGTGAATACTTAGTTTAAAAGTTTAAGTCAATATTTAATAAGTATCAAAAACTATTATTCCAAGGTAATTATAAAATCCAAAATCTTCAAAGTAAAAATCAACAAAGTTCAAAACTAATACGTGAGCTTGCAATAATCAGCCCAAAAGGAAAATCCAAAAACAAAAATTGCAAGTCACCAAACCAATTAACTATTACCAATAAATCAAACAAAGTCAAATAGGGGATAACTAAATGCAAAGTCAAGTCACGAGAAAAAAAATTATCACACCAACTTATAAAAAAAAGGGGCCCCACGTTGTCGGCGCCAAAAATTACTGTTACGGAATTTTTCCCCAGTGAAGGAGTCGTGGCTTAGTATTTACAATTTACGAGAAATTCTTCTAAGTGCCACTATCAATCGGTGAAATAATTTCCTTCACTATCGCCGGCTAGCGTTGGGGAAAGAGCAAGAGCCTCTTCTTATTGCAGGCTGGGAGTCGTACACCCCTGTGAGGACCCCTCGTTTGGGCCGATGTGATAATTTAGTGAGTGGAAAACTTTCCAAAAATTGACAAGTCCGGAACTCAAGAGTAAAAATATTTCTAAGTCCAAGATTCCGTTTAAATAGAATCAAGTTTGGTAATTACGCGGCACGACGGCTAAAGAATTCCAAAAAGGGGCGCCAGGTGATTTTGAATCACGCAATTTACCTAACGGAGACGTCGAAAAATCACCAAAATATACCCAAGACGGAAGCTGGACAACTCACTCCTAGATGGCGTAGTTCCCGTTTTCGTTGCCACTCTCTCTGTGTGACCTACCTTATTGAGAGTGTTGCCGTCTATGTTTTAAGCTTACAATTTAGACAAACAGGAAAATAATTCTTAGAGCCAATAAAAAGTAATTCAAAGGCAAAATAAGTTCAGTTTATTGCACGTTCTTTTACACATTAACAATATCCGCACACAAGGTAATTGTATCTTGTAATCTTAAGTTAAAAATTATTGACACTATTTATTTGAAAGAAAGTGCGCACTTTGTTTCGTACAGTTTCTTATAAAAGTGGGAATACTTTACCCTTGAAATATATTTCACATTTTAACGTTCTCGATAAATGAATACAAATATTAAGTTCCTGTCTCATTTTAGCCGTAACAAGAGCCGGGGAAAATTAATAGGCTATCTAAATTAAGGCAACTAAAATTCGAAAATCAGACCCGAAGGATACAAAGATCGGGTAAGATAATTGACAAAGAGCAGGGAAAAGAAAAGCTAATTAACTAATTTAAAGCTTAGAATCAAAAAAAAAAAAAAAATAATGAGGCAACTGGAATTACTGACTTTAATTAAAAGACAATTGATGGGAGTAAGTGTTGCCGAGGGGCGACTTCCCACGGCGCCGCCCAAGAAAAGGAGAAGGAGGACGCAGGTCACCCACCTCGCCTCGGATCCCGAGAGAAATCTGTTCGGCTAGCCCCGAAAGCTACCCGCAGAGAACGTCCAGCAAGGAGGCTCGAGATAAAGATGGTGTTTTACTCTCCGCTGCCCCCCTTGCCGTAAGAACTCCCTAGGAAACTCTCCTAAGGTTAGCCACCCCAGTAACCCCGGAACTCAATTCGAGGTGAATCTCCTGCCTCCAAAGGCAGTATCCCCTCCCGTGATCTGAATGACTTAAAACTAAGTTGAAAAGCGGGCCTCTGATGGCCCACTGGAGCAAAATTGACACTGGCTGGACCTAAGCCCACCAGAACAAGCTACGTAAGCAAACGAAAAGGGGCTGTAGGTAAAATCTCAAACCGTATTATAATTTAGGTTACAATCCAAATAACTGACACATCTATGGTTCCAACTACAATGAGACAATCCCCAAATAAGAATATAAAGGAAGGGTACTTAAGTGATCGTCGTGAATGGTCCCAGGTCGAAGTGGATGCTTGTATTTCGTGCAGCTATTGAATAGATTTACACGAACTCCGTTTACCGAAGTCCTCGAAGCCCACACTTGGAGGTTTTCACAAGACGACGACCACTCCTTTAGAACTTCTCGTTTCTCTTTACAGGTCCTGATTGACAGATCAGAGATGGATCCAAGATACAGATGACAAGGATTTAAAAATGAAACCGACAAGGATGCCCTTTTAAATACCGAGGGTTGAGGGGCACATGCTCATACCTTGGTTATTAGTCGGCTCTTCCCGCGTGCTTGGGAAGCACCTCCCTGCTTTTCCGGAAAAACCGGAACCATCTGAGACTTTCGTCCTAACCCAGTAACACCATGAGATACGATCGCCCCAGACGGTCCGAAGATGGGTTACAGTAAATCCCTCACAGGAAAAACATTCAAGATTCACTTGGAAAATTCTGTAACCGCACCTTGAGAAGGATGACACCCAAGTGAACGACAAGAGAGAAGATGGCCTATTTCTCCCACACCAAGACTGACAGAATATATGCCAGCACTTACAAAACCAACCGATGTATGATTGGTGGCCTAGCCACAAGCACTATTTCTTAAACCGTAACAGTTTTAATAAAAAAAAGAACTATTATAGGGTCCCAACGTTCGGAATACTTGGCTAAGGAAAAACGTAAATTATAGATACCTTTGAAAAACCTTCGTAGGCGAAAGTGCTAGTCTATGTCTGGGCTAGCAATTTGCGCTATAGCATATTAAATTCTAAAGCCAAGAGATCCAGGATGATTTCTACTTGAGCTGAAAATAAATCTAACTCATTGAGAACACAACACTCCTACCATAATTTTAAAAGTGTTGACGTGTGCTTTCAGAAAGAAAAGGCGCGCATATATTCAAGCACTGTTAGGACCCATTTCCACGCTCTAGAGCTTGTAGGATAAGCATCCCGCCACCAAAGAAAGATTTTTCCAGAAAGGATGTGCGATTTTGTTAAAAGATAATAAGCTCTTGTCAGGTTTAAAAATAATAGGCGGCCCTTCTAACAAGGAAGAGAAGACCGGATACCATAGTTGGGAAGTCCTCAAGGAAAACACTACTATACCTTGAGCCTTACCATTAATAATCATTTGAAGCACTCTTAGTATTACAGAAAATGGCAGAAAACAATAAAAAAAGATATATGACCAAGTTACTGTGAAAGTATAAATTGTAGAGCTTTTAGCATCCCTCAACCATGATATACATTTTTTACATTTATTATTTAGTCTAGAAGCAAAAATATCTATCTCATTCGGAAGGCTGTATTGGATAGCACATGACTTTTTATCTGCTATGACATTATAACAGAATTTAATGTAAGTGGCAAAAGCAAACAAATTTTTATCATTGCATGGTTTCCAAACTTTTCGAGCGAGTTCGTTTATTTTTTGGTGTTGGATGCTTTCCATTCCATTATTATGAGAAATGGCTCTTGTGTTATTTATTCTTTAAAGGATGACACTATTGCAAAGGTAATTAGCGAAGCAGTTAATCCTAAATAATGTTTAATTCCGTTTCGAATTTTAACCAGAGACCACAGCCTTTACCTCTTTACAGTAGACATTCCAGGGTGTAAGAGGAATACCTGAGAAAATTTCAATTTTATAGCTGTCTCTTTTACAAAGTTAAGAGTTTTTGATATAGTGTTGATCCACCAACTAAAGTCACTTGCGAAAATGCTAGAAATGCCCATAATTTCGTTGTACTGTCCTTTGGAACGCTTATGGAAACTAAAAGAGTATCAATGACTGTTTATGTCGCAAATTAGTTAATACTACATCATATTAAGTGTTTTCAGATGGCTGCATCGGAGTCCTATTTTCGGATTTATGATCCTCTATTAGGAAAAGAACTCCTCAAAACCCCCATAAATTTTACATACCAAATATGTAAAAATATACAGGGTGTTATATGTAAAAAAATGTAAATTTATATCAACACTCTGTATATGATTGCTACAATAAAATGAAAATAATTTTAAAATGTGCTCCCTATAGGTGTACACCAGTGGACAAAATTTCATTTTGATATCTTTTCAGGCTTAGGAGCTATCTTCCGTCCACGCACTAATGGCGGACCCTGTATAGTATAAGGAAATTTGAATCAGTTGGTGCGCGCAGAATTATGCACCTAGCGTGACTGCCGTGCGATGCCTATTAACGGCCTCCACGGGATACGGAGAAATAAACTACAGAACACCACGTTAAAGTTAGCCCGCGGTATGCCGCTCCGCTCATGGGTTGTTGCCAAATGGTGAGTACGAGTCAGAGTTTGAAGTGTGTATTTGCAGTTTATGATGCCAAATGCGTAGGTGCCGGCTGTTCTGCTTGCGATTGCTCATTATGCCGCTTACAGGCCCATTCTACGGTTTAATCATTAATTTTTAGATTTGGATTTAAACAATTTTGCTGAGAAATACATGAACACTTTATTTCTTTAAAAGATCGTAAAGCAGATTTTGTTTTAAAAAAATATTTTTTTTGTGTTTTTGTGAAAATTAATTAGAACTTTGTAATAAAATACATTTTATCTTCAAATGCAGTTTTCATTATAAACTGATATAATTTTATTCCTATGAAAGCAAACAATTTTAATTAGGTAACCTACAAAGTACTTTAAAGGGGCTCACAAATGTCAATAATGTTTTTTTTTTTTGTACTCGATGAAAACCCAAAAATATTTTCGAGGTTATAAGATGTTAGCTAAATTTAATTCGTAAGAATATTATTAAATATCACAACTTTTGTATCTCTTAAATTTAATACCTTGTGATGGCACTGTAGTCACTTAAACTATTAACTACTAATATTTTTGCATCTGCGCACCGCCTTTCAAAAAGTCACCAGCCACCACTGCTAAGGTCTAATATCTGTGATAATTTTATTAAATTGGTATTAGCATCATATACTTTTTGAATTATCATTTTTCCAAGATATCTATTTTCTTTTCTTTTCCTTTTTCTTTGCAATAGGACACTGTTCTATTTGTCTTTAATTTGGAAGCTCCTGTGAGCTAGATGTCCAGCTCTCGTGCCAACGTTTCGGTGGTCTTCTTGGTGGTCGTTTGGTATTGGGTTTTTCAGTTAGGGCTATCTTCGCCAGGCGGTCGCTTGCCATGCAGTCTAAAGGACTGACGATGTAATATGAAAAAATGTAATGGCAAAGATTATAAGAAATGCGTCATTAAAACGATGTACAACAATAGTAGTTTGTACAACAAGAGCGGATATGATGTCCATATCGCACGAGAACGGCTGGAAGTCATGCAAATACCACTTGAAAGCTTTATATTTTAACGCTTCTGGTTTTATTTTGCTTGATAGAACAAAGATTTTGTTTATAAAATGAGGAATTAGACATATTCGAACCATTATAGTTAAATTTATTGTATTCTGTACCTTTATAATATTAAAGATTCAAATAGTAGTTTGTGCAACAAGAGCGGATATGATGTCCATATCGCACGAGAACGAAGTTTGAGCACGACGCCGTAGGCGGAGTGCCTCAATCGTTCGAGTGCGATATGGACAATCCGCTCGAGTTGTCCAGCGTATTTTTCCTACGACTACGATCTATCAAAGACTAAAATATGATTTAGCAAATTAATAATTTTTCATGTGACATTTGCAGTTTCTAATATATTTTATATAGTGTCCATGTGTGTCATAAATTTATCGTAACGAAATTTATATTTACTTTTGATTTCTAAGGTAATAATATCTTGAATATTTCACTTGCAGCCTCAGAAATGTCCGCTGGGATAAAGTTTACTGATTCTGCACTAAAAAACTCATTTTAAATAATTTTTTTGGTAAATACCGAAGTCAGTTTGACAGATTCTATGGTATAATTCTTAATCTAAAAATGACATTCGTCTTTATCGCATGCCATGATGGGTCAATTTCATATCCACACTAGTGTGGATATGAAATCGACCAATCACGGCGCTACTTTCGTTATATCCGTTCACTAGGCTGATATGGTCTATCTATCCTGCTCGCAAGGTATAAAGAAAACAGTGCATATACGGGTGGGAGTGGGAAAAACCAATTTGTTGTTGCACAAGAAATCGAAGGAATAATGCAACTCGACTTAGGACATATTTTTGAAATTATATGCTATGTAAGATGTGAAATAAAAAATAGATGCTTTGCAAAATTTAATCTTTCTGGATGTTGATTTCTGAAGGCAGCAAGATGTTCCCTGTACCTAATATGTAAATAAAAAATAAATAAGTCTAAACATATTAAGGCATACTCTTTGGAAAAATCATATACATCAAAATTTCCTGGTATCATGGGATCGGAATACTCTGCTCCAATAAATAATTCTCGTAAATCAACAAGGATCTTAATATGTCCACGTTTTAGCATTCAAACCTGAAAGCATCATTTTTCTTTCATAATAATTAGCAAAAATGTAGCACCTTTTGTTTTTGTTTAAGGCTTTCTTATCAACAGATTAACTCTAATTAGATTGGGGACAGGGCGAGGATTTGAAGGGACTTATACCTAGTATTAAATATTTTAGAAATTTTGGATAAATAGCAGCAAAGTAATGTAGAATGTGCATTGTACAATGAAATTATTTCATTGCGTAATATTTCTTCATTACACCTGACAACTTGCATATAAGCAATTAAGTTTATATTCAGAATGAGAGCTTTGGTCCCCGCGGATTCTCTTGAAATGGGTAGGAACCAATTTAATATTTTTCTGTTTCAGCTATAACTACATATACATAAGTTATTGCTGAATATACCACGAGTCGCACATTGACATTGACTAGCGATTATAAAATTCCTCACAAATCATTTAAAATGGTGATAACGGTACTACACAAGCCTTTCTTTCTCCGACTTATTAAATATTCGTTACCGCGATAAAATTACTATCGCATAATACTGCATAATACTTGATCCTTAACAGAATTTCCAAAGTTCCATTATTTTCATGGTAATTATTAACTAATTATTTTTATTATAATTGTATTTATTATTATTATCATTTTTGGAGTTAAATTGAGAGAATTTGCATATCACGACCCAAGACGAAGGTCAAACTCATATATTTTTTTTTTTTAGTGACATCTTGTACTCTCCCCTCTTGTCTCTTTCGTTTTCGAAATGCCCCAATTTATCTTGGACACAATATATAGTGGAAAAAGAACATTCTTTTAGCATAAATGCTGATCATAATGAAGTGGGTGTAAAATACAGAACAAGCTTTTTGTGCTATGTTAGGTTAAATTAACGATCGATGGAACTTATGGATACGAATTGAAATGCTAACGCTGCTATTAATTCGTATAGGGTTTTAGTATGTTCAATTTCTTCGTAACAATATTTCACATAAAGTAAATCCGTATAGAGGTATTTATAATCTTATCACAACTCGTATATCCAGGAAGAAAACATTTGGTACATGCTTATCCTGCAGGATTAGCGGACCACTTGGCAAATGCTGATGGAGAATCAGATACTGCACGTTCACTCTAATCTTAATGAGGCCTGTGTTAAGATGCCATGCCTCTATCGACTTTTAGTTATAGCCTTCCAAATACCTGACCCTTTTGCTGTGAAAATGTCCACCCACGTTTATACTTACACGAGAGGATCTTTAATTAATTTTGGACCTTTTAGGCAAAAAGATGCTGGATATTTATATCTGGGAAATGATTCTGGTAAAAAGCAAAATTTTAAGTTTAAACATATACTTATTGATCTTATCTACCTCTGTGTGTTGATAGTTTATAATATTTATAACAAGAGCTATTAAATAAATTATAAAAATATGTCAATAATTTTAGTTGTCTAGGGTAGCCAGCGAAGAATGGTATAATGTAAATAGCATACCGACTACAGAAGGCGATTTAAAAGACTCGAAATCATATCAAATAGCAGACCCATTTGCAGGTATACAAATCCATTCTTCATCTCTAAATAGCACCATGGTAATAATTTTTTTAACGGAAGTGGTATTTTTTATTCATATCCAAATTCTTTTCAACCTTTTTGACAATTTTTATATATTTATACTATCTAAACTTACAACATTATAAAGAGAAAACTCCTGGTCGATTAAAAAACTTAATCATCAAGTTAAAAGGATGAATTTGGGCAGTGGATTCTTTTCGTAGTGCAGATGAGCAATAGGAAAGGATTTTCGAAAATTTTTACTGTAAGGGAGTAAAAAGGGGTTAATAATGTATTTCACTCTCTAAGTGTGCAAAAAGAGTACCAAAATTGGCGTGAAAAAAATTAGTAGAGAATATATGGAATATATTACTAAATACATACCTTTTAACAATTCGATCCTAAGGGAAAAAAGAGTATCGACTTTTCTACGCAAAAATTAAAAAAAGAGGTTTTATAACCCCAAACTCTGTGTAAATAATACAGGGTCCGCCATTGATGAGTGGACGGAAAGTATCTCCGAAGTCTGAGAAGATTTAAAAATGAAATTTTGTCCAGTAGCGTACATCTATAGAGAGCACATTTTAAAATTATTTTCATTTTATTGTATTAATTATATACAGAATGTTGATATAAACATACTTTTTTTTTAATAGAACACCGTGTATATTTTTGCATATTTGGATAGCTCTATAAAAATTCAGCAAAACAGTATAGAGTTTATAGGAGTTTTGGTGGGTTATTTTCCTAATAGAGGATCATAAATCCGGAGACAGCAGCGATGCAGCCATTTCTAAACATTCAGTACGATGGTGTTATTAACCAATTTGCGACATAAATAATCATAGGTAGTCTTTTAATTTCCATGAACTATTAAAATGTTGTTTTTTATGTTTTAGTTATACGGAGAGATGGAGGTTTGCAAATTTAAAAATTACCAAAAAATTGTAGATAGAATGACCTATTTTTATTACCCAAAATAAAAAGAAGATGGGGTTACCTTTTAAATAATACCATATTACGGGGAATTTCTTCTGAAAGTTTTTATGAAAATTAACTTTTAAATTTTTTTTTTTTTCATTTTCAGGTTTTTAATAAACACAATATTTGTAATTATTACTGATTAAATAAATAGTTGGTGATATTAAAATATTGTTGCGCGTTATCGGTTCGAATGATTATTAACACTTGTTGAATTGTACCCACTTTATTTCCAAACTAAACTTGAAACACTATAACTGAATAATTAACTCACTTATTTATTGACTTCTAACTACCAACTTACTGACTAATTACACTGACTGACCGAGGGAAAGCCGACCGGGCCCCCCTTTATATAGGATCCGTGGATCGGGTTCTAGAAGATTCCAGCAGATAGGACTTATCGTTTGCCCAAATTTCTGGAGCACTTATCTATCGTTTGCCTTATTATCGCGGCCGCTTTCCCTTATCAGATCTTTCTAGAAAATTTCCTTAGATTCTAAATTCCATAATTACATTTCGTAACAATATAAACAAATTTTTAGCAACAATTAAAACCAAGCAGATATTATTCTTGGTGCCCAAAAAATTAAAAATATGCAGTTTATAAGGCTGTTTACATGAAAACTTTTGGAGCGATATTAAAATGAAATTTTTTTCGGTAACGTACATCTATAGGGGGCACATTTTAAATTTAGTTTTATTTTATTGCACTGATCATAGACAGAGTGTTGACATAAATTTAGTTTTTTTTTTGATATAACACCCTGTATATTTTTGCATATTTGAATAGCCCCATAACTATTCTGTAAAATAATATAGGGTTTATGGGAGTTATTTTTCTAATAGAGGCTCCTAAAGCCGAAGACAGTACTCCAAAACACTTAGTATGATGTAGTATTAACTAATTTGCTACATAAGCAATCATTGATAGTCTTTATTTTTCATAAACCATGAAAATGTTATCGTATATTCTGCAGTTATGCAGAGTGATTCAGGTTTGCAAATCCAATAATTACTAAGAAATTTTAAATGGAAAGTTCATTTGCTGAAACTATCAAAAGTAACCCCACATAATGTGGTATTGGCCATCCCATTTAAAATTTTTTACTAAATTTTGGATTTGCAAACCCCCATTACTCTGTATAACTAAAGAATGTAAGACAATATTTTTATGGTTTATGGAAATTAAAAGACTGGTTGCAAATATGCAAAAATATACAAGGTGTTCCATTAAAAAAAAAGTAAACTTATATCAACACTCTGTACAAGCCTGGTCCAATAAAATAAAAATAATTTTAAAATATGCTTCCTACATCATTGGGCAAAATTTTACTTTTTTAATTTTTCAGGCTTAGGATCTGTTCTCCACACACTAATGGCTGTACATTAAAGAATGAAATACCTACTTGGCCGATTTGAAAAATTCCAGCCACGAAATAGTAACTCTCTATTATTAAAGATTAATTTTATTCATTTAGCGTAGGTTTTTTCACAAATAAAAAATAAAAAAAATTATCTCTTTGAATTTATCATTCTATCATCACAACATCCTTGTCCTCCTACGTCTTTCAAATGTTGGCGGTAGACTGCGGCTTATAAGGTCCATTCTGAGGTTGCAATTTTCCATGACGCGTTAGAGAACCAAGTACTTCTTAAAGGATTATTATCTGGGTACACAAATAGAATTATTTTTCAGTGAGGTAAGACGAAATGAAATTAGTATTAAAAATGGTAATATGCATTTTATAATCTAAAATTTTTGTAATGAATTAACAGAAAAAAATAACTAAAAACACATTTTGCCGATTTTAACATTTCAGTCTCTGTGAGAGCCTAGTAAAGAAGTGTGCACACAAAAAAACTAGGAAATCGTTTCATAATAAACTTTGTGTAAAAACTGGACGAACATATATGTATTTAGTCGATTTAAAAAATTCAAGACCTAAAGGGAGGGTGAAAAAAAAAAACAAACAGCACCGTTTTTCGTTTAGTTGGTTGTTTTGTCACTGATTTCATAAATTGGTTTGTTTGAATGTTGGTCGTTAATTTTATATGAAATAAATTTTTCAAGAATAAAAACGCTCATTGCAAGTTAATAAAATATCTGTTAATCACAAACATGAAACTAAACTGGGTAAGAGATTTGTTTTGAAATAAAATTGTTAGGTGCAATTTACACAATTGTATGAAAATTAAATTTTTCCTAGAGTGAAAATTAATGACGTTATTTGGCGCAAAATAAAACATTTGAACAATATTTGCAAATTTTATTTTATCCATCAATATAATAAAACAAAAAATTGCTAATTTGTTGTTAATAAACGCTGAAAAATATCAACCCGTTTTGCAATACATTTTTTTAATATTTTTGAACTACTCGAACTGCTTTTAGTGTAATCCTGTTATTTTTCTGGTTCATTTTTTTCCCTGACTGCAATCTGTAAGGCTTTAACGTTATAGTACATTAACTTGTAAATTTGGTTTTTTGAATAACCCTACAAAAGAAAATGAAAGTGATCGAGGAAGTCACTTATGTCAGTAGGACACTGTACCGTATTACATTTTTTTATGTGCAAAAATCATTTTCCTTTCAAATTAAGGACTGTTATTAGACTCTTTCTAGATGGATGTCCAATATCCGTGGATCTCTAGTTCTGCAATTTATCACTTATTCTAAAGATATCAAATTTTTGCTATTTTCACTATTGATATTTTAAAATATCGACTTTATTTTTTACTTTAGGAGAAGATTCATTATAAGTTTTTTTGTAATTTAAGGTTCTATGAGAAAAAAGTATTGTATACAGGAGATTCTATTACCCCCACAAACGAAAATGCGATGTTCTATGGGTTTTGCCTAAAGAACGTTAAAAATGCTACTAGTCTAATAATTTAAACAATTTTTTATCTTTAATAATAACATAGTTACCAATGGCGGTCTTCCAATTTAAAAAAACTGTGCTTTTCTAAATTAATGTTAGTAACATTGATTTATTAAAATTTTCGCCTACTTAAACCATTCAAAAATATTTAAAAAAATATATTTAAGCATAGAAACCATACTTGTTTCTGAAGAAGGAAGTCACTGACGGGATACCAAACATTGTTCTCTAATTCGCAGTTCGTCTTACAAAGATTTTTCTTTATACCACCGAAAAATGAGTTACGACACTCTTAATATATTGCCCCAAATCGTTTATGGGCATCATTTAAAATTCATATTCAGATGCCATTTTCAGTAAGGGGCGAACGTTATAAGAATACTTTAAGGTTAAAAAATAAATATTAGGGAGTTCGATTTCCAGTATATCAGCACAGCATGAAATCTTAGCGATTCAATAACTCCCCCCGAGTTTAGCTCACGTCGATATAATATGATGTTTGCATTTGACATAATACTACAAAAGTAATTGCTTTCTTTCACTATAAGTTAATGCGTTATGATATTATTTTGTTTTAACTTAATATTATGCATATTCATTATATATTTTATTTTTTGAGGATTATCCAATTTTCGATATGGAGCCTGAACTCTTGAAAACTTTCAGTGAGCTACATCTTCTATTTGATAGCATTAAGGCAATACCAAAATAGCGTACTGCCGTCTTGAAAAATGTTTTACTGATTTTTGAATAAATAATTAAGGAATGAAAATAGTATGACTTACACATATCGTTGAAATCGATAAAAATCGCTCGTCTGAAACAAACTAAAATACACAAGTTCTAACAAATTTCCTTTTTACTGGCGGAATCTCGAAAACGGCAAGAGATGTAGCATAGGTTAAATTGAGGCAAAGTTGTACAATTTGGTGATTAGGAATATTTTGTTGAAAAATCGAAAATATTTCTTGCTGTTTTTGTTTTTTGAAAATTTTGAACTTTTGTTTTTACCACTTCTTGGTGTTATTTGAAGAGCAATCAAAAAACCTTTTCTTTTTACTCGTAATGAGATCTGCAATCTGCGCCGTGACCAATAAGCGTTTGGTATGTGGCGAAAATTGAAAAGAGAAGAGGACATGTAGAGTATCACTCCAGTGAGTGATCTCTTTTGAATAGTTCTAAATCATAACCTAGAAAGCATTTTGATTAAGTAATAATAATAAAAGAAAACTTAACAATTAAAAGTTCTCGATCTTTACACTCATCTAGTTTGGATGGGATGGCAACAGTTGTTTCGGCCTATGCATTTCATTAGGACTTTGAACATTTAATTGGTTAGCAAAGACACTAATTTATTGTACCGAATATTGATTTGGTGAATTGTTTCTTGGATGGATTCCAAGGGGACGTCGTGCAGAATGATCTCATTGGAGATGCAGTACGATGCGTCGACGATGGCTCTTTGAAATCTTTGGAGTATTGTTATGTTACTGGCAGTGCCCGTCCCATAAGTCCATATGGGTTTTGTTCTGGTTTTGTATAGCAATACATTATTGTCCAATGACAGCTTAGATCTAAGACCATTAAGCGAATATATTGGTCTTAGCTTAAGGCCCAGTTGTTTTCGTTTGGTAAATATATGTTTTTTCTATGTAAGACGTTGATCCAAGTGCATACCAAGGTGTTTTATCATCTTCTGCTTGTGGAAGCTGGCAGTTGTTTAGTCTTACAAGTGGGCATGTTCTTCTGCTTTAAATAAATGTTTTACGGCTAGATTTGTTTTCGTTGACCTTGATTCGTTATGTTTTCAATCAATTCTGGATTTTATTAAAGTTATGCTGCGGGTTTCTTGAAGAGGATGGTTCAATGTGAGACGCCAAGATAGCTGTTTCATTAGCATATATGGCAACAGTGGTGGTTCTTGTTGTTGATAAGTCTGCCGTATGCTAAAGACATAACACAGAACCGAGGATGGTGCCTTGAAAGACGCCAGACTCTATGGGGTGTAAATCGGAAAATTCGTTGCCTTGCTTCACAAAGAAATATCCGTCTGTTAAATACGATTTGAGCAGTTGATAATGGGGATGAGGATGTAGCTTCTTTGGTTTTACTTGCAATTCACAATGCCACACTTTGTCGAATATATGTGATATATCTTTTGGCATTTAAGTCGCTTTTAATTTTGTTGACTAGTGTGTGAACTTGTTCTATTGTTTCGTGTTTGTTTCTGAACCCAAAATAATTATCTGGGATAATTTTTCTCTCTTCTATTATCACATGGAGTTTTTTGACGTACTCACAATTTCTCAAATACTTTTTAATGTATTGGTAGCAGACTTATGAGTCTGTATGCCGAAACATCTTCTGGCTTTTTCATAGATTAAGGGATCATAATAATTTCAGTAGGTTTCCAACAGCTGGGGAAGTAATTTAATCTTAATATTGCATTGAATATGAAAGTTATTTCTTTGTAACACTTTTCGGCCAATTATACGAGTATTTTATCGAAAACAAGATTAAAATTTGAAGCCTTTATATTTATATTTTTCCTGATAACTTGTTTTATTTAAATGTATTTAAACTTACATGAGGGCACTTTTATTTGGAATGGCACATTCGAGAAAGTCGTTTATCTTTTTTTCTGCTTCAGAGGTGAGTTCTGAAGGGTGGCGCTTAAAAACCTTTTTAAAATTTTTTTTTTTTTTTTTGGTGGAACGGACTGGTCCTTTGATTATTTTTAAAAATTGAAAAATAAAGAAACCAAGAAAGAATTAAAAAACACAACAAAGGTTGTTCTAACGCATTTCCTATCCTAGCCAAGCTATCATATTCAAAGAGAGTATCTCTCTAGGTTTGGTACTTTTAAATATCACCGACATCATTGCGTCATCGGGCAAATAAAACACTGTTTTTTTATATTAACGTTTCCTTGTTTATTCATAATTAATAAGTAATTATAAATTAACAATGAAATTATAAAAATTTGATTACTTGGGAAGAGCACAAGGTGATGGCACAATAAATAAATTTTAACAAAGAACAGCAGACATAAATAATCATAAATAACTGACCACTAAAAATAAGAATATAATGATAATAATGACCAATAATTACGGACAAAGCAACTGTCGAAACGCGTTAGAGCAACCTTTGTTGTGTTTTTTAATCTTTCTTAGTTTCAGGGGACAAGATTTGTTTTTTAACTTTTTCTAAATGTTTTAAAAAGGTTTTAGCTTTTTTTTTGTCTTTTATGGCCCAAGAATCCTCCCCTTTCTTGATTGGAGAATTGTGTTGCGGTCATTTTAGTCTCCTTGTATGTAACTTTCCAGAGTGAATATTCCGCTGCTGCCGTTGGCGTTAGACTTTCTGCATTGATTCCGTTTCAACTTTATTAAGTCTTTCAATTCATTAGTTGCTTTGTTTAACTTCTTAATGGTGTTTTTGATCCTTTACAACAACAGTCGGCAACCCGTGGTCTACGGGCCTCATGCGATGCCCCAGTCTCTTCTCCCAGCAGACTCTTAGTCATCAAATCGTCGGCAATCTGTGTCTCCCCAGGACCCGACAGATATTTAGGTGCTCTGGACTAAAAATAATAAATGCCTAAATTTTACATTGTATCTTATAATTTACGCCCATGTTGTTCCGTACATGATCAAATTTTAAAGCTTATAAAGGTATATTTCCCCGCGGATTATATTAATAAAGGAAAAATAGCAGTTACAAAAAATTAATTTTTGAATTTTTGCATTAACAAAACGTTAACAGCAGAAACAATTGCAAGTTACAGAAAAAAATTAGGCTTAAATTTAAAATCTCGATGTTTTTTTGTTGAAATTTAAATTTTACAGACGAAAATTAGAGTTTCGGATCTAAAATTTATAATTATTATTTTGGTCTTTATTTTTGTCTTTCTTGTTAAAAAGTTCCTAGAAATTTAAACTTTTTCCATCAAAATTTAAACTTTGGCTTCAGTTATTCAAAATTTCAACTTTATCTTTCTGCGTTAAACCCAACTTATAAAGATTTTTTATATATTTTTTTTCAAAATTCAGAAATTTAAAATGGAACTATAAATTACTAAAACAAACTCAAAGTGTCCAGACCAAATGTTTTCGAAAATTTTGGGTTTAAAGTTGAAATTTCAGGTTCAAAGTCGATAATATTGCCAGGGACCTTTTTAGACTTCTATTTTATTTGACCAATAGGAGTTTTTTTTTTTAGTTGTGCGGCTTGCTTAAATATTTTCCTCCTGAAAGTGGCCCACGACCGTAAAAAGTTTTCCGACCGCTGCTTTACAAGATAGCATAGTACGTTTTTTTTTTTAATAGACCAGGTCTTTTCACTACCATCATCGTGTAGGTTATTTTAAATACGGACTTATACTTTTTATGGCATATTTCTGTAGATTTTGAAATTTTAACTGCATTGATGTATCTGGTTAAAAGTTATGCACTTTTAAACATCATTGGCATCATTGCGTCATCAAGAAAAAAAACATTTTTTTCAGATTACCTTATTATTTTTTCATTATTAATAATTATTATTAACAATTAAATTTAAGAAAAAATCAAAAATAATATTTTTCAACTTTAACTTTAAATTCAGACCATAAATTTGGAGAAAAAAAGTTGACTTTTGATGTGAATTAGCTGTTACAATTGCTTCAGGAAATTCACTGAATAGTGGAAACTGAAAACAAAATAACGAGGTAATTGTGAGCATCAATTAATGCACAGGTAATGAGACTTTTTTTAAAAGTCAAAAGTTTCTGAACTATTAAACAACGTTTGAATGTCGATAACTACTCCTGCCAATATTATCTGAGGTTTTGCATCTATTGGAATTTATCCTGTAGGTGCTACAAATTTTCCAGATCGTCAATTAGACCCTATTCTTTTCATAAAATATAAAAAGCAAAAAATAATATTTAACTCCACTATCCAAACAGAATATAATAAGAGTACATGACATGAATAAAGTTCATCGTAAACAGAAAAGGTAATTGCACTACTGAAAACTATTATAAATTATAGCACCTCCAAAATGGCTGTTCTTAATTATCCCAATATTTTCTGTCATTAAAAGCGAGAGGGTAATTGTAAACTAAATTTTTTGCAAAAAGTCTCACAAAATTTGCCTATTTAACAATATAATGTTACGGGTTTAATCAGTTCGAATTGATTACACGTGATGGATTATAGCCCATTTTATTACTGAACTGAACTTGGATCACCACAATTTACAATTAACTCACTTATTATTGACTTCTACTAAATCACTAATTACACTGATTCTGACTGACTCGAGGGAAAGCTGACCGCCTTATATAGTTTTGGCATCGAGGTTCTAGAACAATCCGGCAGATAAGGCTTATCGTTTGCCGAAATTTCGGGAACGCTTATCTGCCGTTTGCTTCGTTATCGCGGTCGCTTTCCCCTTCTCAGATCATTCTAGAAACTTTTTTTATGTACTAAATTCTACAATTCTATTCTAAATTCTATTCCAACCAACTATTTACATTGCGTTACAATAATTTAACATAAAATTTAATAATTAAGTGCATCAATTAGATAGATGCCTCTATTTAATTTTTTTTTAACTTTAAACTTTCAAAATCGTTTACAATTACCCCATTTTTATCCTATCGAAATTTGATGATTAAATTTAGACTTTTCCTAATTTTGGTGGAACGCACTGGTCCTTGTATTTCAAACATTGAAATACAAATTTTGTCTCTTGAAATCAGGAAAGATTAAAAAACACAACATATCTCCAGAGGGATACTACCACCTAATCCTAAAATTAACCCTTATACACTAAGAATATTCACTTCATGCATAATCGACCGCATCCGAATGCGCATGTGCATGATTAGAATTTTAATTTTTAAATTTTTCAGTTAAAATTTTAACTTAAAAGACAAATATTTGGAGGTTACACTCAAATTTTGGATTTTGTTTTTGAAATTGCCATAGGATGCAGTAAATATTTTAATTACGAAATTTTGAAAAAAATTTAAATATAAAAAATTACAAATTTAACGCCCATACTAGATATTTCAATACTTTGAGAAATGTTAGAATTTTTTGAAAAAATTTTAACTTTTCTCAAATTGTGAATTTTGATTATAATTTAGTGTAATTTTTAACTTAAATTTTCACTTCAGAGTCGACTTTCATAATCTTTAATTTAAATTCTCGATTTTGTTTCTGAAATTCCTTTAAAAATTTTTTTTTTTCAAATTTAGAATTAAAATTCGAACTCGTATGATTGAAATTGCAAGTTTTAGGACTAAATCGAAATTCGGCTGAGGTTAGGGGAAAAAATTGCGACTAAAGCCAAAATGTTTGAAAAAAAATCGAACCAAACTCAAAATTTTGTGTCTAAAACTCTACTTTGGAGAAAAAATCTAAATGTCGAAATAAAATGCAAGAAGAATGCAACCTAGACTACAAATTCATGCAGCCCTCCAGGCGTGTATAGTGAATAATAGGTAGCTGAACTACCAACAGTTAAAACACTGCCACCTAGCGAAGCGGTTGCTCTCTAGGAGAGTTCCCAGAAGACAATGATTCTATAATGCACAGACCAATAGGTTTGAACATTTATTAGATTCGAAGTTTGGAAAACAAATACCGGTTTCGATCTTGTTAGATCTCGTCAGATTGGTATATCCAACTCGAATGCTAACAAATGTTCCGACAAGTAAGTACTAAAACATTCACAAGCGTCAAGCGAGTAACTCTTGGTACTACCACCTATTGGTCCATAAAGAAACTATGGCCATCGCCAACAATGTCGTATGCAAGAAGAATGCAACCTAGACTACAAATTCATGCAGCCCTCCAGGCTTGACGCCTGTGAATATTTTAGTACTTACTTGTCGGAACATTTGTTAGCAATCGAGTTGGATATACCAAACTGACGAGATCTAACAAGATCGAAACCGGTATTTGGATTCCAAAAAAAATTTTTATTGTTATATAATCGACTGAATTAACTGACATAAGAAAAATCGGAGGTATTCTGAAAAAATAAGGAGCCAACTCCGAAGGTTGAAAAATGTTATCAACCCCAGAGGTAAGCAAAGTCAACCAAGTGCGAGGTTGGTTATAAGTGCAGCAACATGTTTTACCACTCACCACCAGGCTTCTAGACCCATAGGTAAAACACAATAGATATTTAAGAAATTAGGACGGCGGGAGACAGAATTTTAAATTTAATTTTTTTTCAGTTATAAAAGCCTTAATATCGAGGGAGGGGTAATTTTATTCATGCGCAACTTGTGCAGACCACTGATGCTTCCGTTTCCGTCTTATCTTAACGGTCACTGGGAGATATTTTTATTCATTTCGTTCCTTGTCCGCCATTTTTTTCGTGTTCTAGTCTTTCATAGGGAAAGTACTAATAAGTGTTTTACCTATGTAGTCTTTGTTTGTCTTTTCTTGTGCATTTCATTTTGTGTTAGCCTTTCGATATTTTTGTTATTTGTTATTAAACTATTGTTGTGTTATTAGTTGTTAGTGTTATTTGTTATTAGACTATTATCTTGTTATTGTTAGTTAATCAAGTGTAAACAAATCTTTCTACGGTTATCTTTAATTGAAGAAAATTGAGACTTTGGTTGTTTTTGATAGAAGCTTCTCAGTTATTGTAGGTAAACCTCATTACTTTTAGATATGATTTCATTACCGAATGTTGTTTACTTTTCTAAAAATAAAAAAACTTTATTTTACAATTTGTGTATTATTATCCCATTTCACAGATTTTGCATTGCTTCAATAATAATCACACCCACATTTCATCAATGGTATTGTTTTTTGGCAATCATATATTTTTCACATATTTAATAAATATGAAAATACGTTTTTTAAAACCCCCGCCATGATCGTTTAGTTCTGTTTTCAGACGCTTGGTGGCGCTGAAGCTAGGAATTTGATTCATGCGCTGAATACAGCAGATATCACTCTATAGTACTTTCCCTATCTCTAGCCCCCAAGACCAACCTTTGATGATGGTACCCTGCGTGCTTGGTGAGCGCGCATGATGGAAATGCCATAGATCTGACACTATGGATGAAGCGTTGCCTTTGCCAGCAAATCCAAATTCATGCAATAAACATAAAGAAAAGAATAGTTCTATACTAAGAGTGGTAAGAGGAACTCGGAAGACGGAATGTTTGCCACGTGATCGTTAGTAGCCTGCACAGCAATATTAACGTGCAGTTATATGGGAATTGCTTGAATTTAAACTATAAATCAATTATTTTCTGGTGTCTTTTCACTATTTTATTGAACGTAGACTGCATTATTTTACCTACATAATTAAATACTTCATTAAATAATTATATTGCCACAGATTTTAACAAGATTTTGCAGTTAGATATTATTTAATCTTATACCAGTAATCTCCGAAACGGCTCTATGGTTTTCAATAAAATTTAATAGTTATGATTTTTTTTTTGAGCTAATAACACAATCATTATATAAACTTTTATATATAATTAAATAAATTACAAGTTTTTATCGGCATATATGTATTACTATATTACTAAAGATATGTATTTACAATTTCATGTTTGAGATCCTTATTTATATAAATTTACTTATTTTTAATATAATATTTTGAACTTATTAATTTTTTACATTTTCTTCGCCTAATTTATAATATATTTTACCTTATAAGTCAAGTCCTACTGCACACCACGACTGTTGCTCTATTATTGGGAAAGACCAGATGATACCTTTTTTAATAGTTTTAATTTGGGATTGTTAGTGAGTGTGAATGTCTGGTATCACGCTGCAGTTCGCAATTCTTAACCGATTTTTGCCATTCTGGTTTCTACCAATTCGAATTTACTTAGAATAAAACACTGTTGATTTTGGAAATGATTGGTAAAATAGTTTGAATTTTATTTAAAAGAGAAAAGTCAAGAATCTCGGATTCTTATAACTTTTTTAATATTGTAGGTAACGTTCCTCCCAAGTATAATGTAAAAAGGTAAGGCATAATTCGCTTTTATTTTCGAGAAAAATTTGTTTAACAAATAAGTTTTTCTGTTCATTTCATCGAAACTCTTTTGCGCACTTTGTTTAAATGATGACGAAATTATGACAAGCATGTAAAGGTGACACGTCAAATTTATTTATTTCAGAACTGACATTTCTTACCCTTAGTTTGTGAAATTCTTCAATATTCATAACTATTAAACTTTATTAATAATTAAAACAACAACAAATATTAAAAGTTTCACGATATTTCTATAAATTTTGCTCTTAACAGTAGCATACTAGCCTAAAAAGGTCGGTTTATTGCCAAGGGTCACTTGGTATTTTATATACATCTCTCTCAGGGTGCTTCTTACTCAGTTCTCTCTTTTCCATTCCTCCATAGTGTGAGATCTATGCCGAAGACAGAAGACTTGTTGACAGAAGTGCGTTATGTGATGTTATAGCATTGGAGTAATTAGGCGCGATATACCCACTAAGAATTATGCTTTAGTTTTATTACTAATTTTACGCATTGTTTATTATTTGATTCCCTGGACCTTAACCCGTTCGATTTTTATTTATGAGACAACTTCAAACAATTAGTTTATGATTTAGCCTGTTAATAATATGAAGCATTTTTTTTGTAATATGTTGTGTTAAAATTGTTCAAATAATCAAATTAAATATTATTTTTGCAGGAATATTTCCCAAACGAAGCCAGATATGAGAAAAAGTTATTTTTTATATTATACTTAGAAGACATCGATTTTATATAGAACATTTCATTACAATCCAATTAAGGTATATTTTGTATATTATCTTATTGTTGTAGTCATTCAGTTCATAAAATAAAGCAAACATTTCGTTATCTTTCCTAAAATAAAATTGTGTAAATAATTTATATAAGAAATGACTAAATACGTATGAAATCTAAACAATTATATTAAATAGTGAAGTCCTGATTGACTGAAATAAAAAAAAGAAACATTATTGGCTCAATTACAACAGTAGCAAGGGTATGTCTGTATTGTAAGAAATAACGCGGCCATGCAAGCGGTGCAAACTTTTGGAATGATCCAAAACTCTTAAAATTGTGGTGTTACAAGTCGATATATATTCAGTTGCAAGGAACTTCGACAGCTTGAAAGTTCATTGGAAAGCCCAAGAGTCTTTTAGAAATATAAAATTAAGCTATGCCTGGCACTTATATATTGTAATGATATATGACATCAATCAAAATAAAAAAATAAAACAAATTTTGTTTGTTGACTTTAGCGTTTATTTATATAAAATGTAATTTAATTTACGGGTTATGCAAATGTGTCAAGTGACATGAGGAAATAATTGTTGCGAACTTATTCTAAGTGGGCATGTAATAAATAAAAAATCCATGGTAAGAAAAATCAATAAACTGAGGGACAATAAAAAATCAGGGGCTGGTTCTTGGAAGCGATTGCAGACAGAAATATTAAAGGAGTAAAATCTGCTAAAGAAAAGTAAAAAGTCAAGAAAATTAAATTTTAGATTTATCAATTGGGCAAACCTAATAGAAGAAAAATTCTAAATAACGAAGTTTCCCAGTATCCTCTAAGACTGGACACATGCAAGTTGAACAATAAGCGAGGTTAGCAGTCAAACACTCTTCTAAACCTCCGGATTTGACCGCCCAAAGCAAACAAACAACATTAGTTTTAAATAGTTTTAGAATAGGTTTTTTATTAAAAAGGATTTAAAAAATATGACATTTCAATATTATAAAACGTCTTTTCCTTTCTGGAACTCCACCCGTAGATTAAAGAGAAAGGCTCTCTAGCTGCTTAAAACTAAAGACGGCCTTATCCATTAAAATAAAAGGTAAAGTTATTTCTTACATTATTGCTGTCAATATTTCGGCGTCTTTCGTTGGTCTCTACAAGTGGCACGAGATCAGCGATTTGACGACAATTGCCTGGACGAAAAATAAAAGTTTATAATGCTTTCGTTGTCTACACAAGCCTCTGTTATTTAATCATATGATTTTTTCCGTAAAAAGTTATGTAGCGCATAACAAGCCAGTACAATAGGATTAGCATTTTTAATATTTACACATGTGCTTTGACGAATAATTTAAAGCCGCGCTGCCAATATACCAAATTTTCGACAACGCGTCTTGCTTTCGATAGTCGGTAATATTATTTTGTCATGGGTAACATTTTTAAAAGCATGAGGTTTTATAATGTTCTTGTTGATGGTAAACCTACTATCTCCTACAAAAACATACGGTACGGAAATATCAGATAACGTTGATGGTAGTGAAATATTCAAAGTCACTGCCATTAGTTATTTATAAAAACTTGTAATTTGTAGCACGCCACCATCTGAGACACTTCATTTGTACCAGTATGAATGTATATAAATTCATAATTTGCATTTACAACAGCAAATAGTACCACATAAAAGTTTTTGTAATTATAATATGCTGAACCGCTTCCGGGAGGTTTTTGTATTGATACAGGCTTTCCGTCCTTGACATCGACACAGTTCTTATTTAAATATTTTAGTAGAATGATGCAGAGGATGAGGGATTATGCACTGAAGATTCACCGCAACTACTCATCCCATCAGCATCTACTCAGCAGTCGTTCGCGCAACAAGTATTTAATCAACAATCTTTTACTTCGCACCCGTCCATTCTACGCTCAGGCAGCGATGTAACGATAAACATAACCACTGAAAAGTAGCATAAAAAATATTTAAAAACACAAGAAGAAATTCTTGAAAATGCACAAAAATTAATGAATGCAGAAGAGGATGAATGGGATATCATCGGAAAATCTATTGGCATCCAATTAAAACATGTGAGTAGGAAGCAGCAAATCATTGCTCACAAGCTTATTTCCGATACACTTTTCTGTGTAAAACTGGAAAAGCTCTCCGAGAAATCATCCATCTCCCCAAATACTTTGCTTATTTCTTGCCAAGGAGATATCAGAAAATATGGGTATGTTCAATCTCCTCCACAATTCCACACATCTTCGTCTCGCCATCAGATGCACTATTCATCTGATTCGAAGTGCTCTCACTTTTTAGCATCACTGCCTTGTTCAATATCACCGCAATCAAATTTCAATACTCTGCCCTACAAGTCCTTTTACCGACTGTGCTTATGGCAACCCTGATAGTAAACCTTTAGCGTATTAAAATTTAATTAAGAATATACCAAGCAGTCAAGAAAAATACCACGATATAATTAATTAACGATTTTAAACCTTTAAATGCCTTTAAGTAATAAAAACCTGAACAATAATAATGCATTTTCTTTACTTACCATTAAATGTTCTTTCAAACTATTGTATATAGCCCAACATGTCTCTGGAATAATTTTTGATAAAAGTTGAGGGGATACAATTGAACTAAATTTCAAATCTACCTAACTTCCTCCGGTTGCCAAATATTAAATGTTCTTCAGCACTTACACTCTCTCTTACGTATCCCTTTTTTTATAAGTGGTGTTATTATATCGAGCAACTCATTGAAACAGTCGTTGTCCATTCTTAGAAAATTCCCGAAGTCGTCTGTTTCTAATTACCTCATCAGATGTACATAACAAAACCTTTTTCTTTCTCTTAACCATTTTTTGATCCAGTATTTTCTTTTTTTAATTGACTCTACAGACACTGCCAATGCAATACCTATTTTCTGTTTCTTTGATAAATCTGAAATCATATCAAGAATCTTATCCTTGAGTAAACACGCTATTCTTTATGTCACAATGAATTTTAACTGACAAATTGCATCACGAGTAACGTTGCGCCAATTTGCAGAGCAGGCAATTTGAAGGGAGCGATTTGTAGGGTCAATTTGCAGGTATTCAGCAAATTTCTCGCTCTGGAAATTGTCTCTTATTGACCTCCACGAGCTCTAGTATCTGGAGGATCTGAATCAGATTTTCATCATCAATCAGGCTAATTGTACTCCTTTATGTTGAATCCAAAAATCCAATCCGTGTTTTGGCTCAGAATTCCAAACAAAAGAACACTCCTTCACATTTACTTGGACTTTTTAAGTTAACCGATGGGATGTGAAGTACTTTTCAGCTTGAAATTCTGAGAAACGGATTTATCAATGGAGCGCACATGGTCATTGCTAGTGCTTGCTAATTCAACTTTTCATGTATTGACTTTAAAACAAAAACTAAATTTTATGCAATAAATACTTACGCGATATGTATTTCACTAGCAGTTTATTACTAATCTAATTGTTAGCAAAAGAAAGGCAAAATCAGTTTATCTGCAAGAGGTTTAATAGAAACTATACTTCCAGTAGTCATAAACCACACTGACAAGTTAGTGCTCTAGTACTTTTATAAAAACTCAACAAAATCTGCGCATTGAACGCACTGCGACAACTGTCACATTAGCTTGAATTTGTTTACAAATGGATCCGATCGCTCTGCACTCTATCCAATTTGCAGGGATCAGGAACGAAATTGTGTGACCGACCAAATCAATTTTCAGTTTTAGAATTGTCTCTTTCGATTGACCCAATCAGTCTACACACCAGGTGATGTGCAGATGCCTGCAAATTGCTCCCTGTAGATTTGCTCCTAAATTGATGCGTATGTAGGGAGTTTAATAAAATGCAATTTGCATCATAGTCACTGCCAATGCGATGACTAGTTTTTGTTTTTTGATAAATGTAATAATATTTAAACCATAGTTTAAAATCCTGTAAACCATATCACTTGCGTACATACTCTCTTTTATATCAATAAATTATTTTAACGGGCGAATTGTATCGTGTGTACGGTCGCGACAATTTACAGAGCAAGCAATTTGCAGATTGCCTGGAAATTGTTACCTGCAGATTGGGTTCTGTGTAGGGGGCTTAACATTTCTTATTTAAAATTACTTAGCAGCTACAGCTCCGAAATATTTAATGGCTTAAGTGAGAAGTATTGATGCAGTCGCAAAACAGATAAATTATCAATAATGTTAGATTTGATCCAGTCGGTAAGCAACTTCGTTATATTGAGTGTCATTTATTTTAATTACACGTTTCAAATGTAATATAAATGTGGCCGAGTCGAGCACGAAATATAAATATTACGTTCACATTGTAGAAAGCCAGCCCCTAGTGTGATTGATGAAATGTTTATTCAACCCCAATCCCACAGTAAACAATAACATTGCTGGTTTTCATTTTCATACGTTGGTGGTATTTCATGAATATAGAAAATATTAATCCCACTAGTCGTTGCGGTTTAGTTAAATTTGGCACAATGTTAACTATACTTGCGAATATGTAGGGAAATGAACGGAAATTATTGATAAATTTAATATTCCCTAGTGTTCGCCAAATAATAGTGTTTACAGAAAATATGGAAAGTTAGCAGCAATAATTTCTACTCTTTTCATCTAAAACAAAACATTACATGAGGTTTTGACAAATAAATTCTACTTTATAAATTTCCGTTGCAATTTTTTTATAACACATCTGCTTCATTTATATCAAATAATTTTAGAAATTATCTGCATTAATAAAATTGAAGGGTCTGTCTCTTCATAAGATTTTACAATTATTTTCTTACGCTTATAAAAACTAACGAACTTGTTTAGAGAATTATTTAGGTGGCTTCTTTGTCTCAAAAAATAACTAGTAAACAGCTAAACTGACATTGACGAAACATTTACCAAATAGTGTTTTGTTTAGCGTGAATTAGGAGAATTAGGTAATTTTTTCACTCAATTTAAAATACTAAAATCTATTTGTGTCAAATATGAGGCTAGGAATCTGAGACCCGTCACAAGCTTTTGTGCGGTAAATTTTAAAAATGTCTACTCTATAAGTTGACACAAATCTCTTTCCCTGAAACCAAGAAAGATTAACAAACACAACAGTTGCTCTAATGCGTTTGTCCCCTACCCACTTTACTGGTCTAAAGAAGTTCTCAGCTCAAAAGAAACAGTCCATAAGTTAGTTGCACCTAGATTCTTATTTCACAATTTTGTTATAATTGATTTCCAGGCAAATAATATGTACAGTAGGCTGGTCGTTATTGGGGTGAATCTTTGAATTTTTTTGTTCCCAGGGGCTTAAAAGCTTTCAAATTAATAAAAAAAAACCTGAAAATTTGAGCTCTATATCTCAATTTTAGGATAGTTTGCTCTGTGTATAAAGTTTCTTACAAAAATAACATGCGAAATATTACAAGTATTAAACAAACAGAGAAATTTGGAGGACATATTTGTAAACTCTAATTATGGATCCTAGTTAATGGTCGATGCAATAACACACAATTTACTTAACACACGCTTTATTGGTCTCTTCTACATATGCTCTGGATATCTACTCGGCTCATTCTCGACTGCCTTCTTCCCCTTGCTCCTTCAGGTGGCTCGAGGTCACGAGTTTGTATCACATGTGGCACATTCTATGTGGGGAAGACAGTGGCGGGTTCCCTAATGCTAACACGGCCTTCCTGACTGTGAGGCGTCCTCGCATCATCCTTGTTAGTATTTCTGAACCTCTGTTCAAATCTTAACCTGAATAAAAATGATTTTTGGGGATCTTTAGTTTAACCTGAGCCTAGAGAGATCATAAGTGAAGAGAAATTAAATTTTGTTTTGGTCACTTTTAGCCTACTTTGTCTCGTCGTGCCCAACATTATTTTGGGGACCTGTAGCCTAAACCGGTGTTTAGGGACCTTATTTAGCCGAAAGCTGTTTTTGGGGACCTATAGCCTAACCCTGTGTTTGGGGACCTTATTTAGCCCAAAGCTGTTTTTGGGTGCCTATAGCTTAAACCTGTGTTTAGGGACCTTATTCAGCCCAAAGCTGTTTGTGGGAACCTAATAAAAACCAAAACTAATTTTGAGGATCTAGTGTACCTACTTACGGAACTTATGTAGCCAAAATTATTTTTAGAAAGCTTGCATACCCTCTTCCAACTACTTTCGCAATTGCTCGTACGCTGCTGCGGTCATTCTGCTACATCTGCCTACTCACCGCAAGACGTACCTTTCATTTTCCAGGCAATGCGTAATTTGAAAAGGACCATGAAACTTCGGCTTCAGCTTTCCTCCAAAGGGCATCTGACTATTTTCTACAACCATTTTATCACCAATAATGTACGGCACTGCTTTGATCCTCTTTTCCTTAAAATTGGTTATGGCCCGCTCCGTAATCCTTTTTAATCGTTTGTTTACTTGTCCCCTAAACTCCAAGTCAACATCACTATGTAATGGTACACCAGAAAACAGCTGATCTGTAGCTTTCAAACGTCTATTCTCGCCGTACATTAACACCCAGGGTGCATATCCGGTTGATTTATTGACCATAACATTTGACCTATAGGTCATTTTCAATTTTAGGTAGCACTTTTGTCCATTTCTTTTCGTCCTTATTGTTTACATTTGCGCGCATAGCATTAAATAAAGTTCGCATTACACGTTCTTGTGTCCCTGTTCTTTTTTTTACCAAGCACTATTGGACTGGCTTATGCAGATTTACTTTTCGGGATAATTTCCTTTTTTTAATTGTTCCTTTATGATGCGTTTGTTTTTGTGCTTGTCTAAGAATTGTTTTTATGGTTTCGGCTACACGCTCGTCCAGTCCTGACAAATCCAAATTACTTTCGTCAGTTATGCGAATCGAAAAAATGTTGTAAAGGGTAAGTGGATCGTGTAGCATATCCTCGCCATTTTTACCTACTTCGATCTTAATTCCTGGTCGAGAAAACACATCCAAACCTATAATGGCATCAGTTTCGCCTCCGGGAATTGATCCGTCTGGCACAATTAAAAAGTTAATTTCGAGCGTCATCGTTGATGTAAATAGTAGAGCTATACAGCTACCCATGGGTTTCGTAACACAGTTTCCCATTACAGTTAAAAATTGAGTCTGCGGCTGAATTTTCAGGTTTAACCTTGTGGCCATTTTCTCCTGCAATATGGAAAGCGTCTGCACCTGTGTCGACCAAATATGAAATTGGGGAAACTGTATTGCCTTTGGTGAGTGTTGCATTGTAATTGATCGATGAAATGAGTGTTCTGGGTGAGCATGACTCGTTTTGGTGCTCCATGTTTGGTATAGCAGACATCTTCTCTGTGTTACGTTTTCCAGTTCCTTGAATTTGCGCCGGAAGAACCTAATGATGATCCAATTTTTACCGGAATTTGTGATGCACTTTTGCAGTTTGTTTGTTTATGACCGTACCGGTGACATTTTCGGCACTTTTCTTGGAAACTCTACTGTTCATCCCGAAAGTTAAAATTATAACGTCGTTTTCGGGTTACATCATGGACGTGCACCTTTTCACTAGCCTTTCGCGCGTCGCATCTAGCTAGTAATTTTAGCAAGTCTACTTCGTTCGTAGGTGCTTGCAGAGAAATTTGGCTTTTAACCTCTTTGTCCTGTATATCGTACTCGATCAAACTTAAAATTATGTGCAACGGAAAACTGGCGTAAAAGCTTTTAATTGATGCCAGTTTAGCATTTCCGTACTCCACAAAACTGTCAAAATTGGAGCTAACAATAGCCATACACCCACGAATCCGAGTAGCAGGTGTGCCTTGTTCGGAAAAAGCCACTTCAAAGTCCCGACAAAATGACACTCAATTACGCACCACAGGCTTCCAGTGTTTGAAGAATCGCGCCGCTCGATCTCTAAGGGCGTCTGCAACTTTCAAGATAATCAGGGTATCGGAGATCCCAAACTCCAGCTGTATCCTGGTGGCGTCATCCATCCATTCGACCCATTGAACTCTATACGAACTGGAAGGGACTCGTGCCGTATCTGCTACCGAAGCAAAGTGAGGCAGGGGCAAACAACAAGGATAGCTTTATGAAAGACGTATTTCTATCCTGTGTTAACTTGTGAGTAGCATAGTGGTTTGTGCGTCGAGCTGTATAAAATCCAGGTATAAATAGGTGATACGCACCTGTGTAGGACTTATGTTTACTAGAGATGCACGTGAGATGTAGTAGTTGTTCGATACCCTGCCTTGCTGTATTTTTGTACCAATTAACGATTAATTCTGGTCCCAAGAAAGTTGCATCTACCCTGAAGAGATATTTCAGAAAAACGCGCCCAAAATTTCTTATATATTCCGAGCTGACACAAGAACTATGTATTTACATATATCATTAAAAAAGGAATAATCTTTTAGTAAATTTATTATTAAAATTGTATGACTACGGTAAAAAAGAGTTAAAATAGATTCATTCGAGTAAAAAAACACATTTACTGCATTCGAAGCATGCATAATAAATTTTAGTTTATTCATACATGATATTAAAGCACTGAACTAAATACTGTGTCTTATAAATTACCTCTACCATATCGGAAATTAATCAAATGATTACGCGATATGGATTTCGCCAGCAGAACTGGCATTTTGAAGCGTACTAGTCTTAATTGATTAGCTAATCAAGTAAGTAAAGGAGTAAATCCTTCTATAGACTCATACATGATATTATAACAAAACAGCACTATTATTTAAATACACAAATCTTTCAACTGATCATTTGTATTGTGCTTCAGCAATAAATATTAAAAAATTTACCAACATGTTTACACGCGGCGGTTTACTTCACGCATCGAATATTGTTTATAAAATTGTGCATTTTGTAGAGAGACAAGTTCGCTATTTTCAAAAGAATACTGATCTCATGAACAGCAAAATAAATATTAGAGCACGATTAGAGAATGTAGCAATTAATAATTTTGGCACCAAGGTACATTTATTTAAACCGAAACACCCGGTAACAGAGGAATATTTGTCCGAAGACTTGCATGAATTACATATAATTAGAAGTGTTGTAAACTTATTTTTAAAATGTAGACTTCATCACCAGGCAAAACTGACTAATTTAAAATTGAATGGAAAAGAGGTTTTTGTCAGACAAAAAATGACCAAACTGATTTTATTTAACAACTGTTGACTGTTTTATTGTATTATGTTTTATAATGTATATATTAGATGTAATAAAATTACTTAGGGGACAAAAGATTGAATAGCAAATATTATTTTGTCAAAAGATGCCCTTGTAGTATTAATTATCTACCTACATTTTATTGTTTAAAATATTATAGCTCTGTTTTAGAAATTCTTTCTGAGTGGGGTAAGTAATAGATTAATACATATCAAAGAATTGCTTGTGATATGTTGTTTTTATGTAATAAATCTCAATTTTTATTAACTGGAGTTCTTCAAGCCCATAAGAAATAGTGTGCTAGAGAGAGCGCGAAATACGTCACTAGTGCGGGTTGCATAAAAAAATATTTGCCTCAGTCGCGTAACACGGCGTGCCCGTTCCAGTTCGTATAGAGTTCAATGATTCGACCATCGAAGAGGGTGTGTCGTCAGGGTCGTAGCTTGTTAGCCGGATTTGCGCCGCAGCGTTGACGCCATCAGTCCCAGCTGCGTGACTACCCTGCGCACTGGTTTCAGCATACACTTGGGCTGTTTGGGCGGTGGCCATTGTTGATAAGATTTTCATCATTTCAATTTGAAAGTTTTGGTTTGTCTCTTGCCGAATTTTCCACATCCTCACCATTTTTTCTGATGTGGAAAGTTCATTCTCACGGTCCGTGTCGTTGGATGCGGCCGGTTCACTTACAGTAGGGAGTTCTCGATCGTTTTCCATTGTTCTTGACGCACTACACGCACAAAAAAGTCACTTAAAAAAAACTGTAGGTCCTTTCTCCTTTGTTTATACCAGGAGATATCCCGCTTCTGATGTAAACTCTAATTATGGATCCTAGTTAATGGTGGATGCAATAACACACAATTTACTTAACACACGCTTTATTGGTCTCTTCTACATATGCTCGTTCTCGACTGCCTTCTTCCCCTTGCTCCTTCAGGTGGCTCGAGGTCACGGGTTTGTATCACATGTGGCACATTCTATCTGGGGAAGACAGTCGTGGGTTCCCTAATGCTAACATATTTTTGTAGAAAATTAAAAGCTCTACAAAACAATCCTTATGTAAAAAATTGGAAATGAAAGCCTTCATATCTTAATTAACATTTACAATTTGATTAATTATATAAAATTATCATTTTGCTAAGTAGGCAGTGTCCAACTAGTAGGCAAATTCCCGATATATCGCTAAAAGAAAAAGGTATTTCTGTCATTCTTTGAAAATATGCCAAACTACCCCTGTTTTTAAATTTAAATATGCATTATACAGGCTGTTTTTCTGTTGTTCTGCATTAAACAGATTGGTTTGTATTCTTTGGTCAGATGGTAAATTCGTATTTTTAAATTATACACATATTATACATATACATATTATACGTTGCTTTTTTAAATTCTACTCATAATTTTAGCTTTCTATGTACCCAAACTTAATATTTTCCAAAGAATGAAAAAATTTAAAGAATATGAAACATGCCTTTTCTTTTTAACGAGATATCGGGTTTCTGCCCACTACTGCAGCAGTGCAGACCTGGCAGAGTGATACAATTTTTTACAATTAATTCTTAACGCGAATTAACATATGAAGGCTTCCATTTAAGAATTTGTGTTTTAGAACATTTAATTTTCCACAAAAATATTTGTGTTCTACATAAATATCAGCTTATCTATTTACGATTTGTAATATTTCAAATAACAAAAAAAGTTGTTCCCGTATTAGTTCCAAAAGAAATGTTGACAGCAAAGCGGATTTACTTAGAGTTGATAAAATTTCGGAATTTTTTCATTAATTTTAAAGCGTTGAACCCTCTGGGGGCAATGAAATTAAAAAACAATTCTAATGAGGGCCACCCATGTACAGTCTGTACATTTTAACTATTTTGGCCATACGTTATTGTTTAACTAGAAAAAAAGTGACAAACACAAAAGTTACTTATATTTCGCTAAAATTTTGAATGGCAGTTAAAAATAGTTGAACATGATTTAAAAGTATACAGGGTTAGTAGTATGTTAAAGTACTGTAGCTCACTAAAATTCACACAAAAAAATTTATGGTACAAAAATATACTAGCTTGAAAGGCACATTTTAGAATTATTTTCACTGCATGGGCTGAACATATACATACACTACTGGACAAAAGTAGAGCAACAAAGTGCTTCTGCTCCTTTAAATTACAAAAAAAAAACATTCAAAGAAGGCGATAAGTCAATTTTTTTCCAAAAAAGAGTTACCTGCATCATCTGCTAGGCAACGGTATAAAGTTTCATTTTGTCTAGAATCATATACTAAAAATACACCAACCTAGAAGTTATAATACATTTTCGTTTTCTTGCAATAAAGCACTAATAGATAATCTACATCTTAAAACCCGTTTTTTTCAAAACTGTCTCTTTTGATTTATCACCATTTTTTCCCTATACCCTTCAATTCTAAGAAAATATTTTGCACACAACCTAAAAGGCAGATAATATTTCTCAACAGTTTAATAAAGTTAAGCAAGACTAAGTTCACAAATGTTCATATTTTTAAAAATTGATGAAGACAAATATGACAAAATTAAAGCAATAACTTGCATTCAAATATTTTTACTTTACATATTACAACAGAAAATCAAAACGCATTACGGCAACCAAAAATACTGCTCTAATAGTTGCTTGAATGTGATTTGTTATTTATTATTTGTGGACAATTCCTTGGTATTGAGGGAATTAAATTTTAAAGAGTGTTTTCAGGAAGACTTATCCAAACTAGATTGATTTTATTTATCAACAATTGCGGATTAGAGAATATTTGTGAAACGTTGTATTTAACGTTTCATCCCCTTCCACAAATTTTTGATGTGATTAGGCTCTGATGATTGTGCCGGCCACTTCAAAACCTAAATGTCATTTTTCTGAAACCTCTTCTGACTAATTTAATAAGATTAGCAGTGCTATGGTCTTTCCCAATCTGCACAAAGTAGCATCACAATTTGTAAAAAATTTCTTTAACCAAAACGTCTTATGAAGTCTTTAACACAGAGAACCAATTTCATTCCATGAGAAACAACACTCCGAAAAATGTTGCCTTTACCATGTTTAATTGTAGGTGTAACATATTTAGCATTGAATGTGTGTTGATTTGCAACCTCGCACCTTTCATCCCATTAGGATTAAAAATATTATAACGCATTTTATCGAAAATAGCACTTTTTTCCACACATCAATTGTCCAGATTATATGTTGACATGCAAATGCTACTTTAGCCAGTCCATTTCTTTCCAAAATAACGAGCTTTTTAGGCGGAAGTCTATCAAATAGCGTTGCTTCTATCAATTTTCTTTTGAACTGTCCTTTGGCCAATCATAAATCGTAAAATTCACCAATAATTTTAGTCGGGTACTTGTAAGAGCCATTTAGCGAAATTCGTTTAATATGTCCGCAGGTTCGTAATGTTGTTCATCTTGGTGTTCCAGATTTTGGAAAATTCCCTAAATGTCCTTTTTTATTTAAACATTAAATTATTTTGGAAACGCCATCATTGGATAACATAAACTGTTTTAAAATGGCAAATTGTTTTTTACGTTCCAAAAATGCATTCACTACTTCCAGTCTTAATTCTATGGAAATTGGAATTTCTGTTAGTATAATTAATTAAGCAATTAGGAGTGGACATATTAACTACACATGAAATAAAATCCACATAGTTATCCGCGCCTTTATTTTTACGAAAAGGCTCATTTTTTTTAGAAAAATATTAAAATATTGCTTTACTTTTGACGCATTATTCTCTTGTATTTTTTTTAATAACTATTGACTGTTGAAAATAGTTGTCATCGTCGATTACTTCAGCCTACTTTGACATTGCACCACATTGCATCTAAATCTTAAATCATGCATTTATTATATAATATTGAAATTTCATATTTTTCTAAAGTCTTTCTCTACTTTGGCCTGATTGTGCAGATTCGCTAAAAAAATACTGATTAAAATGATATCAAATAACGAGGTTCTGCGATTAATAGTTTTTGAGATATTTAAATGAAAAATTAAATAGATTTGAAAGCTTCTCTGGAAGCCCCGAAACATAAATATTTTTTTAGTGTAGGTGCGACACATTTGCGATTACAAAAATCTTAAATTCCGTTCTTCATCAATAGGTGGCACCACGACACTGAATTTTTTAAATGGAATGTGGTATCATTTATTGCAAATTTGGAAAATGTTTGCCATTTTTTTGCACAGACTTATATATTTCAATTTTCACTTGACTTCTTATTACATATGATACTTCATAAGTGTTTTTAAATACTGATTTGTTACTTTCCTTTACACATAAACTATCTTTAGAACCTTTGGTTTCAAAAGCTGACTTGTATCGACTTTTTAAAATTGGATTAAGTCACTTTTATATTGTGAAGAACATATTCTGCTATACTACTTTTAAATTTACTTTGCCAATTTGAAAAGATATTTATAGCTCAGTCTTACTCAAGAATGGGAATACTTGTATTTTTTTATTTAAAATTAATGATTTGACGATTGTGTGTTTTTGGTTGCAGCTTTCAAACTTGCTTCCGCGAATTATACGATTCAGTCAATAGTGAATAGACTTCCGATCAATTGTATTTGGGCAATTGTTAATTGTTTTCTCTCAATTATCCTAGATACGTGTTTGTTTATTAATTACATATTCGTCAACAGTTTTATTGTTGTAACACTTTTAAAAGTATGATCTAAAATACGGCAATTATCGCACTTTCATTTATTTTCGAGGGAAGTCAAAGGGCTGTGAAATCCACCAAAATGGGAACAATGTGCATTCAAATTCCGAACATGTTTTTACTTAACTTCATTTGCTTTAGCTGAATTACTTTTGTAAATTGACAGCTTTTTCCATACGACTTCATCCGTACTTGTTTTCTCTTTTTTGCAATTATGGATCCTTCCAAGGAGGTTGTATTGTTCCTCACAATTAGATGTTTCCCGTGGATGGTAGTCTTCGAAACTCAACAATAAAATCACTAAGGGTTGTTTGATTTAAAAAACAAATTTTTCTTGTATTTCCGACAATGGTGAAGAAACATATTTCGTTAATGTTTATTTCAGTTCGATGTACGACAATGTCGTTGGATTGGCTGAAGCGACTTGGATTCTAAACTTCTAAACCTGCTACGGTAAACCTTCATATTATCTTTAAAACGATTGACTTAATATCGTTGACAATGGTCCTTTTAAAAAGTTCACACAAATATTATCTCCTGACCCCAATAAAGATTAAAAACAGCAATTTTTCTAACACGTTTTGATGGTTAAGCCATTATCTCCAGAGGGGTACTAAAACCTAATCCTAAAATTGGTCTAAAAATATTTACATCGTGGCTAACCGACCACCCTCGACCGCGCATGCGCATCGAATCATACATATCTCTGTGTCAGAATTTCTTATCTATTAACCTACACTACTTTTAATGGGTACGAAAAGCCCAGCGCAACCATTCATAAGGGTTGTGTTCAGCCTTATGGATGGCTCAATTTTTACAGGCATTTATTTAATGTTGTTATCTATCATATGGTCTAAGTTAAAAGTATGGTGGGACACAATTGATACAATGCTCCTTAGTCGGTTTTTTAGAGATCGTCTAGCTTGCCCGATGTACTTTTGATTGCAATCTTGACAAGGAAATTTGATAAGTACCCGTCCGTTTGTTCGTTTGCTCTACTTTATCTTTTAACTACCCAAAAATCATTTTAATTAAATTTTAATAAAACTCTAAACAACCCTTAAGCCCTGTTTTCGTAACATTAGATTCAAACTATGCATAAACAGCGGTTACAGTGGAAGTGAACCGAATTTTAATTTTCTACTTTCGACAGCTCGGAAAGTCGTGCTATTCACCAATTGATATTTAGATTTTATTCTATTAACAATTTTATAAACAATATTTGGATCAAACCCATTAAGCTAAAGCTCATTTCTGAAGCTTTCTTTAGTAGGAGAAAGGCTCATAAGGCGATGAGTAAGTAAATTGAAGCTTGCCATTTTATGTTGAATACAATGGTTTGAATCAGAAATTATGCAGTGAAAAGTACTGGTGTTTTTTCTGGATACATTAAATTTTCATCTATTTTAATTGTTAATAACTAAAGTGACTAAAAACGGCAATCTTCATTCTCTTTCTAACTCTAAGGTAAATTTAACAGTTAAGAATCGTGAATTCAATACAACCTTGAAATTATTTAAATCTAGATATTTTGCATCAAAAATGGCCTAAATATTATCTACCTATCTAACCCATACCCTAGGAAACTGACTAGATTTATTTTTGAGGCGATTTTCAAGAACATTCATAAAGAGCTCAGGCATGAAAGGAGACAAAGATTTCTCATGGCTGTGCCCTCAAGTTGTTCATAAAACTCATTGGTAATTTGAAAACAATTCTCAATGCATATCTTAGTTAATAAAATATATTTCTCAACCACTTCACCTAAAAGGTCATAAAATTCAAGCAACTCTCGAAGGTATGACAAATTTTGCGGCATTGATACACTTGGAAAAAGAGAGAAAACATTAAAAGAAACCAGCATTTTACCTTCTAACAACTTTTCATTCTGAATTTTCTGCACAAATTCTTGGGAATTCTTAACTACCGAAGTGGGTTGTTGGAATTCTAATTTGTTGAATTTTTTTGAACCACTTGATAAGATATAGGGCGATGCTCCAATAGCTGGCACAACTCTAAAACAAAATATCTTCAGGACCAAAAATGCATGGCTTGCTACAGATTGTTGCTAATAGCAAACAAACCTTATTATAACAGTAACCAACTTTTATTCATGTTTTATTGGCTTTTTTTACCAGTTACTCCTTTCACAATTCTAGATTTTAAGTAAACTTGTGTTAAGCATTATTTCTGGCAGCACACAAAAAATTGTAAAGAGAAACAGAAAATAACACTGCCCAAAAGTTAAAACTTTAAAACAATCTTCTTGTTATTTAGTTTAACATAGTTTGAATTCTTCGTTTTAAGTATTTTTCAGTGTTGAGGCACAAACAGCGATTGACAAAGATCCAACGCAATCGCAGCTTGGGGAAATCTACAAGACATTGCCAATCCTTAGCAGAAGGTTACTGAAAATCTAGACCTGTAGAAGGAGTAACTGAGGAAGAAAAAGCCAATAAAACATAAATGAACATTCTAATATACACTATTACTATTCATTTTTTAATAAGTCTGAGATGCGATGAAAAATAATGAAGAAACATAGCTCAAAATCGTATAATGTTTGGATTAACATCTAATCTAATTATACAGACTGATCTGAACACATTCGACGAGTTTGCACCAGACCTGGACCTTCAAACAATAGAAATTCATGACATTTTCTGATGAAATAAAGGTCTTCAAAATAAAATGCAACTGATGGCAATATCTGCGCCGTTCTGCAAGTAATAAATTTAACACTTACTACACCACAGTGACAGCGAAGCATGGAGGTGGAGATGTTTGAATGTGGAGTTGTATATTCCGGTGTGGCGTTAGCTCTATACATAGAATTGGCAAAAAATGGACCAATATTAGCATAAAGATATTGCAGAGAAGGTTACACGAACTTATGATTAAACAAACTTTTCTTTATTATGCAACTTTTTGTCAATCAACAAACACAAATAGATACCTAAATTACACATCAAATCACAGTAAAAATTTAAAAATAGGTGTGATAACTTCCATAATAGGCAGAGCTAAAACTATCAGCTATAGTTCTAAAATATATAATAAAGAAAAAATTAATATTACATCAATATCACAAAAAATGGGTATCAAAGGGAATTTGTGGATAAAGTTATAAACAGAAGAGAATCAAGATCGTACAATCATAATCATGGCATCATAAACACATAACCCATTCAAGAACAAAAAACCCTATTTATTTCATACATACCAGGTCTCTCGGATAAAATTAAACAAATAGGCTGATAATCCAAAAATTCAATATACGTACAGCATTCAAAACACAAAATACTCCAAGATCATTACAAGTAAATACAAAACCAAAAAATGAAACATCACATACCAAAAATTGTATTTACTGCGAATGCAACACAATTTACATAGGTGAAACATCCAGATCTATGTGGATTCGTATTAATTAACATAAAAATTACCTAAGTAAGGAAGATTTTTCAAAATCAAAAATTTGCGAACACTCTTTTCAATATGACCACAGAATTTATTGGACAGAATCCTGCATTATTGGTAGGGAAAAACATTACAAAAAAAAATTAAAAAAGCAGCTTTAATTGTACTAAATGGAGATAACTGTGTGGTAAATTGTTCGATTGATATAAACGGTATGTGGTTGTCATTGGTAAAACAAGAAGAACAATTGGGTCGCCTTAGAATCACTTGGGGAATAATCTAATAAACTGTCAGAATTATTTTCTGACAGCATAAATAAAATTATATAGAAAGAAATTTGAATTGATTTTCTGACGGCGGGCAGCGAATAAATACTGCCCGAAACGTTAAAACTTTAAATTATTTTGTTGTTATTTATTTTTCACGTCATTTAAATTTTAATATATTTTTAGGTCTTCTTTAGTGTTGAGTCACAAACAACGATTGACAAACCAAGATCCGACGCAATCGCTGTTTGCGGAATCTCTAACAGATTGCCAAACCTTAACAGAAAGTTACTGAAATTTGGGGTTGTAAAAGGAGTAACTGGCGAAGAAAGAGCCAATAAAACATGAATATAAAAGTAAACAGCATGTTAAGAAAATGTAGATTTAAGAAAATAATTCAAAATTACTCTAAGCTTGATCAATCTAAAGAAAGCACCCCTACAACAATTAAATTATTAGAATTTTAAAGGATAATAACGTAAAAGTAGTGTACACAGCCAATAACAGTCTTCCCAATAATTAAAACAAAATAACCTGTAACAATTGTAATTTATCATATGTTGGACAGACCAACAGATCCATTTGAATTAGATTTAAAAAACAAATCGCTCATTTTAGACACAATAGAGAATAAAAATCAAGTGTCGCCTAACTTATGATAAGTAAAGGATACAAAATTAACATTGAAAATTTAAAATTGTTAAGATCGGTTACAAATAACAGAAAACTTGATGCATACGAAACAATTTACATCAACCGGAGGACAGATACTCTTAATGGAGGTAAGGGACCATTGGCGGCCTTCAGTTGGTTGAAGGTTATTTGTGCCAGGTTAAAATTGCATGCACTAGATGTGTTAAACAATTAAAAATAGGAAGAAAAGCAAAAGACCTCTAATATCAATCTAAATCTCAATACAGGTGACGTCGATGCTTCTTTTGCTAATCAATTAAGATTAGTGCGCTTGATAATGTTAGTTGTGCTGGCGCATATGTTTAATTGCCGATGTGGAAAAGGGGTAAAACCTTCTATGGACTTGACATTATAATATTTAGGTATTGTTTATTATAAAAGTATTTCTTTTATAATATTTACCATCATCCCCTATTATTCCTAATTATATGGCCGCCACTGTACATATTAATCTGTTGACATTTGTTTCCATAGTCTTCTAGTATAATTTGACATTAATTTTCAATTTCTTATGATGTACGTTTAGGTCCTTGTAACTCCGTTATTATTCATCTTTTTAGCAAAAAATTCATGGTAACTGCTTTTATTTTAAATTCCATAAAATATACAGGATATCTCATTTAAAAAATTGTAGCTTTGCCAAAAAAACCCAAAAATAGAAATTTTTTTTTTTCATCTTAATCAACGATAAAAACCGCACTAGTTTGCTAATTTAATCAATTTTTTACCTTTAATAATAACAAAGTTAGCAATGCTGCTTAGTCAATTTGGATCACTCGATATGGTAGGCATATTATGTGCTTACATATAAAGACGTATAATAATAAAGAGGGACAAGTGAATGCACGGGTTGAGTTACAATTCCTTGATTTATTCTAAAACAAATTTATTTTAAATGATTATACCCTATTAATATATTTATTATCCTTTTTTTAATTTATGGCAATATAGTTACCCTACATATTGCCAGGACTAGAATAAACTTATTTAACACAATATATTTATCCGTTCAAAATTTCTTAAAATAATATTTGTACAATTACGAAAGTTTGTGATAAAATACAATGGTTAAAAACATCTTTCCCAAAAATTCCAAGTTTTTGAAAATTATGCACAACACCCTTCCAATTGATCCCGAAATATTGTTTAATACACTTTTTCTCTTCTACAGTTGTATTACAGGTATAGATGAATTAAGTTAAACAAAACGAAACATTTGATTTTTGGTTTTGAGGTCAGATTAACGCTGACGTGTCATTGTCCGTTCCTTATCATTTTCGAAACGGTTCATCGAAATTTCGACTCTTGTAAGCGGAAGGTGTAATGGGACGCCCCTCTCGGCGTCCAAAGGAGACAGAGCGTCGTCGCGCACGGACCTCTGTTGCTCCTGCGGCATCCCAGCGCAGAGCGTCGCGAGACGTCGACCCTAAAACCACGGAACAATTTTTACCGCAATTTAATGTCGGAAATGAGCCGTTGACATGTCACCTCGATCGGTCTTAATTCATTTGAAATAACTCGTTCAAATGTGATTTCTATGTCGAAAATGGGTTCATGGGTTGAAATGGGGTATTAAATTCGAGAATGCATTAAAAAATTATAAACATGGTATTATGAATGTGTTTGTTTACATTTTGTTATTAATTACCATACTCAAAGAAAGTAGAATCGGGATGCGATGTAATTTTAAAATAACCAGAAAGTGATAAGGTAAAATAGTTTGTGCTGCTTGTTTAGTATTCCTCAGCATACCGAATGTGGAAATGTGAGTGTGACCTCATATAAATTTCGTTTGAAAAGATGAACTTTCCAAAAAACATGAACATGGTGAATGGAAGTCGTCTCGACTATAAGCTATTGGGGAGATACAATGAAACTGGAAATATTACGGATGCCGCAAATTCTTACAAAGGACTGTATATGGTATCTTTGGAAGACATCGATCAGTACTTTAGTCACATAAATTTATCGAATGAAAGCGACTATGACTCCACAGATAGATCTCTAAATGGTTGTATACTCGGCAATATTTCTTCCAATTCTTCTTGTATAACCGACGATCAAGTGCTGCATACTTATTACCGAAATTATTGGGCACTTGTGTTAGTTCTGTTTCCGATTTTTACTTTATTCGGTAATGTACTAGTGATCCTAAGTGTTTATAGAGAAAGAACATTGCAGACTGCTACAAACTATTTCATAGTCAGCCTTGCACTGGCCGATCTACTAGTTGCGGTGGTAGTGATGCCATTTGCAGTTTATGTTCTGGTAAGTCATGTAACGTCAAACAGTAATTCATTGAGCTAAGTATGTGATTGGTCCATGCTCATTAGAATTACATAACTTAGAAATAGAAACTATAAATCCGATTTAAATTTTGAAAATTTGGATATTGGCATTTTTACAAGTAACCGCAAGACTTTGTAATTTTAAATGGTGCATCTTTTATAAAGTTTAATTTTTGAATGTATAAAATTATAAATAAGTTTTATTTTTACAACTTTGTTTTTTATCTTCAACCATTTTTGAGATAATTGTCATTTTTTATTTGAAAAATGTGCCCTCCAGTATTACCGGAGGTGCTTCAAAGTAGATATTATTTTTTTTCAAGAAGCCCGGTGTAAAATTGTCCACATCCCAATTTTCAACACTTAAATCGAGGCAATTTCTGAGGTAATTCTAATGCAGGATGAACCTGGAACAACTTGTATATTTTTTAATTACTTAAGGAAGAAGACTCATGTTGCAGATTAATAAAGATAATTATCCGACATTATCTCACAATAATGGTTAAGGTTTTAATCGTATTCTAAGTAGATATAATTAATCATGAAATTAATTTTGAATATACACCTAAAATAACAAAAACAGATTAATTTGGATAACTCTACTGCCTTTTTATAGGGCTAGAAATATTAATTACATTTATAATTTAGTTTCCAGAGTTTCAAGGTAAAATTTTTTAGTTGATACAATACTTCAAATTTTTCTAATTTTTTTTAACAATACTTTTTCATTTTGTTTTTAATTTGCACGTGTGTTTTGTTGTTTTGTTTCAATGGTATTTTAGATTAGTTGAACTTAATTTAATTTGGAATTTCGCAAATCATGAATTATAATTCTGTCCATAATTGATATTTTTTACTTTAAGAAAAAGAAAAGGAGCTGCAAGTAGTTTGAGAAAGTAACTTGCATCATTGTATTTCTATTTTTGTTCCGTGTTTTATAAAATTTGGAAGAAAACATTCTTTAGATTATTTGCCTCAAAAAAAGATTATTTTGTTGCATTTTGGTAAACCGCACCGTTTCGAGTAATTGACGTTGAAATACAAGCAACAATGATATTGATCACTTGTTTCAAAGGACACAAAAACAAAACGCAACAGATGTTTGCTTATACAGGATATTTTCAAAAGAAGTAGCACAGATGATACCGACGAATGAAGATGAACAGAATAAGTTTAGCAAAAAATGACCTAAGTAAAATATTCAAGCCTTGGTAGATACAACACTTTAAATTTTCCGAAATAAAGAAATGGAGTAATAGTAATAGAAAATCGAAAAAGTTATAGCAGTATAAAATCACACAAATTTTTTACTAATATACAGCGCAACTCCTCAACAAAAATTTCTGCTCTTTGGAGGGAGTTGAAATAAGCACACCCTAAGTTAATTCTTGCTGCAACTTACATTAGTTTGCCTGGTTTATTTAAAACTTTTACCTCTTTTGCGTTTTTGGCCTAAGATGAACCTTGGATTAACAAAAAATGAAATCCATTACCATTCGGGTTACAACTAGTATAATTGCTACTAAGATATATTTAATTAGGCCGCTGTCACGCTTATTTCAGTATTCTGGGAGATTAGGTGTTTCTGGTGGTGCACCCTTCTTGCTGTGGCCCAGTTTTTTTGACATTTAAAAAGTACTTGTCGACACGGACGAATGTAAGTGCTACAGCATAGGTACCCCGTGGTTTCTTTTTCTTGTCATTAGAATTAATTTGGACACAACAAGGTTTTGTTTGATTTTCACAGCCTACTACGGTCTACTAATTAAGGGTTACAGCGACGCGATATTATCTTCCATTCACGATCAGCCATATAACAATAATACTTTCGGACAATTGCAAGAGTTGGCAGATGGGACTTTTTCGAGAATGCTCCCAAAAGTGGGAAGAACCCCCTCCACCTTTCTCATTTCAGTTTAGATTTAGATATCTTTTCCGGACCTTTGAAAAATAGTTATATTCAGATTGGGACTCCTTATTTATTGAACATACTGTTAGAAAGGTAAATTTTTTTAGGAGTTTATACTGTTGAAATTGTTTAGTTAAAATCTCGAGTCAATTAAAGTTGAGGGAATAACGTAACGGCGCATGGCTGCGGTAAATGTACCCTACTGCTTGCCATCACATTTTTGTTATACAATATACAGTACCTGAGGAGTGTTATTAAATATCCGAAAAGTAAAATGGATGGTCTAATGTGTTAAAAAATTCTGTCGTTGTGAAATTTTCATAAAGGAACATTCAATTGCCGACAAATGTTTAACATGTTCCGAACCTAAACAAGGCGGATGGTTTCAGTAATGAACAGTGGGTATCACTTCTAAATGATACTGCCTTTTCTGCACCAGTGTGAGAGGATATGGTAATGTGACAGATAAGAGACCCTCTAATAAGAGGCTAGCACTCTTCCGCCCTATTTAAGCCATTTCATAGCGCGAAAATTCCAACCTGTCTTGTTTGGTATTTTTATCTACCAGATTTTCATATTTTGTGAATGTATGTTTATGGCTAATTCAAACCATGTTTCTCTAGAGATACAGCTTTTTACAAAAGACTATTACTTACCTTTGAAAAACAGTTACAATGAACAAGACATTGTATGCCTTTTTCGCCAATTCCTTTAATAGCAAAAATCTATTACTTTATGGGTTTCCATCTGAACATTCTTAATATTTGTAATCGTTAATAACATTAAAGTTGCAAAATATGAAATTTACTATACTCTGCAACAGAAATAGTTAGGCCACTCCCCTTTAAATAAAGACAGGTTCACACGATATTAACAAATAATGATAAAATGTGATAGTAAAAAAATCATAGAAAATAAATTCAAATAGAATTGTACAAAAAATTATTGAATCGTTATATTTTTATATCTTTAATAAATCTCTCCTGTGATCTTTTGTGTCCACTTATAAGACGACTTCCCTTGCACGATGGATCCTTCAAGCTACTTGTTACTGAATAGTACGAAAAACAAAACTTATTTACTTATTTGGTTATAATTATCATTCCAAAAGTCAACGTCTAATGACGTGATCGATCAAACTTATTTTTTTCTGCGTGATGCGGGATTTTCAAATAAAACCAATAGAAATAATTTATTCAAATAGGGCACTTTATTTATGGCCGTGGTTTGGCTGTATCTGTTGGGTGAACCGAGTATAATTTAAATATTGGTGGTTTTAGTACGTGTTTTGATTGGTTCATTCTACTAAGAGCTTAAAATTGACGGACCCTATCAGAAGTTGAAGTTAGAGCGCCAGACTCTTACTAGAGGGTCTTTAATAGAAGAAAAGCGTCTCTGACGAGATATGAAATTATGAAAAAATATCCATTCATATACATACATGTTTCTTTATTCCTATGAATAATTTTTTTGCACTTTATGCACCTTATTAAAACAAGATGCAAATTTTCCTATACGGTTTATCCATATTTGTGAACCAGTTCATATTTTATGCTATAATTTAACAATTGCATTTTTTTATTACATTTTTTAGTCCAAATAGGGTTCTGCCACTGTCACATCGGCAATTAATGCATTAATTAGGCATACCTATTTCTCCAGTGGTCGATTGATTAGCAAAAGTAGGAAGCATCGGACTCATATACGTTCGATACCGACCATTTTTTGCAATAAAGTAACAAGGCTATACAGGGTGAGTCATTAGTAGGGTAAAGCTCTGTAGCTCCTACAGATTCTTCGCTAACAAAAATATTTTTGGTACGAAGGTACATTAGCCTAAGACGCACATTCTACAATTATTTTTTACTATACAGAATAAACATATACAGAGTGGTGCAGTTAATTTGACTTTTTTTAAATAGAACACCCTATCTATTTTCTTATATTTGAATTTCTCACAAAATGCTGATTAAAATAATATAAAATAAAAGGGGTCCGTGGGTGACAGTTTTTGAGATAATTAAAAAAATCATGAAAATTAAGCCTAAATTGCAAGCTTGCTTAAAATGCGGGAAACTCTCAAATGATTTTATTTTTAGTGCAGGTTATTTCAGACCATTTTCTTCTTAAGAAATGATGTAATTTCATTTAAATAAGATTTGCAGTTACTCAGGGTGATTAGCAAACGCAAAATGATATTTTTCTCAAAAAATTTAAAAAGCACACCCTGTATATTATTTCCTATTTCTGTTAATTAACAGCTAAGCTTTGCTTTGATCTAAACATTTGCGGCTAATTATTATAGTTCAGGAGATATTTACTTTCAAATTAAAATTCAAATTATCTAGATTTATTTAGGTCAAATGCGTGTTTTTTAAATATTTTTTGGTCTAAACAAAAATGATGTTTTTAAAATCCGACAGTCTAATTTACTGTTCTAATTTTAAATACATAAGTTGCATATTTTCAAAAATATGATCTCTTAAATAGAAAATATATTGGTTTAGATGCTGTTTATTATCTATGTATACCAAAATTCTATGCATCTGTGCTCTGTTCTTTGCACAGTTCACATTATTTAAGCAAATAAGGGTAAAATTACTGCATGGTACAACATTTGTTCATTTTAGTCAATTTCACGTTTTTTTTTGGTGAGGAAAATTAATAAAACAAACCCATTTCCCACAACGACATTAAAAAAAAATATATATTTTATGCAGCATACTTTTAAAAAGAAAGTAAGTTAAACTTACACTGTGGCTTATTTAAGCTAAAGTACTCTCATAACAGTTATGCATTGGGAATTTCTGGTTTTGTGAACTTTTTTCGAAAGTATGCGGTAAAAAGTTAGGAAATACGTTTTCAACAACTTCAATCAGACAAATAATATACTGGGTGGGCTATTTGAATTTTTTGACAATAATGGAATTTTGCGTTTGCTAACCACCCTGTATAATATCCAATACTATTTAAATAAAATGACATTAGTCTTTAAGAAAAGGAGATACTGTAATTATTTGTATAAAAAATAAATTTATTTTATTGTTTCCGGTATTTTAAACGAGCTTCAAAGTTAGAATGATATTTCATGATTTTTCTAAATACCTCAAAAAACTATTAATCGCAGACCCATATTGTTTATTATCGTATTAATCAGCATTTTGTAAAGCATTTTAAATGTTATAATATACACGGTGTCCTATTTAAAAAGGCAAATTTTGTGCAGCAACGTATATATATATATATATATATATATATATATATATTCACCTTGTACAGTATACAATAATTTTAAAATGTGCGCCTCGTAGTAATGTATCTTTCTATTAAATAGATATTTGTTACCAAAATAATTGTAGGAGCTACAGGGCTTTACCTTACTAATGACTCAACCTGTATATTATCTAGTGTAACCTGACTTTTATTTAACAGAGGTAAAATCTATAGGTGTAATTATATAGGAACAAAATTTATGATTCAATAATGGCATGTAACTCAACAATTTAACATTTTTTATGGCTTACATTATTCCTTTTATAATACAAATATTTGACACATCCCGATAAATTATTGAGCTAGGTGATGCTAATATCACGCACGCTGCGAATATCTATAAGGTCTAATCGAAGCTACGTAGTGACTCATCTGGCCTCAAAAAATTATATCAGGTATTACAGGATTATGGTACATCCCCTATTTTTGCTTTATTTATGGAGATATAATTTTTAAATTTGCTACACTTAATGCATTTATGAAATGTCAAACTTTGACATAAAAATGCTAAAACAGATACCAACTTTTAATTTGTAAACGGAGCACACTAAATATTATTACATTTTTGGAATGTGCAAAATTATTTTCTGAATATAATACACCTAAAATAAGTGATTTTTAAAGAATCGAATCACGTGAAAAAAGGAGTATTTCATTCTTTTACCGCGTGATAAGTTTAGCAAAAATGGTTTTTACATGATAACTTCATTTTCTTAAATGACACCAGAGCGGTACTGTGGTATCACGAAAAAGTGTAATTAATTGCGAATCTAACCATATTTTCATTTTTGCTGCCAAATCAACAAAAAAAATTGAAATACAAAACTTGTCCCCTGAAACCAAGAAATATTAAAAAACACATCAAAGGTTGTTGTTTTTAATTTTTATTGGTTTCAGGGGACAAGTTTTGTATTTCAGTTTTTGAAGATAACCAAGGACCAGTCAGTTCCACCAAAATCAACAGAACTAAAGAGTTGTATCAAAATGATTCAAAATATTCGATTTCAATTTATTTAAGGATTTATTCAATAAGAACATAATAGAACTTCGAAAAACAAATTAAAACAATTGAGGCTTCCTAAGTTCTTTTAATATAATTTGTTGCAGCGTTAAAATGGGCTCGGTTAGAATTTAATTAAGACCAGCCATGATGTTCTAGGTTGAAAAATAATATAGGACCAAAAAAAAATGTCTGATGCTTTAAATACCACTTATTTCATGTATATTGTATTTATAAAATTGTTCAAATTCCAAAAATGTAATAATATGCAGACTGCTCTATTTAAAAATCAAAAGTTGGTATCAGTTTTAGCAACAGACAGCAATAGGAATGTCATTTTATGTCAAAATTTGACATTTTAAAAGTACATCAAGTGTTGCAAGTTTGACAATTTTATCTTCACCCTGTATACTTCAATAAAAATCCTTTTTTTGTCTATCAAGTCAGAGATCAAGGGTTTGATCCGCAGTAGCGATGACTTACTGTTTTTTTTTCTTTAATTCTTCTACATTCATTACTAATTCTTTGGGATAAGTCTCCTCATGTTTTATTTAAATAAAATTAATTTGAACATAACTTTATTATACGTAAAAAAGTAGCCTAACCAAATTGTTACAACTCTCCTTTTTTGGTTTTCCAAAAAATCGTGCCAACAGATATTTCAAGACTTCAAGAAGAAGAAAAGAATAGTATGCCTATTAGCACCAGCACCAAGATACCAGTATAAACGAAATAGGTATGGTTGCAACAATTGAATTAGTAATAAACTTTGATACTACCTTATAATTAAAATAAAGAAAATGAAGAAAGAGAAATAATGCTAAAGAAATAATGTAGCATAAATAAAAAGAAAAAACTAATTTATTTTTACTGAGCTACTACGCTTTGCAAAATGTTAATTTACTTCCTCAAATTACGCATCATATTTTCAGTATCTTCTGCGTTAAATAGCGATCTATTGGTTTGTGTATTACCATTTTTTATTAAAACTAATTTTTATTTAAATAAGAAATGATGGTAAGTCGACTTTAGTCGAAATCTTGTACTATTATAAAAATATTTGTTGTCAATTTACCTAATTTTATGACATTACTAAAGGAATCTCCAGTTGGAAAAACTCCTGGAAATATACAACTTGATATGATTGAGGCAAACGTTTCAATCTCAGTGGCGGCAATCCATAATATCTGTACTACATGTAATTTTCTCCAAAACGCGGTAAATGGCCTATCTAGCTAGTCTACAATGTCAGGTTTTAACTTTTATGCTTTCAAGTCTAAAGTGATTAAATTTAGCCGAAGGAGAGAAACCCATAAACTACGTATAATATTAAATAATCAACCTTTACAAGTGATAGATCGACAAAAATTTCTTAGACTAACCTAACTTAACTTAGACTAGCTAACTGGAAACAACACATCCAAGAATTTAAAGGACATTGCTCAAAATGTCTAAACATATTAAAAACGTTATCACATTACCACTGGGATGCAGAAAAGGAAACCTTCCTCAGGAGATACAGAGCCTTAATATGTTTCAAACTAGATTACTACTGTTTAATCTATATGAGCACTAGCAAATCTATCCTAAAAAGCCCGAACACCGTACATTACATCGCTGTTCGCATATGTCTGGATGCTTTTAGATCTAATCCTACCGAATTCCCCTCTGCTGTGATGCTCACGAGCTCCCTCTTTCGTTGCGACGCGAAAAATATCTCCTGTCATATGCCACAAAAATATCTACCAACCCCAACAATCCAGTCTATGGTATATTCAACTCCTTCCAAACGCTAGCACCAAATCGTCCGAGAAGTTTACTTTCTGTCTGTCAAATTTTGAAATCTTTGCGAAAAGACATTAATCTTTTCAACACAACTGTAAATTGTACTCCACCTATACCCCCATGGTTTTTAACATTACATTTCATTAACACATATTTGTGTAAATATAGAAAACGAAAAGCTTCTAATGCCCTTCTCAGGCAAGCTTTCTTGGATTTAATTGCAGCAAATAGCACCCTGTGCACCGATGCCTCAAAAAAACGAAAATGGATTTAGCTGTTCAGTTACCACATCCAACTCTGCCAGAGCAAATTATTAGCTCCCCATCTACTGCAGCGTTCATTATTGAGAATTATATGGTATCTTTATGGCACCTAAATCGATCAGAATAGCAAATAAAAAAACAGTCGCTATATGCATAGCCTCATTCGCCTCAGTCCATTGCTTAGATAATATCTATATTCAAAATCCTCTGGCTCAAAAAATTCATGAAAATTTTTACCATTTATATGCCTAGGGCATTAATACAACTATTTTTGGGTGTCATTTCATGTTGGCATCAGCAGCAATGAAAATGCTGATTAAGCAGCCAAATAAGCTCTAGACTCTGATTTGCCCATAGAAGAGGTACATCTCTAACATGATGTAAAAAAATTTGTTAAAACAAACAATATTACATAAGTAGCAAACGGATTGGAGTCGATCAAATACTAAATTGGACTCAATTCAACCTATAATTGAAAACACCAGGATGGCGCCAATGAAAAGAAAAGACAACATTATTTTCAGAAGACTAAGAATCAACCACACCAAAATTACATAATTACCTAATTGTTATTACTACAAATATCGCCTTACAGTGAAGCTCATCCTTGTCGAATGTCCACAACACGCTGAGGCTGGACAACGCTTCCACCTAACAGCTGATCTTAAAGAAGGCCTCACCTTTAATAACTACAATAATATAATACAGTTTCTACACCATATTAAAATGTATAATCGTATGCAAACCACTGTCAACTTTGTCCACTAACTAAATATGTGCCAAGGGCCCTCAGCAATCAGAGCATGCTAATTTCAAATAAATAAATAAAATAAAGGGGTGTCCAAAAATAAAATTTTCTTCTCTAAATATCAACAAAAAATGTTGTATATTGGTTTGCGTTTCGGGCTCATGAGGGTAGTACACTTATGTGAACTACTTTGTATACTCAAATCTTCTTGAATGGTAAAGCGGATATTAGCATATTTTGCTTCTAATCGTTGAGATTGATTTGAATACCATTTATGGCTGAGTTCATCGATAGTAAAAATAATATATTGAATATAATGGTAACACGTTGCGAGGTAGTTTTGTTTCGACGGTATTCCCAACGAAATATGTGTATGATATTTATTTTTTAATTTGTCTTAAAACCAAAGATTAACATATATTTCTATTAGGTGTATTATACATATATTGTTTAAAGAAGAGAAAATTATGCTTGGAACCGTTAAGTGTATAATAAAATAAAACTTAATTTGTTTGAGTTAAATTGCCTATAGTGATAAACAAGAAAAGTCCAGAGGGCAAAAACAAACTTTTTTGAAATTAAGAGTAAAACATATATTCACCCTAGACTCGTAAATTAAAACTTCGGTCGATTTATCGTTGGATGAAACATTCATATAATTTTGTAAAAACATTATTATTAATTTTTGATTTCCATTCGCTTAAAGAGGCAAGTTTGTAACTTCTTCAACTCGTTAACTTCGAAATGGCGGCATCGTAAAAGATTAGGGTCATTGAAAAAACCTCCAAAAATAAAAACAAACTCTATAAGAACGGCCTAGGGCCTTGTTATAAAGTTGAAGAGTTCTCTTTTTAACATATTTTGTTTCTGAAACGTGCTGAAAGTTGTTGTATTGTTTTATTAAGTTTAGTTAGAAACAATTTCGTCTTTATTCATGTTGATATCAGTTCTTCAAATATCGATCCTCTTGACGTGTAATATAAGGAATGAGTCGCTTCAAGACACCAGATGTAGCAGACTGACTTAAAAAAGATATTTTATATTACCCAGTTTGAAGTTTTGTTTGCTCTAACTTTATGTGTGTGCGTCATATTGAAAAATCAGGAGAAATGTTATTCCTATATAATATTGAATATCTGGCTTTCAATATTTGCATTGCGGTTTCCAAATGTGTGTTGGCAATTCTTTAACATAAATTTAAATTGAAGTTGAAATATTGGGTTTTCTAAGAAAGAGATGATTTACTTTTGCATTATTATAAAAATTAAATTAGTCTAAAATGATTTCATTTCCAATTAAAAATAAAAAATAGAATCATATTTATAACATCAATTTAAAAAATACAAATCTTTAGTAACACTAAAATTAAACACCCCGAAAGTTGTCTTTAAAGGGGATTTTCGCTATTTGCACTAACTTCGATATTTTTAAACATTTGACATCTCAGTGTATTATTTATTTTATAAGTTTTTAATCTGTTGAGACATAGTCGATCTGATTTATTATTTTATCATTTAGTTATGCTCTACGTGTTGTAAGCTTCTTATTATCGCATTTGGTTTTAACAGAACAATAATCACTTTTGATCGTTATTATTCGGTGTGTCATAAAATATAATAATAATAGCTCCATTTTAGAAGAACGGGATTTAGCTACTACTAGTAAGGCCGAATGGCATACGAGGAACAGCAGACAGTGTGACTAGCAATACGTTTCAACCACCTATTATTACTTTGAGTTACAATTTTCATTTGACCGTAAAGTAAAGGCTAAATGGACATTGAGCAACGGACCATTTTTTTAAAATAACCGGTACCTGAAGCCGCGAGAGGGAATCGAACCTTGTTCCCCTAGAATGGGAGTCTTATCTTGTATCAATGGACTACCGACCGTCTGTTATAAAATGAAACTGAACAAGGAAGTTAGACTATTTGATTAATCAAATAATTAAACCAGAGATGTCCAATCCGCTGTTGGCTAGTCACGTGTCTATCGCTACAACTTTTAATGGGGCTCGCGGAAACTATGTAAAGGTATTCCGTCACTTTTTTTTGTTCTTTCTTAGTCGTCACCCTTCAAATTCAACTTTTAAATTTTTAACTTATGATTTGATTTTAATCAAGTTAAAGGCTAGGCATCGCTGGTTTAAACAATTCTTTCTTTTCTGATAAATGACAAATCGATAAGAAAATTGTTCACAAAAATTGGTGGCTTTTAGTTTGTTTACATATGTATACAAAGGTCAAATGACAAAGATATAATGTCATTTTTTAACAATATTTGTCTTATTATGCCTTATTATTTCATGTTATATTTTTGCTCGGTACACGGGAACTTGCGCTGAAAAGTACTGTGCGTTTCAATAAAAATTATCCACCCTAAATAACTTTCTTTATTGTCATTTCAAAGAAAAACACCCGAAAAAAAAACTAAGTGAATTATTTAATTCCTAAATTTAGTTCTATTAGTTTTCTTTTAAAAAAATGCTGTAAATAGTCATTCTCACCAGGTGCCACCTGGGCTGGAAGGGACAACTTATTCTTAATATTGTTGAAAATAGGTTAAAACCATGGTTGCAGCATGTGCAGACGCTTAAATGTATGTAAATGTTATATTCACAGAATAGCTAGGATAATTAAAACAGCAAATAATCAATTTAAAATTCATGAGTAGAGACCGCCTTTTAGGCACAATAAAATAAGGTAAGAAGGTGAACACAGTGAAAAATTACGTAAAAAACTAATAGCTGAAAAAGTCATTAAAAAAGCAAAATACTCTAAAAAGGCACTAAAAGGTCAAAATCACAATTGCCGAGAAAGGGCAAGGCCGTAGTTAGAAATCTTGCAAAAGAAGTTTAAAAATCTATGTAAACCTAACTATGTAAATCTAAAATTTTGAAAATCAAAATTTCGGGATTAGGATCGAAATTTCAAAATAAAATCAAAATTTCTAGTTTCAAGAAAAGAGTTATAGAGTTAGGTATTGAATTTGGCATTTTGAGCAAAAAAAAAAAATTCGACAAAAGACAATAATAAAAACTGCCTCGAAATCTCAGTAAAAAAACTACATTTCGTATTAAAATTTGAACATAAATGAACATGTCTAGAATAAACCCAAAACTTGAAGTTTCAAATTGAATTTTTTACAAAATAATTAAAAGTTGAAAGCCGAAATTTTTAGTAAAAGACATTTCAAAAAAATATACAATTTCAAAATTATTTTTATTACTAGATTTCAAGTCAAAATGAAACATCACTTTTCGAGTATAGAATCAAATATTTCGAGAAAAAAGTCAAAATTTTAATACTACAGTATCGACATTAAAAGGTCACAGTTTAGGTTAAAATTTTACGAAAAAAGTTTAAAGTTTGCGATTAAAGCTTAAACTTTGAAAAACCGTGTCAAGTTAAACTTTTCTTGCAATCCTTTTTTTTATTCGAAACTTCGACCTTATGTTCGAAATATTATAAAAAATGTTAAATTTTGCAGTCTAAAAGTTTAAATCTTAAACTCCAGATTTGGAACAAAATTTAAATTTTAAGAAAATCTCAAAATTCATATACAGGTTGAACCTAATTTGATTTCCACTATAGGGATCTCGTAAACTATTAGAGGTACAAGGAAGCTTAACTGGACAAAGTAATGCAGAATTAAATGCCTAATATTATTTTGCTGAGAAAAAAATTGAATTTTATTTCATTTTTGTTTTATTTAGAAACAACCGAAAATCGTAATTTTTAAAAATCAGCTGTAACTTGTTTATTTAGAGTCCGATTGAAAAAATTTAAAAACTTTAATTAGTTGTTTTTTTGAGGCCTTTTCATTGCTGTGCGTTAACTTTTTTTAAATTTCAATGTTTCCGAGAAAATTGTGTCAACTCTGTTATTTCTTATGGAAGCCATATTCAATTTTATCATTTTCGAATTTGACATTTTCCTGATTAATTTGATATATGCCATGCCATGCCTGAAATCTGACAAAGTGGGTTAAATGAACCAAGTTTTTATTTTTAAACAAAAAAAATATAGTGGGCTACGAAGTGCCACAACTGTTAATAATAAAAATATAGTACTTAATTGCGTAACAACAAATATTAAAAACTAAAAATATTGTAACAAACTGTGCAATATTTAAGCACTTATTTGTTATTAGTGTAATCTTAACGTGCATGCACACCTTTAAATGGCGTAATTCTATGAAAAAGTTAGATGTAAAAATTTTGTTGTCAATTTTTACAAAAATTCTTTTAACATTGAATTAAATTGGTGTAACGTAAAATATTTAACAACATAACATTAAAAATGACTCTCATATTTATGCACATTATCCGTCTTAAAATATTTAACTTCCAGAGAAATCTAGAACGTACACTTGCGTATGAGTCATGGGAAAGTCTTTCTTAATGAAGCCCTTAGAATGTTTAGAGAATTACGTAAATTAAAGGGAATCATGCACGTTACGATTATTAATAAATATTTCACTCCTTCGCAGTGTGTTATAATAAATATTTTTGGGTTTTTAATGATAATTATTGCTTTTTTAGGAACTGGATTTCTTATTATTCAAGGTTATGAAACTTGCATCGTCTACTATTATTTTTTGTATGTTTAAAAATGAAAAATTAATTCATTTAACCCACTATACCACATTTAAAGTATGGCATGTTAAATATCAAATTAATGAGAAAAATATGCTAAATACGAAAATGATAAAATCCATTATGGCGTCTATGAGACGTAGTTGACATAATTTTCTCGAAAACAGTTTTCAGAAAGAAATATTGTACAGCAATGAAAAGGCCTTGAAAAAAAAACTAATTTTATTTTCTGAATTTTTTCAATTGGACTTCAAATAAACAAGTTTCAGCTGATTTTTCAAAATGACGATTTTCAGTTTTTTTTCTAAATAAAATTAAGACGAATTGGAATTTAATTGTTTTTTTAGTAAAATAATGTAAGGCATTAAATTCTGCATTACTTTTCCCATTTAAGGCTCATAAAGGATCTTTTCAGATTCAACACGAAATTTCGAGAAAAACTTGGAATCTGTAATAAGGTTTTTAAAATTATTTAAATTATTTAAAATTAAAGTTTAAATATGGTATTTGAATCAAATTTACTACTCTTTAGTAAAAATTCAAAATCTAATCATAATTTTGAGGAGACTTTTTTAATAATTTTTCTATGAATTATTTATATAAATTTTGTCTTAAATGTCCATTCTTTTAAGAATTTGGAGATTTTACATAAAATCTGAGCAGTTTTAAAAGTTCAGAATTTAAAATTTGGGCTTGTTTTCACAACTTTTAACTAACCAGTTTAACTTAACGTTGAGTAGACTGGTTTTGATATTTCTATTTTGATTTGGAAAATTTGCCTTCTTTCTCAAAAGTTCAACCTAAAAGTAAAAACTTTGGAAAAAAGTTTGATGTTTCAAATTTAAGTTTTCCAATTTAGACTTTAATTAAGAATATTTTACTTTTAATCACGACGCTAGAACTTATATTTTTAGAGAAACTTGATTTGTAAAATTTTTACATCTTTTCGAGTTTAAAAATGCCAAAATTAAAGTCAAAATTTGGAAAAAAAAAACTGGTTTAAATAACTTTGGTTTTTTCTTTCACAATCCTCACATTGGCAGTGGCTCAATATTTATTTCGGTCGACGCTTAAACGGTTTTTAAAACATTTTTACTGGGAATGTTGAGAACCCAGTAAAGGTCTTAACAAACCTCAGAATTTAATAATTTTTTTTTGAAATTTGGACATTTTTTCTACAATTCCTAATTTAAAATGCCTTGTAGTTTATATAGTTTATCTATTTTTTTTTATTTTGACTTTTTTTTATAAATTATGGCTTCCTTTTTTCTCAAGGTCAACTTGCTTCTAAAATATAGAGTTTAAAATATTAAAAATTGACTCCAGTTGACTCCAAATTTGTGGTGAATTAGTGACTATTGAAAAAAAGTTGTTTAAAAAAATGAGGAGATATGCCGTCATATATTGACAAATGTTTCTAAGGGCCTTAAAAAGAGGTGACGTTTTTGTTTACAGTTAGAAGATGGTCATTTTAAGCACCTATCGGTATTATTTCTTGTATTTGCAACACGTTTCAACTACTTCATAATATTAAAAATTTTAAGTGGTGATTATCAAATCTTTTTCCTTAAATCTGTTTTTTATTACAAGTATTTCCGATTTTCTAAAATGCGATAGTTGACTCGATAAATATTAAATTCGGTAAAATCCATTTTCACTTTAAAAATGTGCGTTTTCCACGAAAACACCTACAGTTAGCTGTAGGAAACCGTAATAACATTTGATAAAGAATCAAGTTCTACAAGCAATGTAGGCATAAAATACAAGATGATTTATTTAAAATAAACAAATTAGTAGCATTTAAAACTTGTAATTATTTAGTTACATGTTTTGGACACCCCTTATAGACTAGACAATTTTTTAAATGTGCGACAGAAAAACTAGTCATTTGGTAGAACTGAACCTAAATTTCGTTTTAATAGTTGAAGTACGTGTTGAGAATTTAAACCTTAAAATTTGTACTACATTTTCTTAAACATCAAAACATCTCAAAATTCTTAAGGTTTAGATGGGGTAAACCTTAATGAAACTGGCTTTTATTTTAACATTAGAGTCCGAAAATGTAAAACATTTAGCGTGTTCTATTAAAAAATACAACTTTGATACATTTTGTGATTTTGGAAGACCCTATACAAGTGTGAAACAAATTTTTTAATGTACCACCATGGATTCCTATCTACCCCCAAAACATTTTTATTATCAGGTAGTGTAGGTATAATCTTTCGTGTCATATGTCGTGAATAACCCGGAATAATGTGATAACATTTTCTTTGACATAAACTATTAGATTTTATATTTAACTATAAACAAAGACAAAGAGTACGTAAAAAAATTGTCATTCAAAGTTATCACAACTCAACGTTACTTTAATTTCAGAAATTGTAAAAATTCTGTACAGCGAGAGCGAAACTCGATGTTTCGGCGCTATTATAAGAAAAACAAGGACGATGTACAAAATCTGAATGGGGATTCTTACACTGGATTAAATAAGGTCCATTTTAAGTTAAATCTGCATACTTTTCCAGATTTGGAAACCAAAGTAATGACGTCATTGAATTTTTTTTGCAGAAATATACTTATATTTTACCACATTTAAAAAGAACCAATTTTTCTAAACAAATTTTGTTAACAAAAAAAATTGGTGACCTTTTTCCTTTAAAAGTTATAGGCAAATTTATTGTAAAAAATGTATTACTAAAAATTCCCAATTGGTACTATTTAATCAAACAACCTTTGGAGACAAATCTATTAAATATTCGTAAGTTTGAAATAACATGTTCGGGGTAGAGTATTCACCTATTTTTTTAGGGTTCTTTTGAAATACCCCACAAACTAATAAATAATACAGTGTGAATCAGAAAGAATGGGCCAATGCAAAACTGGAGATACTAGACATTAAAATATTACGATTGAGTTTAACATGCCTTATACTAATGTGATTGGTTTAAGAGATACAGAGCCTTCAAAGTTTAAATTTTATTCTGAAACTTCCCAATAATTGAGAAAGTTTTGGTGTTGTAAATTTAATATTCAAAAATCACAAAAAATACATTTCAACTTTTAAATGAAAATAACCTAAAAACCGTTGGCTTTAGACGACCTAAGCAAGAGTACCTTTGGTTTGTAAAATTGATCGTTTTTTTATATGGTCTACTTGTTTTGAGTATAACTCAACAGATAAAAAAAATATGTTTTAATTTACGTAAATGATTATGTGAAACTAGCGCCCTCTGGTAGCAACGTCAATATAAATTTAAAATTCGTAATTGCCACACCAAAAAACATAAAATTCCGAAATATTAAATTTATACCATCAAAATTTTCTCAATTATTAAAAACTTTCAGAACAAAATTTATACTTTCAACGCCCTGTATCTCTTAAACCAGCCACATTGGTATAAGGCATATTGAGCTTAATCGTAATATTTTGGTGTCTAGTATCTTCAGTTTAGAGTTGTCCCTTTTTTTCTGACTTATCCTGTATATCATTTACGTGAACGTTTTTCAAAGTCAAATGGCAACAAAAAATGCTTGTCAACTATTAGTTCAATTATTGACAGATGCTCATATGCTTTGATTTTTGGTTTATTTCATTTCCAAAGGCTACTTGTTTAAATTGTAGTAATTAGGAATTTTTCATAAAATTCTTTTTTTACAATAAAATTGCTTATAACTTTTTAGCCAAAAATAAAACAAAATTTATTTAAAAACAAAATTTGTTTAGAAAAACCAGTACCTTTTGGATATGCAAAATTACGGGTATGTTTCTGGAAAAAAGTTCAATGACGTCATTCCTTTGGTTTCCAGATCTGAAAAAATATGCAAACTTTACCTAGAATGGACTTTATTCAATCCAATTTAAGAACCTGCTTTCAGATTTCCTATATCGCTTTTCCTTGTCTTATAATAGAGCTGAGACATCGAGTTTCGCTCACCCTGTACCGTTACTGGAATGGCATTGTGACTTGTTACTTTTTAATATTTCACAAGACAAACAAAATATTCCAATCCAACATAAAATAATAATTATGACAAATAATGCAATAACTGTTTAGTTACTATTTAAATTTACATTCACATCAATGGAAAACCCATTGTTGTATTAGAACAACTTAAGTGTAAGTAATGATAGAACTTCGTGTATGGCATATAAAAAGGTTAATCAGAAATAATCTTCTGAATAATTATGTCATAAAAATTATTTAATTATATGCAATATGAATAATTTATTGAGATTTAAAAAAAAATAAAATCAATGTCAGTTGTCAATTAAGATGAGTTAAGATGAAAAAGTATACGTATATCTAGTTGAGCAAAATTTTGGCCAAAAATAGCCTACCAGATTTGGATTATATTGCACAAAATTTTATTAGCGGCTGACTATTTGATCCCTCAGATATTAATAACGTTTTGCGAAACATAAAATGCAAACCTTTTATGTCATTTTAAAATGTGCCTAATGACCTAATGAATTAATTAATTGTTTTAACTTGGATCAAAACACTAACAATTTAGTTTTTATGTAATATTTTTTAGTCGACGGCTATTCTTAATTACTTCAATTAACTACTCTTTGATAAATTTTTAGTTGTATATAGGGTGATTTCAAAAAAATTATTACAACTGATACCGGTGAGTCGTTAGTTAAAAAGAACACTTTGACATAAAAATGACCTTGGTAAAATGTTTACCCCTTACGAAATGCAGCCCTTCAAAGTACGAATTTAAAAGTGGCATTCGTTCTTATCGCACGCCTTGATTGGTCAATTTTATATAGTCTTTGAATGGGTATGAATTAAATCTATTAAATGATATGGCCAAGAAGGTGTTTTAACCTCTTTGGGTGTGGACCATATACTTATGATGTGGCATAACTACCTCAAGCTGCAAAATGGCTATACAGCTGGAAGTAGAAAAATTGGTATCTTTCTTTATATTTGTCGTCACACAAAAAAGTACTCCCTCTTCGAATTCTAACGTCACAATACATTTTTTAAATACAATGTTGTGTATTGCACATCACGTCCGTTGGTCGTGGTTTGCACCCTTATCGCAAAATGTCAAAAAAACACGATTTTTTGCCATATAAATGATTATATCTCGGGTAATTAGGCACCCAATCAGTTGTAATATAAATTTTGGTTAGAGGAGAGATTACTCTAAGCGATGATATTATTTGCTACATTTTTAAATTGTTATTAACTCTAAAATTCCCCATTGAAAAGCAAACTGTCATTTTGTGTGTACGTATATTATCGCGCTACAGTTCGCAACTCCTAATCGACTTTCCGAACTGACGAAAACAAAAACTTAAAGTTTAAGTGGAATTTTATGAAAACAGAGCTTCCGGGTTGTTTACAGTTCTAGCGGCAAATTAAATTCGATTTGGGTAGTTTGAAGGATAAAGTAGAGCAAACGGACAGGTCCGGTATTAACCAAATTTCTTATAAAGATTGTCCTCAAAAGTACGTCGGGCAGACTAGGCGATCTCTTAAAATTCGACTGAAGGAGCGTTTGGCTCATTTGAGGTACGGAAGAACTGTGAAGTTAAGTGTGGCTCGACATGCTTTTGAATTAGATCATAGGATAGATAATAATATTAAACTGTGAAGAGGAGTAAATAAAAATTCTATGTTAAATGCTTGTGAAGGCTTAATCATTCATAAAGCTGAATCTTATGAATGGTTGCGCTGGTCTCTGTTAAAAATAGTTAAGGTTAATAGGTAAGGAATTGTGACAGTACGAAGTGTATGATTAGATGCGCATCCGCGTTCGGTTACGGTCGATCATGCACGAAATGAATATTCTTAATATATAAGAGTTAATTTGAGGATTAGATGTTAGTATCTCTCTGAAGATGATAGCTTGGTTATCGAAACGCGTTGGAGCAACCTCTGTTGTGTTTTTTTAATTTTTATTGGCTTCAGGGGACAAGATTTGTATTTCAATTTTTCATGAATTAAATAGATTTAGTTAAATTCGAACCTTAAGTCTTAGACTTCTTAATATTTACGCGTATGTGGAAAAAAAGAGTGTTAATCATAGTTGTGATATTTTTATAGTAGAATCATTAAATGCCATTTTTAACTAGCAAGTGATAAGCTTAGTAAGAGATTCTTTATTAACTAGTCCATCGAAATATTAAAAAAAATATAGCGAAGATATGCATCACCACTAGATTTTAGCTGAAATATGCAACAACCGATAAAAATGGGTAAAATATGCATTTTCATAATTCGGTCTCTAGCATTACCCAAGAATCACTGTGAAAATTGCTGAAAACTAGCTAGAAACTACACAATTACGAATCTAAGATGTCGAAATAAAATCTGCTCTAATTGGCAAGGAAATAGAAGCTGGACAAATTGCGCACTAACTTTTACGGTATGTTTACACTAGACACTTTATTCCGTATATTTCTGCCTAATATAAAATATATTAAGTGACAACTATTCTGAGAGAAGCATCCGAGACTCTCAGCTGTGTAAATAAGTCTCACTATAGTTGACACTTAATACCTGTATTTTATCTCAAAGAGAAATGTACGAATAGAGTTATGGCTAGTACACTAGTCGCAGCAAAATCGCGGAACTCGTGTCCATAGACACAATTCTGCGATTGCCTATAGACAAATGGGAAACAAGTCTCTTTTTCTGTAACTCCTTGTAAACGAAGCAGCAGTTCCACAGATCCGTGTCTCACTTGTTATGATGTCTCGGAAAATAGATTAGCTGAATTGCGCATGTGTCGTTGCCTGACAAACTCCCTAGATAATTTTAAGATTTGTTCGGAACGGTCTAGAGACAAAATCCTCGATTTGTCTATAAACATTTCCGCGATTTTGTCACGGAGTGTGTACTAGCAATCTGTATTAACTGCACACTTTATTAATAGACATTTTTGCCCTAGTAAGATTTAAGTCTGTAATGTAAATATTTCATTCCTAGTCGCTCTCCTTACTGATACAAAAGTATATCGTCGCTGCCGTGGAAAATTATCATATGTGCACTTTTTATGAAAATTGAGGTTTTTTTATCCATCTGAAAGGAATTCTGGGTTTCTTCTTGTCGAAAAATAACGCAGTGATATAATTTTTTTTTCAGTTTTTTTTTTAAATATAATACCTCTTATGTGCACTCAGTTTAAAAATGTCAGTGGTAAAATCTTCTCTGTGATTATTTTATTATCACTATTATAGGTTAGACGTAGTGCGGATCAATTAATTTCAGATGGTGAGAATATAAGTGATATAAATGAAAATAATAAAGAGCAAACGCATAAGAAAAAATGTAAAATTGCAGACATAAAACAGCAGACTCATCGAAAAATGAAAGATAGAATGGCTAAAATTACTGTCAACGGTTCCTAGTCACTACCGTAAAATCACCAATACCTGCACATATATGGAATCAATTTTAGGTCCTTTTCTCACATGCATGTTTGAAGAATCGTGTAAACAAAATTCAATAAAAGGTTTTAAGAACATTTTTTTGGATATTTTAAAAAATCAGAATATTCAGATACACCATTCTCGCAAAGACCAATGCGAGCTCTGTTGTGTGTCAAGTGAAAATTGTTAATCCAGATATGTACGAAAAACACATTGAGATCAAAAATGAAGCTAGAGATGCTAAGAACATGGCCAAGAGTGAAGCTAATGAAAAACGTTTAGTACTGACCATGGACCTGGAAAGTGTGCTACTTTATCCGAAAATCGAGACTTGCTCGATATATTAAAAACAAAAGTTGCAACTACATCATTTTACAATTTTTGTTCTAAATAATAAAGATGTAACGCTGTACAAACGGTGGCGTAATTTCTAATGAATTTACTAGTTGTATCATCATCATTGTATCTCATATTTACAAAATGAGTGTGTTTACGATAATATCTGATGGATGTAACTATCAAAATAGAAACAGAGTATTAGCTAATGTTCTAATAAATTTCGCAAGTGAGAAAAATTTTATCATTCGATAGTTATTTCTTGAGAAAAGAAATACAATGATGGAATGTGATAGTGTCAACGCTACCCTAGAAAAATACTTTATTCCGCCCCTGAACTCTCCTAATGATTACGTAGCTCAGCTTTTAAACAACCATTTGAATTACTTCTTTCAAAATTACGAAAAATTAATGACTAATATCCAGTCATTGCGATCTGAAAAAGAAAAACAAGTGATCCACATGTTACTGACATAAGAGCACTAGAGTGTCGTCCTAATTGAGATATTTTATACAAAACTTGACATACTAGCCATTATGAATTGTTGACACAAAGAAAAGTAAATGCAAACGAAGTGCAAATGCCAGTTCAGCTTTATACAAGACATGTTTCCATGAGTGAATCAAAGTGGAAATGTGTAAAAGAATTCAAACAAATTGTAGAAAGAAATCAGCACAGTTTTTGTGACAATATTCCATTTCAATTTCAAACCGATAAAAAAATTTAAAAAGACACAAAAAAAGTAAAGTCATGTAAATACAATTTTGTTAAGAAGCAAGTTTTTAAACCATTTATGTGCACATATTTAAAAACTGTAAAAGCTCTTATGTGTTATTTGTCTATAAATCATAAACGAGTTGTTTTACTTGTCTCTTAAATAGGTACATTAACATATCATCACAATACCAGATTTAAAAGAAAAATGGTTTATCTTTTCTTTTCGAAAAAAATATGTTTTTTGCTCTCCTGTAGAATTTACTTTTCAAGACATAGAAGCTTTTTCCACTAGCAGCGACGATATTTTGTTGTACTTTATTGTGAATCCTTATGTCTAAATTTTGAAAACTAATCTCTTTTAGCGAAATTAACACAAAGTACATAAATATCCTACTATGGGCATTAAGGGTAAGGTTCGTGTGAATTTAAGACAATAATAATTGAGTACAATATATAACGAGGGAACAAGGGTCCAGGATTCGTGTATTTTGGTAGTCCATTCATCCATTTAGGAGGGTTTAATATTTATCGAATCGCGCGAAAATAAATTTGGCAACGGGTGTACTTGTTCGACGATTTTAATTGAAACCTCGTGTTTTATATATTTTCGTGTTTAAATGAAGGCAACTGAATTCTTGTTTTTTATTCGGCTATGTGATGAAACCAACACAGATTTATCGAAAACTTCTGTTACTGATATATTGAAATATACACTAGTTGATATATTACATCGATTTGACAGGTTGGTTCACAGTTTTGTAATGTACAGCACAGCATTGATTCGTTCGTGTCGATGATCCTTTGTCATGTGTTGTATTGCTGTACCCTCTCGATTTATGTCCAGTTCAATAATCATTCCTACGGATGATCGGGGCGACAAAAATAACTCAAACATGAAATTAAAATACACCCCTTTTATATTTATAAATGTTTTAATTAATCAAGTTTAAATTTCATATTACTCTCCATTTTAAATGTTAAGCTACATAGGTGCATTATTTCTCTGCGGCAGTGCTCTTTTATTGAAACATGGTTTCTCGATTAAAATGTTGATTACATGAACCGTGCTGAATTAAAACTACACATATAAAATGCACTTTGCGAGACTTTTTGAAGCAGTTTTTCATTATCACTTTTTTGTTAATAGCGCACAATAAATATGGTAATATTGTAAAAATGGGTTATTTTAAAATTATTACACTATATGAAAACACAATAAATGACTATATTAATATTTAATCGAACTGTATTTCAGGCAAAATCATTAATAATTTGCAGGCATTCGACATAACACATGATCCTATTTCTGCCATTCATAAATCATGCTTTCAAATGGCTGGGGGTTTAATTGCAATTTGATATTTTCGACTCGTACTTTTAGGTACATTCTGCGAAATAACTCATTAGCAATTAATTTGGGCTTTTAAGTTTGTAGTTTTTAGCTCTCTAAAATAGAAAGGAGCAAATTACAAAATTGTTGCCGTAAAATGAAATTTGGTCTGCCTTAATTACATGGGAGAGGAAATTGAGCAGGTTGTTTATGGAATGCTTAAGTTGTCAAATAAAAAAATAGCGTACAAATAAATGGCTCATAAGGTAATTATTGGATAGCAGATTTCATGTAGGATCTACATGGTAAATTTAATTTTTTTAAATATGTACCGTGGTATATAAAAACCAGCGACGGCGCCAAGTTCTCGTAACTGGGAGAGCACAATATGGCCTTATATTTTTAAATTAGGCACAAGGGTTTCGAAAAAAAAATAGCCATACAATTTTTGTCATTTTAAAAGGAGAAAAAGTATTGTTGCGCGTTATCAGTTCGAATGTTAAGTACGCCGTGAATTGTAACCACCTTATTTTCAAACTGATACCGGAGCACTACAATTGTAATTCACTAACACTGTATAATTTCCAACTTATTCATTGACTTCTAACCAACTTACTAAGGGAAAGCCAATCGGACCCCCTATACAGGTTGAACCAAATTTAATTTCCCCTATAGGGGTCTCGTAAACTATTAAAGATACAAGGAAGCTTAAATAAACAAAGTAGTGCAAAATTTAATGCTGAATAATATTCCGCTGAGAAAACAATTGAATTTTCTCTTGATTTCATTTAGAAAAAACTAAAAATCGCCATTTCTAAAAACCAGCTATAACTTTTTTATTTGAAGTCCGATTAAAATAATTTAAAAACTATAATTAGTTGTTTTTTAAGGCCTTTTTATTAATGTTAGTTATTTTTTTCTAAATTTTACTGTTTTTAAGACAATTATGTCAACTTTGTTATTTCTTATGGACAGCCGTATTAAATTTTATCATTTTCGAACTGATTATTTTGATGTATGTCATGCCATTCTTCAAATGTGGTCAAATGGGTTAAATAAACTAATTTTTTATTTTTAAACAAAAAAATCATAGTAGGCGATGCAAGTGCCATAGCTGTTAATAATATAAATACAGTACCTAATAATGTAACAATAATTATTAAAAAACTAAAAATTATGTAACAAACTGTGCAATATTTAAACAGTCATTAATATATTCTTAACGTGAATGCACCGCTTTAAATTCTATGACAATGTGTAGATGTTTTAAAACTTTTTACAAAAATTCTTTTAACATTGAATACTTAACGTGAAATATCAAATAATCTAACATTAGAAATGATTATCGTATTTATGCACATTATCCGTCTTAAAATATTTAACTTCTAGAGAAGTCTAGAATGTACACTTGCGTATGAGTCATGGGAAAGTCGTCCTTAATAAAGTCCTGATAATTACGTACTTTAAAGGGAACCATGCACCTTACGACTTATTAATAAATATTTAAATACTAGATATACAGTTATAATATTTTTGGCATTTTAATAATAATTATTGCTTTTTTAGGAACTGTATTTGTTATTATTTAAAGTTATGGCACTTGCGTCGCCTACTATAATTTTTTTGTTTAAAAATAAAAATTAGTACACTTAACCCACTTTGCCACATTTGAAGTTTAGCATCACATACATCAAATTAATCAGAAAAATATGTTAAATTTAAAAATGATGTAATTTAACATGGCGTTCATAAGAAATAACAAAGTTGACATAATTTTCTCGGAAACAATTGAATTAAAAAAAAATAATGTATACCGGTAAAAAGGCCCCAAAAACAACCATTTACAGTTTTTGAATTTTATCAATCAGACTTTAAATAAATAAGTTACAGCTGATTTTTAAAAATGGCAATTTTCAGCTTTTTCTAAATAAAATCAGAACGAATTGGAATTTAATTGTTTTCTCAGCGAAATCATATTAAGCATTAAATTCTACACTACTTTTCTTATTTAGGCTTTATTGTATCTCTAATGGTTTACGAGATCCCTGTAGTGGAAATCAAATTTGGTTCAACCTGTATATGGATCCCGTTTGGGGTTCTAGAAGAACCAGCAGATAAGGTTTATCGTTTCTGGAGCGCTTATCTACCGTTTGATTTATTGTCGCGGGCGCTTTCCCTTATCAAATTTTCTAGAAAATTTTCAATTAAATTTTATAATTAGATTTTGTTACAATATATCATATTTACAATTAGGTAATTTAAAAAATTGTGAGAAGTAATTTATTAATACAAAGGTAAACATAAGTAATGTACAAATAACATATTTGGTGAGTACCAATACAGCTCTGGTTGCCATACACCCCATATAGCTTGTCCGCTTGTCCCATTTTTATCCCGTATATTCCGCAAACTCTACGAGAATGAAGTCATGTTCAATAAATCTTTTCGAATAGTGAAGAGATGTACTCTACCTAAGAGAACAGCTCTCTATTTTAAGCTTCTGTCTACGATTTTCAAAAATGTCAAAATTTTCTTTTTTCTTTCTTTATTTGGTCTACAAATATTTTCGACGAATTTGCGAAGAACAAGATGGTGACCTTATTTAGTCATTTTCATAAATTTTACTATTTATTTAGAAGCTCGTCATCAAACGAAATTCCACAATCAATGACCTTGAAAGCGAAAATGTCCTCTTTTCAAATCCAATTTTGCCGATTTCAATATTCCGTTTTAAATATTTTAAATTATATAAATATTTCCATTTTTTAAAAGTTTTAAATTGTTTATTAAAAGGATTTAACTTTTATAACAAATTGTTAACTTTTTTTTTAAGTTGGACATTTTTTGAAAATTCAACTCTGAAAATTTCGACATCCTAAAATATCCACTCTTTTCAGGCTCTTTTTAAAATTTTGACTTTACTTTTTCCGAATTTGGGGTTTGTATGAAAATTTTGAATTTTGCTAAATTTGCCGAAAAATGAAAATTAAAAAAAATTCGATTCCTAAAATTTTTACTTTTTTCAAAACCTCTTATTGTAAAATCCTACTTTTCTGAAATTTTGGATAAAATAGAATATGTTGATTACGAATTGTTTCGATTTTTTTTAATTTC